>OY754978.1:10320298-10832798 GCA_963576475.1 Molanna angustata | reverse complement strand
TCTATTATTTTTTTACACGTGGATTGAGTTTTCGTCTTTTAGTTTTAATAAGATTAGATGAGATACCTACTCGAAACTTTTTCGCCCTAAGTTTGTGATCTTTTACGAAACAATCAGAAGATATCACCAATTAATATTGTTTTTAACTCGAGTATATTGTTTTCACTCATCAAGAGTTGAAAAATTGTTAAGGGCGTTTACAATTTTTCTTGGTATTCATATACCAAGCCAGCGACATATGTGCGGCTGTGCATTCCGGAAGCACGACAAATGCATGCAGGTATTCCCACACACCAGTCTCGTCTCATGTAAGAATATTTTAAATACCTACATATGTTGGCGTTGAGCTGTGCAAACTAGACGCAATTGTCTAGTCGTTCTGAGGATATACCAACTTGGTCTTCACTCTTAGAGAGTGTTCTCAGCCATATAATTTTTCTACTGAAATCGCCGAAATATATAGTTAATGCTATTTTTAATTTATTTGAGTACCTCCCTATTTTAATTAAATTTTGTTTTCAAGATTTAACCTTCGAAAATAAATACATTTGAAAATAAAAATATCTAATTTAAGCCAACAGTTTAAAAATTGAGAATCACTGATCAGATATCCTTATGTTTTCTTATGGGTTCTAAGTGAGTATAAGATATACAAATATGCAAAAATTGAAAATAATTTTTGAAGCTAAATAAATGCTTGTGCTATGTACGGCGTGTTTATTTTACTTTATCGATTATAGACTAAAGTACGATTCTTTTCAAATTTTGCAAATATGTTTATCTAATACTCGCTTAGATCCCAGATAGATTTTGAAGGATATCTGAATAGTGCTTCTTATTTTTTTAACTGTCAAATATTTCAAAATGACCCCAAGCTCAGGAAACTTAACTTTGAAATTTTCATTTTTAAATTGGTAAAAAGGCACATCACTTTCATAAAATGGCATTGAATAGTACCAAGTATTCATATTAAAATATTTAAATAAAAAATAATTTAACAAACTCATTTCATGAAAATGCTGAATATTTTCCATACATAATTTTAATACTTTTTAGAATTACTTGTTAATGAGTAATTTAGCGTTGGCCACAACCAACTCGTTTGATTATGTTTCCCACATACAGGCTCCTTACATATTTAATATTTTGTCACATTAATATATCTTTTTTATATAACTATTCTATTAAGTAAGGAATTAAAAGGTAAATAAATAAATAAAATAATAATAATATATACCATTCCGTAAACTTTGATAAATACATTCTGGGTGAACAGAAAACAATGGTTTATAATGACGAACGAGTAAACTTTGTTCCAATCAATTGTTATTGTGTTGACTCATTTGTGGTTTGATATAAGTTAATTGTTTGTTTTAAAAGTGAAAGAAATCGATCTAATATGTCATTTAATCGAAACATAAAATAAAAACGTTATTTAGCACAGGAATGAGTGAAATAAGACTTTTTATAACATTTAGGCTGGTCTCGGCAAAAAATAACAAAATATATATAGCGAATGGGTTGTAGCTAACACTAAACTCTCTACACGATTGTAAGTGTTCATTTTTTCTTCTCGAAAGGTTGACAATCTCTAAATGCATTTTTATGAAGCACATTTCTATTAGATTCTTATTAAAATATAAGATTTCCAGAGGACAAAAGTTTTCACAATACACCATACACACAAAAACATTGTCACGAAACTCATAGTATGTATTGGAAAGAACAAAAGTTGTAAGATAAATATAGTAATCTTTCATTTCTCTTTACTCTTCAAATTTTAACCTGGCCCTATTGTTTAAAAACATCCTTAGTATCATTGCAATATTTTTTCAAGATTCAATACATGCCACAACACGAAAAGTTCAATACATGTCACAATATGAAAAGTTCAATACATGTCATAACAGTTTACAAGTTTAATAAGAATATACATATAAATTCATAAAATGTGAAAAACTCGTGAAAAAGAGTGGGTTGTGGCCAAAACTAAGCTCTCCACACCATAGTAAGCGTTAATTTTTTCTTCTTGAAATGTTGACAATCTCTAAATGCATTTTGATTCTTAAACAAATATAAGATTCCCAGAGGACAAAAGGTTTCACCACACACCATACACACAAAAACATTGTCACGAAACTCATAGTATGTATTTTCTACCTGTTGAGAAATTTTAAGTAAAATTGCATTACTAGCAAAATGAGCATGTATGAGACAGTGTATCAATATTGATGAAGCGATGTATATGTGTCGAGATAGAAGAATGCAGTGTTCGGTTCTCACTGCCTACCCCTTGAGGAAGATAGAAGTGGAGAGTTAAAAAATACATTTGTCTATAGAGACACATACAATATCAATATGAAATTGATCACTCAATTTTCCCATACTTACTTCTGTTATATACGTACATTTTTCATAAAAAATTGAAATTTATTTCACATTGATATGGCAGACCATAGATTTTTTTCTTTAAATTTTGACAATCCTTGAAAACATTTTTGATGAGTGTATTTTTATTAAATCAAAATTTCAAAGAGTATAAAATAGCTCGATTTTACAGACCATGAGAGCATTTCAAAAATTTGGACAGATAAGATCATAGAGAAGAAATTAACGGATATCTATGGTAAACTAA
This sequence comes from Molanna angustata, assembly GCA_963576475.1. NCBI lineage: Eukaryota > Metazoa > Arthropoda > Insecta > Trichoptera > Molannidae > Molanna > Molanna angustata. The sequence continues at coordinate 10,830,163 of OY754978.1, read as the reverse complement.
TCAGCTTTTAGTTTATGGACATACATAATTGATATCAATATGAAGTCAATCGGACTTATAGTTTGGGCTGCAGAGAGGACAAAAAAAAACAACGTAAATGATTAACGTAGAAATTAAAATTTGTTTATGGAAAACTAATAAGCTCTAGGTGTATGCACTTTATACATATGATTTAAATATGAAATCGATCGGACTTATAGTTTGGGTTGTAGAGAAGACACAAAAAAGATAATCAGTGCGGCGTACGCCATACATACAAACACATCATGACGAAACTCACAGTGTGCACTCTCTACATGATACCCGTTGAGAAATTGATGTAAAATATACGCTTAAAAATTGTGAAATCATGACTCTCCACTATTCCATAGTGTGGAGAGTAAAAATATTCTTTGTTGGCCTAAGATACGCCAGCGGCGCAATTTACAAATTCAGTCACTATTGTACAATATTCTCTCTAATCCAAACCTGCCACAGTACCTTAAAAACAAATTCACTTACAAATTTATCCAATCATAGATTTCCACTTCGATCTGCTGAACGTTCAACACTCTCCATTCCTAATTGATGTAAAAAATACGCATAAAAATTGTGAAATCATGACTCTCCACTATTCCATTGTGTGGAGAGTAAAAAAAAACATCCGGTTTTATTTTGAATAATTTGTTCTGTGCGTTGTACTCCAGACCTCCAGAGCTAACATATGCCACATTTGGAGATATTTTTTATTGCTTGTTGTTTTTTTGAGGGCGTAAAATAAAATATAGGCGTATTATGCAATACCCACCTAGTGTAAAACATAACGTAGACTAAGTATTTGGTGGGAGATATATGAAAAGGGAGAGAGAGGCGATGTTATTTAATGAAATATTTTTACTACCTGCGCAGGCCGAATCAGAGGAGGATTGTTCAAGATAAATTTTAAATACGTCCATAAAACATGGTAATTTAAAAAAATGTATTATGAAATACATCACGCGCACAAAACTGTATGATGTGAAATAAATATAATATTTCAATAGACACAGAATAAGAGGGCGTTCATCAATGTTATAGGTATAATATCTACATGTTTGTCTTCAATAAATGAATAAATAAATAAATACATAGTTATTCGGAAACTTCATCTATATTATAAATTTCAATGTTTGTATGTATCTATGTATGTATTTATGCTATGCACTCCTAAACCGTTCACCCGATTGCAATGAAACTTTGGTGAATTGCCCGGGATGGTTTCTGGATTAAAAAAATTTTCTTCTTCTTCCTCATCAGGTATTAGTTCATTTAACCTATGAAGGTGTACTATCCTGGGAGAAGAAGGTCCAATTTTCCTCCCATCTCTTCGCAGGTTTCTGGATTTAAACTTTTTACTTCTTCTTCTTCGTGTATTTGATCATTCTACCTATAAAGATGTAGTGTCCTGGGAAAAGAATGTCCAACTATCCTTTCATCTTCCAGGATAGTTTCTTGATTTAAACTTTTTCCTAACATACTGAAGGGAAGGGGGGTACTGAAGGGAAGGGAGGTACTAACAGGCCTTAAGGGACGAGAGGTACTGAAGGGACGGGATGTACTGAAGTTACTGAAGGGACAGGAGGTACTAAAGGCCCTGAAGGTACGGGAGGTACTGAAGGGCCTGAAGGGAAGGGACCTACTGAGGGCTTGAAGGGACGGGTGTACTGAAGGGTCTGAAGGGACGGTTGGTACTGAAGGGCCTGAAGGGACGGGAGGTACTGAAGGACCTGAAGGGACGGGTGGTACTGAAGGGAAGGGAGGTACTGAAAGACCTGAAGGGACGGGAGGTACTGATGGGTCTGAAGCGACGGGTGGTAATGAAGGACTATTTTTAATTATACTGGCAATACGAAGATTGCCGGGAGTTCGCTAGTTTATTTATAAAAATATCAATAAATACACATTATATAACATTTATATCTTTCTCATCCCACCCCATTCTTACTCTCTATTATGTTCCAATTATTCTTTTTCTCTTATCTCTTATTATTTAGTTAACACGACCTACTGGATGTGAGGTTATCACAAACGACGTTATCTAAGTCATCCTTGTTTATTACGTTTATTAACGATATCTATAAAATTTCTAACTCAAATTCTTTTTTATTTCATTTATTTTACTTCATGCACACATGACGGATTTATTGCCAGAAGGCAATTATCTCTTCCAAATAACCAAAACAACGTGAGGTCATAAATAATAGTGTAGTGGTAGGTCTATTAAATTTATAACAGAAAAAATTTAGACAATTAGACTTATTAGACAAATATAACAGATTTAGTCTTTTAAAAAGTTAAATCGATTGAGACGTCGTAATATCTACACTGTTTCATAGTCTTGCTGATTGTACTTCAAAAGAGGAACAGAGAAATTCAGTAGAATGAATGGGAGTAGCTAGTGTCGTACGATCAGCATATCGAAGATATTGTGGTGAATAAGTGTTATTAATTATATTTTAAGTTCTGTTCAAAAAAAATTATGCACAAAAGACACCCAACAAAATATTATTTAAATACTTATTGGTCGAAATCCAATACCTATTAAAAATAAATTGTGTTTCAAGGTGAAATATATGTATGAAGTATTTTTATTGAAACAATGTACCTACACCTACATATTATAAAATAATCCACGTAGTGATAATATGAAGTATCTTTACTCATTTGCCAATGTATATATAAATTTTTCGAGATGCTTTTCATGATAAATAATTGGGACTCGAAGGACAAATATAGTTGTTTGGGTGACACGAAAATAAGTATATAAGTCGCCCTTCGTGGCTCAGTTGGTTGAGTATCTGACTGCTGATCCAAAGGTCCCGGGTTCGATTTCCGGTGGAGATACAGTTTTTAATTGTGTTTTCAGTCTGGACCTGTGAGACGATTAATATCGTAAGTTTCCAGAATGCGGCAACTTGTTATTGGGTGCGTGTTAAATAAATATTTGACATAGTACCTGTTAGTTGCCCGAGAAGCAATATTAAATAAATGAATAAATAAATAATAAGTACAAAGTATATTGGGAGGTAAACAATTATCGTCAGATCCGTAAGAAGGTACTTTAATACCTACCTAGATTTTCTTAATATATACACTGGGTGGGTGCCTTGCATTTTTGCGGTGACAATATTATTGTTCTGAATAGGTGTGAGGTACCCGACTGTGTTTGCTTGCAACATATATATTTGTGAATGATGTCGCACTAATTGTGTGAAATCGCCAACCTCGAAACAGGCATAGTCCTGATGAGGTTGAGCATTATGTGATTATAGTTATAAATGTCAAGATTAAAAAAAATAATTAAATATAAAAATCTCGAGTCACGATTATCGCACACGCTAATTTTCCAAAAACGCCCAACCGATTACAATGAAATTGTCCATATTTGTATGGTTGGTTCCGGATTGAAAGATAAGATGGTAAAATATACAAAATGAGGTCTATATAAAATGCGATCTGTTGCAGAACAATGTCTGCACTTATAATTTATATAAAGTTCTGCCGCAGACCACTTTGGATTTAGATCGCATCTTTTTTAGACCTTATTTTTTAATGGATCATACCAAAATTTCACATTCGTCAATTATTATTGTTGCACCATGAGCTATGAACTTCATGGGTTATTATGCATTTTTTGTTGCTCACTTAGCGTTCTGTGAAGGGATGTATTACAGTCCCCATAACAGAGCGGGTGGTGTTGGGAGTAGCAAAAGGATTTACCAATTTTTTTTGTACATTTGTGTATGGTATAATCATACACCGCGTATGATTTTCATACCGTCATCTATTGAAAGATGACACAACTTAAATGTTGATAACGACCCTTAGTTCTTATTAAAAATCCTTGTGGTTAGGGAAATCCAAAACTGTATAATATTTTGGATGAGAAATCAAAAAAAAAAAATTGTTGTAAATTTTTTGTTGAAAAATATCTAATCTCAATAAACAGCGCCACATATCGGGTCTAAAACTATCCTATCTTTCAATCCGGAACCAACCACATATATATATATATATATATATATATATATATATATATATATATATATATATATATATATATATATATATATATATATATATATATATATATATATATATATATATATATATATATATATATATATATATATATATATATATATATATATATATATATATATATATATATATATATATATATATATATATATATATATATATATATATATATATATATATATATATATATATATATATATATATATATATATATATATATATATATATATATATATATATATATATATATATATATATATATATATATATATATATATATATATATATATATATATATATATATATATATATATATATATATATATATATATATATATATATATATATATATATATATATATATATATATATATATATATATATATATATATATATATATATATATATATATATATATATATATATATATATATATATATATATATATATATATATATATATATATATATATATATATATATATATATATATATATATATATATATATATATATATATATATATATATATATATATATATATATATATATATGGAAAATTGCATTGAAAAAAGATGGGCTGTTTCGGAAATCGTGACACGAGATTTTTATATATTGAGATTCAAGTAGAAATAAGATCAGTAACAAGTAATATCCAATTATCAAGAAAATACTTTATTTCTAAGATAATTTAATTTTAATTAAAATATTATTAAAGATAATTTAAAAAAAATATATATTAAAAGTATTTTTGAGGTTTTGTCTAATGCAAATACAAATCTAAAACTTTTCAATACTTCTTTTTCAAAACTACGAAATTCTTAAAAACCTTAAATGGTTTTTTTCTTAAATTTTGATTTTGAAATAAATATGTTGTCCTAACAATTGTAAAAGAGTGAAAGTGAACAAAATTTCAACACATTTATTTTGCCACTGAACACATTACTTCTGAATCATCAATGGTATTGTCAATAAAAAATAATCTTTTTTTTGTTCGTTTCCACAATGCTGAGGGTCGTGATCTATGGAGCCGCCAATGGACAGAACGAGTCGCCTCCAGTCCTCTCTGTCCTCTGTCTCTACTTCTTTTGCCTGGTACACTTCCTGTGATAAAACTTTTTTATCGGTTACCTAGATGTCTCTCTAACTACTAAATATAAATAAATAAATAAATAAATAAATAATAATTTATTTGTTGCATATAAATGAGAAAAGAAAAAACAAACAATTAAACATGTTTTGCATTATTTTGCAACAAATAGGCTATTGCTCAGCTGTACACCCGTGGAGACCCACAGTGCAGCTGGTTTTCAGCAATGCCTTGAACGATCACAAAATATATAGGTAATAATACAAAAGAAGAAAAGAAAAAAAAAAAAATATATATAATTATATACGAAAATATTTAAACAGGAAAAATAAAAAGAAAAGAATTAAGTAAAAAAAAACATGAGAAAAAATAAATAAATAAATAAAAATAAAAAATAAATAAATTTACAAAGAATGCACTATTACTTGTATTATAGGTTAATTTTGTGTACTCAATAGCCATTCACTGCAATGCTTTTTAAAGCTCCGCAGTGACGCTGCTGTTCGAATGTGCTGCGGCAATTCATTCCAATATTTGGTTGATGTGTATGAATAACTCCCTTCAAAGGCAGTGGTTCGATGTCTGGGGAGAATAAGTAGATGGTCTCTTTGTCTCGTAGCATACATGTGAATATCACGGGACCACTGTAATCTGTCATACAGATAGGAAGGTGTCTTACTTTTAATGATTCTGAAAATTTGACACAGATCTCTACTTTTATTTTATTTCATTTGATATCTCTACTTTTATTTTATTTCATTTCGTTCCGTTCCGTTTCGTTCGGTTCCGTTCCGTTCTATTCTATTCTATTATATTCTATTCTATTCTATTCTATTCTATTCTGTTCTATTCTGTTCTATTCTATTCTGTTCTATTCTGTTCTATTCTGTTCTATTCTGTTCTATTCTGTTCTATTCTGTTCTATTATGTTCTATTCTGTTCTATTCTGTTCTATTCTGTTCTGTTCTGTTCTATTCTGTTCTATTCTGTTCTATTCTGTTCTATTCTGTTCTGTTCTATTCTATTCTATTCTATTCTATTCTATTCTATTCTATTCTATTCTATTCTATTCTATTCTATTCTATTCTATTCTATTCTATTCTATTCTATTCTATTCTATTCTATTCTATTCTATTCTATTCTATTTTTTTATGATAAGTTTAGTTTGTTCGGAGAAGGGAGTGAGGCGAAGTTTAAGTTTGTGCGGATGAGGGAGCGGGTCAGCTCCGAAACCGGTCTACATAAGATACCAAAAGTAGTGTAAACAAAAAAGTTATTATTTTAATTTTTTGATAAATAAATTATCAAAATTTCTTTTTTTCAAAGTAAATATAAAATATATTTAATGTGTGGTTCTTATTTTTACACAACTGTACTTTCAGTCTAAAATCAACGTTTGAGGATTTCTATGAATCTTTGTCATAGTTAATTAGTCCAAGTACCACGATATTGAACGCCCGGGGCATTTACCAAATTAGTTGGATCCCTAATCTGACACTGTATATTGGTGTAGTAATAATATTATACATATAAGCCAAAATAAGACTTAATATTATATTAATTTACAAGTTGCCCCGGGGAATAACTCTCCATTTTGTTGTCACTAATAGCTTTAGGTACTAATAACCTTGATTATATATAACTAGTTGCATGTAACACATGAGATCCAACTGTCGATAGCGATAGTGTGTATAGTTGAAGAATATGTACCAAACTATAAACCCATAAATAAAAATTATTGAATATTTTCAGATATTTTGTTTTCTATACAACATATATTATGTAGGTATGTATGTCATGATAGGATAGTTTGGAGGAAGTTCCTTTTTTCCTACCCAGAATATGCAAATAGCATGATGGTATGTATGTATGTTTGGAGATGAAGTATCAAACTATTAAGTCTTCTTACATATTGTGTATAGGCGACTGCCATACAAAATGTATGAAGCGATGTCGTCACTAAATTCAATTTTTAAAAAAATTGTTAAAAAAAAATTGAGATCTTCTACAACAATGTTAATATTTTTTATAGAAAATTAAATTATCTAGTTGGGGTGTTTCGGCTTTTTTTGATAATTGTAAAAGTTTTGGAAATATAGGCAGTTAAACTCATAAATTTATCATAAAAAAAATATTTTTCTTAATAAAAAATGTTTGAGAAACCCTGGAATTTTTTTGAAAAAACTCATTTGAGATTTTGTATTTGTCTATGTTTGTACCAATTTTCAGCGTTCTAGCGTTTATGGTTTCTGAGATATATGGAAAAATAAAATAAAAATTCAAAAGTTGATAACCCCTGACTGAAACAAAAATTCAAAATTCCGAGTATAAAAGTTTTGTAGGCCTGTAACTGTTTATATATTCTGAAATTTTAGGCTCTGTAAATTGAGCGGATCAAAAGTTATAAGGGGGGGACGGACACACAGACACACACACACACAGACACACACACACACAGACACACACACAGACACACACACAGACACACACAACAGACACACGAAATGTTCTACTCCGAATTCTGAGTAAATCCGTGTATGGAACATATATGCTGCGAAGCCTCTAAGTTGGTGTTTTTTGACTTCAAAGTTGGAAAAGCCGTGAAAAAAGTAGACCTCTCCATACAATTCTCGCGTATTCTGGCTTGATACATTGTCGATATGTTAAGAGAACAAAGTTCTCCTGAACAAATCGACAGTTGGAATAACGATATTATATTACTAGTTGCATGTAACACATGAGATCCAACTGTCGATAGCGATAGTATGTATAGTTGAAGAATACGTACCAAACTATAAACCCATAGATACAAACTAGTTGCATGTAACACATGAGATCCAACTGTCGATAGCGATAGTATGTATAGTTGAAGAATATGTACCAAACTATAAACCCATAGATACAAATTATTGAATATTTTCAGATATTTTGTTTTCTATACAACATATGTAGGTATGTATGTCAAGATAGGATAGTATGGAAGAAGATCCTTTTTCCTACCCAGAATATGCAAATTGCATGATGGTATGTATGTATGTTTGGAGATGAAGTAACAAACTATTAAGTCTTCTTACATATTGTGTATAGGCGACTGCCATACAAAATGTATGAAGCGATGTCGTCACTAAATTCAATTTTTAAAAAAATTGTTAAAAAATAATTGAGATCTTCTACTACAATGTTAATATTTTTTATAGAAAATTAAATTATCTAGTTGGGGTGTTTCGGCTTTTTTCGATAATTGTAAAAGTTTTGGAAATATAGGCAGTTAAACTCATAAATTTATCATAAAAAAAATACTTTTCTTAATAAAAAATGTTTGAGAAACCCTGGAATTTTTTTGAAAAAAGTAATTTGAGATTTTGTATTTGTCTATGTTTGTACCAATTTTCAGCGTTCTACCGTTTATGGTTTCTGAGATATATGGAAAAATAAAATAAAAATTCAAAAGTTGATAACCCCTGACTGAAACAAAAATTCAAAATTCCGAGTATAAAAGTTTTGTAGGCCTGTAACTGTTTATATATTCTGAAATTTTAGGCTCTGTAAATTGAGCGGATCAAAAGTTATAAGGGGGGGACGGACACACAGACACACACACACACAGACACACACACACACAGACACACACACAGACACACACACACACAGACACACGAAATGTTCTACTCCGAATTCTGAGTAAATCCGTGTATGGAACATATATGCTGCGAAGCCTCTAAGTTGGTGTTTTTTGACTTCAAAGTTGGAAAATCCATGAAAAAAGTATACCTCTCCATACAATAGGCGTGATGACAGTAAGAAAAAATCATTGACATTATGATTTTAAAAAATAAAATAGGTTATAAAGATTTATAAAAATGTATTTATTTTCATTTTAAAAGAGTGAATAATATTAATATTATTAAAATAAAAATACAAAATATTATAGTCCGCCATTTTATGAGAAACGCCAATCAGAGCGAATCAGAGAGCATGACGTCACGATATTGTAGGTTCACGTCTTCTTACTGTGTTCTACAGATAATATAGAAGTAAACTTGCTGTGTTCTATGGCAATATACGCATTCACTGTCGGTCTGGCCTGTGTTTATTTTGGTGTTATCGGTGTATGTAATATTTAATCGGGATTTTAAGTGTGTAATTAAAACAATAAAATAGCAATGGAACAAGGATTCATCAAAGCAAATAGTTCAAATTTGCCGAGAATGGATCTTTTGATGGTCGGAAATTTCTTTGCGTCGAACAAAGACTTTTGCTCGTCAGAATTTCGAAACGTAAAAACTTCCATGTAAGTACTTTATTTATCTATAATTTAACATCTCGAAAATCGATAAAATATGCACCTGTAAGTACTTTATTTATCCATAATTTAACATTTCGAAAATCGATAAAATATGCACCTTTTTCTCTACATTATGTGTTCATAAGTTAAAAGCATACACGGGAAACGTCGTATGATGGCTTGTTTTGACGTTTGGACATTCATGAAGTTCTCTATAATATGCTTATTACCTAATTAATGGTAAATGAATTATAATATTGGCAGCAAAGCGTGGGGGAACAAATACTTCATCAGTACTTCATTGTAAAAGCGTAATTAATAAAATACCGCATTTGTCATTCCACGCTTAACTGTCAAAAATTACGAAAAACATTACAGTTTAAACAAAACAGTCATCATGCTTGCCCCGAGTACCTATAGATTAAGATTATGTTGTATAACACGAATATCTACATAACTGCTCACTTATTGATTTTATTTTTAGGTCCTCACGGCCTTCATAACTTATGGTGATGACGCTATAAGTTATGTACAACTTAGACGAGATGGAAAAATGTGTACAGTGAAATGTCAAATTTGCCCAGAACATAAGGTTCGCGCTAAGTTATATGCAGTGACATTGATTGTGGATGAAGAAGAAGAAGAAATCATTTCTTCAAAATGTCATGATTGTATTGCTTCTCAAGGGGGCTGTAAGCATGCCGTAGCATTCCTCATGTGGATTCATCGCAGGAGTGAAGAGCCGTCCTGTACTTCCGTAGAATGTTACTGGACGAAATCAAAACTGTCTAGGGTTGGCACTAGTCTGAAATTTATGACAGCCAAAGACCTATCAAACGGAAGTCCTAGCTTGCCATCGAATACCAAGGTACTAAAGAAATTTTTAGAGATTGGAAAAAAAAGAAATATCGATAACTGTGAGTTGTTCAAATATCAACCAGAGTATATTGTTGAAGAAGTAAAAAGTTTATCTATGCATCAACTGGTACTTGAACACAAAGAGAAATGTTGTGATACATTTTTGGAGAAGCTAATTCTGACAGACGAACTTATTGCTAAGATTGAAGAGGTGACCAGAGGACAACACCAAAACAGTATTTGGTATGAGTTAAGGTATGGAAGAATAACAGCATCTCGAGCATTTGAATTCAGTCGTTGTAAAACATATGATGGAACGCTTGTGTCCTTAATTATGGGAGGAAAAATTCCAGATACACCAGCTATGAAACGTGGGAGAATATTAGAAGATGAAGTGCGCAGAACTGTCTCCATTAAACTGGGAAAAAAAATAAACAAGAGTGGTCTTATGCTTTCTAAAAAGTACCCAATGATAGCAGGATCACCCGATGGAATCTGCGAAGATGGTATTATTGAAATTAAGTGTCCCATGAGTGCAATGACCCATCAAAATTATATTAAAGATGGTAAACCTACACAAAAATATAATGCACAGATGCAAATACAGATGTATTTGACCGGACATCAAAAAGGTTACTTTTGTGTAGCTGATTATAACTACACCGAAACAAAGAATGTAGAAATTTTGTGTGTGATATATGATGAAGAATACGTGTGTGATTTCATTGAAACTTTATCATCATTATGGAAAGTTCATATATATCCATTGTTGTACCAAAGTGTATTATAGGTAAATAAAATTCAGAAATGAATAAAAATATATTTTTTCAGACCTAATATTATAGTGAAGAAAAATATAACATTATCTTCAGAAAAGTAATGAACTATAAGTTAAAGCTCTTTAAACATGTAATATCAATATGAAGTCAAATTTGCAAATAAATTTCACCTGCAATGTATATGTATATTATATAAATATATATTTTTTTCATTAAAAAATTCTTATTATGAACTTAATTTTTAACCGATGGTGTATTTTCCTATTAATGTTGTCAAAATCTAATTGCAGTTTGGTGTAGATTGTTTATGTTGCATACATTATGTAAACAAAAATAGATTAGCTTTATTTTCCAGATCTTGAGAGCATTTTGAATGTTTTGAGACCTAATATTATTGTGAAGAAATATAACATTGCTTTCAGAAAAGTAATGAACTATGAGTTAAAGCTCTTTAAACATGTAATATCAATTTGAAGTCAAATTTGCAAATAAATTTCACCTGCAATGTATAATATATTATATAAATATATATTTTTTTCATTCTAAAATTCATTATTATGAACTTAATTTTTAACCGATGGTGTATTTTCCTATTAATGTTGTCAAAATCTAATTGCAGTTTGGTGTAGATTGTTTATGTTGCATACATTATGTAAACAAAAATAGATTAGCTTTATTTTCCAGATCTTGAGAGCATTTTGAATGTTTTGAGACCTAATATTATTGTGAAGAAATATAACATTGCTTTCAGAAAAGTAATGAACTATGAGTTAAAGCTCTTTAAACATGTAATATCAATAATGAAGTCAAAGTTGCAAATAAATTTCACCTGCAATGTATATATTATATAAATATATATTTTTTTCATTATAAAATTCATTATTATGAACTTAATTTTTAACCGATGGTGTATTTTTCTATTAATGTTGTCAAAATCTAATTGCAGTTTGGTGTAGATTGTTTATGTTGCATACATTATTTAAACAAAAATAGATTAGCTTTATTTTCCAGATCTTGAGAGCATTTTGAATGTTTTGAGACCTAATATTATTGTGAAGAAATATAACATTGCTTTCAGAAAAGTAATGAACTATGAGTTAAAGCTCTTTAAACATGTAATATCAATAATGAAGTCAAAGTTGCAAATAAATTTCACCTGCAATGTATATATTATATAAATATATATTTTTTTCATTATAAAATTCATTATTATGAACTTAATTTTTAACCGATGGTGTATTTTTCTATTAATGTTGTCAAAATCTAATTGCAGTTTGGTGTAGATTGTTTATGTTGCATACATTATTTAAACAAAAATAGATTAGCTTTATTTTCCAGATCTTGAGAGCATTTTGAATGTTTTGAGACCTAATATTATTGTGAAGAAATATAACATTGCTTTCAGAAAAGTAATGAACTATGAGTTAAAGCTCTTTAAACATGTAATATCAATAATGAAGTCAAAGTTGCAAATAAATTTCACCTGCAATGTATATATTATATAAATATATATTTTTTTCATTATAAAATTCATTATTATGAACTTAATTTTTAACCGATGGTGTATTTTTCTATTAATGTTGTCAAAATCTAATTGCAGTTTGGTGTAGATTGTTTATGTTGCATACATTATTTAAACAAAAATAGATTAGCTTTATTTTCCAGATCTTGAGAGCATTTTGAATGTTTTGAGACCTAATATTATTGTGAAGAAATATAACATTGCTTTCAGAAAAGTAATGAACTATGAGTTAAAGCTCTTTAAACATGTAATATCAATAATGAAGTCAAAGTTGCAAATAAATTTCACCTGCAATGTATATATTATATAAATATATATTTTTTTCATTATAAAATTCATTATTATGAACTTAATTTTTAACCGATGGTGTATTTTTCTATTAATGTTGTCAAAATCTAATTGCAGTTTGGTGTAGATTGTTTATGTTGCATACATTATTTAAACAAAAATAGATTAGCTTTATTTTCCAGATCTTGAGAGCATTTTGAATGTTTTGAGACCTAATATTATTGTGAAGAAATATAACATTGCTTTCAGAAAAGTAATGAACTATGAGTTAAAGCTCTTTAAACATGTAATATCAATAATGAAGTCAAAGTTGCAAATAAATTTCACCTGCAATGTATATATTATATAAATATATATTTTTTTCATTATAAAATTCATTATTATGAACTTAATTTTTAACCGATGGTGTATTTTTCTATTAATGTTGTCAAAATCTAATTGCAGTTTGGTGTAGATTGTTTATGTTGCATACATTATTTAAACAAAAATAGATTAGCTTTATTTTCCAGATCTTGAGAGCATTTTGAATGTTTTGAGACCTAATATTATTGTGAAGAAATATAACATTGCTTTCAGAAAAGTAATGAACTATGAGTTAAAGCTCTTTAAACATGTAATATCAATATGAAATCATATTTGCCTTTAATAAATCTCACCTGTTATATATTATGTACTTTTTTTCATTCAAAAATTCATTATTTTGAACTTAATTTTTAACCGATGGTATATTAATGTTGTCAAAGGACAAGAAATTCTTGTTGTATATGCATGTAGTTAGTTATATTTACCTATGGGTAAGGAATAAAATACAAACATGATATATTATCTTTAGAACAGGTTTAAATATGTATTTTTTTTTTATTTATAAATATATTAATAAAAAAGATAACAATTCAAATATGTATGTCAAATACCAAAAACACAAATATGTATGTCAAATACCAAAAACACATAAAAGCACACAATTAAAAATATATGTAGAGACAAATATAGGAATGAAAGAGAATAAATACAATTAGCTATTTAAAAAATATATAATATTATAGATTCAAATTTGAGCATTACATTGATTATGAAAATAAACGCATAGTTATAAAATACATAAAAGTTATTCACAGTAAAAATAGTAAAGTAAATAAAAGCATATTTTTAGCGACAAGTTGTGAAGCAAAAAAAAAACAATCGACAGTAAAATTGAAACGTAAAAAAGGCCCATTATTAATTATGACAAATAACAGTAGCACAAGTAATAAATACAATAAATAATTATTTGTAAAAATAGAACTGTAAAACAGAGCACATTAATAATTATGACAAATACAAGTTATAAATGCAAGTAATAAAAATTTAATTTATTTTATTTTATATTGCTTCTCTGGTAAATAACAGGTACTATGTCAAATATTAATTTAACACGCACCCAACAAGTTTTCAGTAAAAATAGAAATGTAGAAAGAGTTTTTATTATGATGGAAAATAATAGCACAAATTATAAATACAAGAAATAATGACAGTAAAAGAGTATATTAATATTAATGACAAATGTTGTTATTAATACAAAAAATAATTTAATCACTCTGACAATGGACGTGGATCCATTTGGCCAAGACAAGAAACTGGATGCAATAATGACAGGTTTACTAATTATAACTCTACACTGAAAGCTATTTCACACGATAAGATGAAATCAAAAGGATATATTGGTGTAATTATTTTTATTTTTTAGGTAGCAGTGTTACTAAATTAAAACTCACAAATACTTCCCCCTGATTAAATATAATGAAAATTAAAAAAACAAGTACCAGTGTACATTGCTTATTTTCCTCCTGCATTTTTTGACTTAGCCCAGATTTTTGTGATTTTCTGTATAACTATTATAGATGTAGCGTTTTTTAGTTCTGTATAATAAAACAGATGTATGAGCTCAATAAATATGTGACTTTTCTTTTAAATCATTGATTAATTTACCTTGTAGTATATTTTTTTAAATAATATAAAAAAACAATAGAAAAAAATGAAATAAATTTGTATTGAATAAGAAATTTAGTAGTTTTATTTACTTTATAAGAGAATCTTGCAAATTTATTAAACCACAGGCAATTGTAATAATATCATCAAGTAATTTGACTAAATTATGGTTTAAACATGCATGAGGCTTTAACATGGCAAATTCTCGTAGGCGGCGTATTACTCTCTCGATATGTATTCGCAAACTGGCAATTTGTTTAGTTTCCCTTGCTTCATTTTTTGAGAGTTTGGCTCCAGTAACAACACTCGGAAGTCGTACAAGTTGTACTCCCTGCTTACGTAAATGTAGCTCTACATGCTTGAATCCTCTATCAGCCATCACACACATACCTGGTTGCAAACACTTTAAAAAATCACACGATTCAACTAAACATGTATCTGTTATTCTCCCTCCATAACCTGGTGAAATATAATTTACCAAACCATTTGGTGTACAGGCCACAAGATATTTTATGGTGTTGGCTTTTTTATAGTCCGACCATGAAAGAGCTTGATTGACAGTCTTGGAAGGCTTTTGCACCTCTATTTCTAAGCAGTCAATAATGCAACTCACATTATGATACTTGTGCCTGAAAGCTATTGGCAAATTCCTTTTTGTGATTTCTTTATTGAGTTGCACAATAAAAGGACGCATTACACTTGCCAATACAGGAACATTTTTTAAAAATATTTTGCTTGCATGTGTCGAGTTCAAGGAAAAATCATAAGCGAGTTCTCTAAATGAGCTATTCAATCTAATCTTTTTTAAACACATTAATACATGGTTAGCAGGAATACTTGTCTGTTTTTCAATTAAGTCTATTAAGTAGTAGCAGTCTATAGGAATTCCAATGTAAGTACGTGGATTTTTCATAATTTTAATCACTGTATATTTAAGAATATTTGATGCCTCTTGTTTTTTTTCAGCTTCAATTAATTCACTGCAGTCTGAAGCACATTCTTGGGAATATTTGGTTGATGACGGTGTATATGAAATATCAGAATCTGATTGAACTTCCGTGGTACATATTTTATTGGGAGCAACACTTTTAACTTTAAATGGAGAAGTAGAAACAGACTGAAGATTAGATTTCAATGGTGATGTCATATGGCTTACTAATCTATTTTCTGTTTGGATGGCTTTACTTCTTTTTTTTTTTGCTATGAATACTTGTATTGATTTATCAGCTGTTTTATCTTGTAGATCTTTGGCTGTGTGCAAAACTGAAAAAAAAAAATATCAATAATAAACTTTTTATGTGAGTAAATATTATAGTTGGATTGCACTGCACGTATTGCGTTACAAAGTTTCTACATTGGAATATTGTATCGCAGTCAATATCATGCCTCTCCCTATGTTCCTGCATGGAATGACAGGTCGATAGATAGATTATAGTTGCACTTATTTTTGCATCTGATCAAATAATAGGTCACACATCTACATAAGCAAATATTGTAGAGTTCAGAAACTTTTCTTGAAAAAAGATATGTACATGTATCTTACCTGATCTGTCAGATGAAGGTTCTACATGTTTTGTAATTGTACTTCTTTCTATTAAATCCTTTTCACTTTCTTCAACTGTGTGCAAAACTGAAAAAAAAAACTTATCAATTATAAATTATTTATGTGAGTAAATATTATAGTTGGATTGCACTGCACATATTGCGTTACAAAGTTTCTACATCGGAATCATAGAATAATAATAAAACTATAGAATACTCATTCCCATACAATAGCTCGCTGAAAAAGTTAAGCCGTTTTATTGACCAGCTCGTGTCAATATATGTATGACTCTGCTGGTAGACATTGTTCGTATAGTATACTCGTTATGACTGCGTAAATAATTTTGCAAGCAGTTAAAAAATTCCCTATTTGGAGAACGTATCACGTAGACGGCCAAATGATTACTGAACGCTCGTAGCAAAATGTTGACCAAATTAGTCAACATAAAGCAGTAGCGTTTACTGCAGGCTAAAGAGTATTCTATACTATTATTATTCTATGATATCTCCCTATGTTCCTGCATGGAATGACAGGTCGATAGATAGATTATAGTTGCACTTATTTTTGAATCTGATCAAATAATAGGTCACACATCAAAGCAAATATTGTAGAGTTCAGAAACTTTTCTTGAAAAAAGATATGTACATGTTTCTTACCTGATTTGTCAGATGAAGGTTCTACATGTTTTGTAATTGTACTTCTTTCTATTAAATCCTTTTCACTTTCTTCAACTGTGTGCAAAACTGAAAAAAAAAACTTATCAATTATAAATTATTTATGTGAGTAAATATTATAGTTGGATTGCACTGCACATATTGCGTTACAAAGTTTCTACATCGGAATCATAGAATAATAATAAAACTATAGAATACTCATTCCCATACAATAGCTCGACCAAACTATTTATGTGAGTAAATATTATAGTTTGACTGCACATATTACGTTACAGAGTTTCTACGTTGGAATATTGTATCGCAGTCAATATCATGCGCATCTCCCTATGTTTCTGCATGGAATGACAGGTCGACAGACAGATTATAGTTGCACTTATATTTGCATCTGATCAAATAATAGGTCACACATCTAATCAAATATTGTAGAGTTCAAACTTTTGTTTGAAAAAGGTATATTATGTATCTTACCTGATCTGTCAGATGAAGGTTCTACATGTTTTGTAATTGTATTTCTTTCTAATAAATCTTTTTCACATTCTTCAATTAGCATCATCCTTTGTTTCTTCAGCATATATTGTCGTTTTGTAGTTGTAGTGGTAGATGTTCGTTTCCTTCGATCTGATTGGCATTCAAATTTTTTGGGAATACACCCTGGTTTCATACGCACTTGCGACACTGAGCCCATCACAAGGTATTGAATATAGTTCTCCATATCATTTGGCAACTGAAACAAATAAATGACTCATAAAGTAAACCGTGGTGGATAATAACAATAAAGAAATGAAACTTAACCTAAAAAGTTATTGTCTTTATTAAGCGTCATTTAGATAATAAATAAATTAGCTGACAAGATTATTAGATATACGTATTGTTTATAATATATGATATAAAGTAAAAACTTACATCAAAATGGTCTTCACAGAAATATAGTGGAGAATTTTCACATACACTTGCTGTGTTTCGCCGTGCGAGATTTAACCACTTATTCCTCGTTTTTTTTTTCGCGTGGGACGAAAACAAATACCTTATTAGGTGTTTTTATCGACGTGTTTGTACATTGAGGGACCGCACACCACTTATACACTTTTGAATTCATTTTAAATGCACAAATCGTCGAATTTACTGCTCGAATACATACAGTTGATACGCAGTTTACAATACCATGACGTCACTGACAGACGCCATTGTACTATAAGCGTTTTTTGGTGTAAATGTCAAATTTGATTTCGAAATGGCGATTTTTGCTACTAAACCTTTATTTTATGTAGAAACGTATATATATTTGAAAACAGTGGATGCGTAAAAACATCGTGGGATAGTTTCTCAAAATTAGTCATCATGCCTATTCTCGCGTATTCTGGCTTGATACATTGTCGATATGTTAAGAGAACAAAGTTCTCCTGAACAAATCGACAGTTGGATTATTGAATATTTTCAGATATTTTGTTTTCTATACAACATATGTAGGTATGTATGTCAAGATAGGATAGTATGGAGGAAGATCCTTTTTCCTACCCAGAATATGCAAATAGCATGATGGTATGTATGTATGTTTGGAGTCGAAGTATCAAACTATTAAGTCTTCTTACATATTGTGTATAGGCGACTGCCATACAAAATGTATGAAGCGATGTCGTCACTAAATTCAATTTTTAAAAAAATTGTTAAAAAAAAATTGAGATCTTCTACTACATTGCTGATATTTTTTATAGAAAATTAAATTATCTAGTTGGGGTGTTTCGGCTTTTTTCGATAATTGTAAAAATTTTGGAAATATAGGCAGTTAAACTCATAAATTTATCATAAAAAAAATATTTTTCTTAATAAAAAATGTTTGAGAAACCCTGGAATTTTTTTGAAAAAACTAATTTGAGATTTTGTATTTGTCTATGTTTGTACCAATTTTCAGCGTTCTAGCGTTTATGGTTTCTGAGATATATGGAAAAATAAAATAAAAATTCAAATGTTGATAACCCCTGACTGAAACAAAAATTCAAAATTCCGAGTATAAAAGTTTTGTAGGCCTGTAACTGTTTATATATTCTGAAATTTTAGGCTCTGTTTATTGAGCGGATCAAAAGTTATAAGGGGGGGACGGACACACAGACACACACACACACAGACACACACACACACAGACACACACACAGACACACACACAGACACACACACACACAGACACACGAAATGTTCTACTCCGAATTCTGAGTAAATCCGTGTATGGAACATATATGCTGCGAAGCCTCTAAGTTGGTGTTTTTTGACTTCAAAGTTGGAAAAGCCGTGAAAAAAGTAGACCTCTCCATACAATTCTCGCGTATTCTGGCTTGATACATTGTCGATATGTTAAGAGAACAAAGTTCTCCTGAACAAATCGACAGTTGGATGACCTATATAAATATACCAACATGCTAAATTAATAATCTTTCGATAAAATGTGTTGATAAATATCATCATATTAGTATGTGTCGATTAAAAAGCGACGAAAACTGATAAGTTTGTTTACATGATTTTTTTAATACCTATAAGCTATAAGCGAATGCTTTTAAAAATATTATGATGATATACAGGTTGCATTAAATCAGGCGCACATAGATTTTGTTATAATGCTGCGCGAGTTTATAAAAAATCGGTATGAAAAAATCGTTATTATGAAAAAAAAACAAAATATGTTGACAATTTTGTATACTATCATAAATTATCATAACACACACACACACACATGCATATAATACACATACCCACACATGCCGGATTTTCACTGTTTTCTTTCTCTTGCAATACATTACACATGACATGGTAATAATGTATACATTGAGATGCTGGGCGTAATTATGATTTCTGAATTTCGTATCATCTGTTTAATTTTGTCCAGTTATTGTATGTATACTTATGTATGCCGTATTGTATGTATGCCGACCGCCGTGGCACAGTTGGAAAGCCGTTCGGTTTCTGTGCGGGCGTCCTGGGTTCGATTCCTTGCAGAGGAGAAATTTATTTAAATTTATTTATCACGGAAATATTGCTTCTCTGGGCTGGAAACACTGGTTAGTTGGAAGAAATCGCCATACCGCAATAAACTCGCCACTTGCGCATAGTGCAAAGAAGTGTTCATTTTTATTATTATTATACTTAAATAAAAACTTATACTAAAAATAAAAACTTATTTCGTTCTGCGCAAGTTGATATATTACGACGTCTTGAATGATTCAATTTGATTAAAAAAGAAAGTGTTATACATATCTTATAAGCCACCCTCGCCTTAATTTATTTACACTACTTCCCTATCCTCTCTCACATCCCATATCCTCTATCTCTCTCCTTTCTTGGTTGCTGTGATTTTACATTTAATAATGTTACGTGTTTATTTTTATGTTTGCTTTTGCTATTAATTTTATTTACCTACCACTACACTATTTATGGCCTCACATTGCCTTGGTTATTTATTTATTTATTTATTTTATGTAGTTTCTCGGGCAACTAACAGTTAGTTGAAAGAAATTGCCTTATGGCAATATCTCGTCCGTCATGGTACACTAAATTATGTACATGACGTAAAAAAATGGATAAATTATCGAATTATAGGCAGACCATATTTTTTCAATTAAGTATTAATCCTCTGCCACCCGCTCTGCATATGGAGACTGTAAACGGCCAACTTTGACTCACAGGATGACTTTGACTTGATTATAAATAATTTTAAATACTTAAGTCCCAACAAAAAAAATGTGATTTAATGTAGGAAATAGACAATTGAGGCTCAAATCGTAAATATTAACGGTTTGTTCTGACTTGTATTTCTTGTATTTTATATATATTTTCTTACTGACATACACATTATGTATTTTTTAAGCTTTGCAAGCGAGTGTAGATATTATGTATGAATAAATAAATATATAGAGTTAAAAAAAGCAATTAGAATATTTATTAATAGTATTATTGTTACGTAAGAGAAAACTTAATTATTCGTGTAACATACTACAATTCTCAGCACAATCATATTTATTTACAAGATAAAATATTAAATATTTTGCTTTTCATTGTGAAAATAATGAAACAATTTTGCATTTTGATTTGCAGGAATTTCATAAAACATAATATTGTTGCATTATTACTTCAGTTACCTACTGTGTGTGCACTCGCTACATTTACAAACTCGTTTAACAAAGAATATTTCACAACTGAATAATAAAAGAAGAATTTTCTTTTGATGAAAATGTTTTACATGCATTTTTACTTTATCTCCATTATATTCATAAAACAAAAGTTGTTTTGAGTATTTTTATATGTAAATGGATTGCAAACATTGGATTTTTTCCTTGTCTGTTTGGTCAGTTTTCCCTGTGTTCAGTTTACATACACATTCGAACAAGTGATCATGTAAACCAGCAGATGGCAGGTCGTAAGCCCTGTAGGTGCCTTGAATTCCCGGTTTTCCCTAAATATTCCAACTTCGTCTCTATTGAGATTAAAAAAAATTTCATAAAAAAAAACAAAAGTTGTTCTTTCTCAAATTTAAGGTGGTGGAAAAAAATGCATAAAAGTAGAATAAACACTGTGGAAAGAAAAGAATATGATAGTTTTGATTCAGTGAAAGCATATTTATAACACATTTATTATAATAAACAGCAAATTTATTATAATATACAGCAAATAAAATAAAAACATCGAAAGAATGGAAGATGAACACAAAATATGAAATAAACACTGTGAAAAGACTAGTATAAGATAATTTTGATAGAGTGCAAATATGCTTAAGAGACATGGATAAACGAGCAAATAAACCAAAATATATAGGAAATAAAATAAAAAATAATTGCTCTAAAGTAGTATTGATACATTGAATGAATGAGGGATGAAGACAAAAATACCAATAGGACAAAAACAAAACAAAGTGTCTGTACAAATCGAAAATATTTAATTTTATTATGAACGCTTTTCATAATTTTCTTATAGACCCAATATTGGTCAATGTTAAGAAGAACATGATACAGAGAAAAGGGGAGGACGTGTCATTTAATCACACAATTCATAACAAACTTTAGTTTTTTAATACACAAAACACATAAGTACGTACTCGATATAACTTCTCAAGGCAATATGTACACGGACTACAAAAATACATAAATGTATTTCGAAACAGGCATGTGTGGTGGTATAAAAAATGGAATTGGGTATGACAAAGTGTTTTTATTACATATTTTACTGTGAATAAAAGACGCTGCTGATAATGTTGGCATGTGAGATTTTAGTTTCTCGTTATTAATGTGACAATTCTCTTTCTACATATATGTACATATGATCCGACCGCCAGAACCATCTGCTTGGATCTCTTAGTATGGTCCGTGGTTTCCCATCTCTCTATCTTGTCAGACAGGAACAAGATTAAGGCTCTATCATTAAGTACCATCAACCCTTACGTTCGGAATAATTCGAATGTCATCTTGATTAATTGCTTCCATGTAATTATATTATTTTTTTCTTTATTGTGTGATTCAAAAATATTATTTGCAATATTGTTTGTTTATTGATTTATGAGTAATAGATAAAGGTAATGTGATACTATGTATGCCAGGATAATAATGGCATTAAAAAAATTAAGTCATTTATTGTATTGAAAGATTTTACATTTGAATGTTATGAATTTAAAATTCATCAAATTTTACCCTTTATTCAAGAAGGCCGGCGTAGCTTAATACAAATTTGTATCAAACAGTTTTATCTTAAGTAAATGTTTATATTACCTTAGAAATTATTAATTTCATTTTTTAATTAGACCATCGAAATACCAATATTTATTCAGAAACAAAACGATACAAAAATATCTAACAATTTACAATTTGTGTTTACAACGTTAAATTTAATTTCTGCAACACAAGAAAAAATACATTAAACGAGCTGTAAATGAAATTAAATCGTTTGAAGTTCTTAAGTATCGTAAGATTTTTTTAATTATACTCTGAAATTATCACAGAAAATTACAAAGCAAGTTGTATTATCTTATACTCTTGTTATGGACGAACCGAAATCTGGTTGTCGAAAGTTGAAAGTATCAATTATTATAAATATTATTAAAAGTATTATAATCCTCTTTCTTTATTATCTTGATCTCGTGCCCTCTTTATTCATCTTCGTCCTACGGCTGGCATAATGTTGTCTGTTCTTTTTTGAATGTGATATTGTCTGTCATCAAATGCTGTATTTTCGCATCAAACGCTCATGTCAGAAACCTAAAGTACACATCATGTGTACATCCATTGTTTTCCAATGCAACTTTTAAAAAAATCCAATTTTTTCGTTTATGCAACTTAAAAAAATATTCCATTTAAATAATAACGATTTTATATTATTTTAGTATTGCTCCTCGGCAACTTACTGGTACTATGTCAAATATTAATTTAATACGCATCCAATAACATGTTGCCAAATTCTGGAGACTTACGATATTAATCGTCTCACAGATCCAGTCTCCACCGGGACTCGAACCCGGAAACTTTGGTTCAGCAGTCAGACATCAAACCAACTGAGCCATGATGGTGGACTATGATCACTGCTTTACAGATTTTTGAAAACATGGAGTTTATTGGCACGCGCCGTGCGGTTCTCTGATGCTAGAAATGTTTATAATACCAATACAATAAAAATGATCTCTCAATACCTTTTAAAAAAAAAAAAAAACGAATATGTTCTTGTTAAACAAGTACATATACATCTTCCTACGTTCCCCAAAATAAGCAAATAAATGCTTGTGCTACTTTAGTTCATTGTTTTGTATAGCTCATTGACAGTGTGGTATCACGAGGTATATTTAATGATTTTTGAAATGAGAATTGATTTTCAACAGAAATACGTCTATAGAATAATAAATAAATTTGGAATGGTAAAATAAAAAAAAAAAAAAAAAAAAAACGTCTATAGAACTTGATCTTTACAGTTTCAAGCTTTGACTTACTGAAGGATAAAATTAATGAAGGCTTACTCCAACATGGGACGATAGGTGCTGTTTTACCAAGGTTTGGGTTATTGTGGATATATTGTTGTCTTTGGCACTACAGAAAGGGTCGATCTTGTTTTATCGTTAGTCGTAAACGAGCCTTTTTGAAAATTTGATGTTAATACCGTTGTTAGTGAAGTTAAGTATAGGAACTACACATGTCGTATCTCTATGTCCATTCTATATCTATGTCCACCTAAATAATAATATACTCATATACTGATGTAATAATTCCTACAATAAAGGACATGGGTTGAACGCAGGTACAACATATTAAAAATTATTACTGTCTGGGTTACGACTTAAGTGGAAGATAAAATAAATGGGAGCATTATAAAATAACGGTTTTTCGATTTCTGATATAAAGACCAATATTCATATCAGACCAATACTCGGTTCATAATATCTAATCGTTGTTACATGTTGTGGTATCTTTACACAGAAACTCAGCCTTTATACTATCATGTCAGTCTGGCGGTCACGGACTCCTGGATCCGAAATTGGGATCGGAATCGAGTATCAAAAGAAAGCCACAATGTCTTCGATACATAGATAGATATATCTTGTGCTATCTATCGGCACCCTATTGATCAAGAACTGTTTTCGTTTCATCGCGATGGTTTCTAAAAGTGTACTCTCGTCAGCGGGTGCGTAGGTTAGGTTCAAATTATGTTATGTAAATATATTGATCCTCGAACGAGGGTGAAACGTTGTATTAGTTGGTTAACCAAAGTACGTAGACTTGTTTTAGAGGGTTGTATGGAGATGTATCGAGTTTTTGGGGGTGTAACGAAGAGAATTGTGTGTGTTTAATAGAGATGAGTGTTGAGATATCATTATAAGGTTTCTACATTCCGAGTGACGTCGAAATTAAAGCCAAATAAATAAAAATGAAACAGGCTGAGGGAGAGGGATGATATACAACAATATGTTGGCACATCCTGAATGCAAACTGTATCGGACAGGACGACGTGGACTCAAGAATGGAGGAGGACAAAAATAGGCGGAAAACAAAGATAAAAACCTTGTGATGGGCAGCGTTATAAAAATGTAGTGATGGGCAGCGTAGAGGGACGAAGATCTCGTAGTCACGCTTCGATTAGATGGAGTGATCTTACATATTAATTTCACATCGTGGTCTTCAGTGAATGGTCCTCTACGTTCTGTCCAGAAAAGATTAGCACGGAGGCACGCCATACAAAGAAATTAAAGTAACAGTATTCATGTAGATATCATACAAATCCTGCTTCTCTAGACTGGAAACATTGGTTTTACCAATGGTCATTACCATTTACTGATCAAAAACATTTCAGTGTATAACTTTTCATCTGATTAACGCGATACTTTTTAAGTTAGGTTATCGGTAATATATTTAGTTAAAAGATGTATGCATAAGATTTAAACAATACTTACTTATTTTTTAACAGATTTTTAATTATCTCAATAGAGACGAAGTTGGAATATTTATTGTAGGAGAACCGGGAAATCAAGGCACCTACAGGGCTTACGACCTGTCATCGGCTGGTTTACGTGATCACTTTATGCGCTTGCGCAACGTTCACCAATTATGCCTTTTAATGAGATCCCTATCAATTCAATTTTGAAAGTTCTATATATTGTAATACTGAAATTCTTTTCGCTTGAAAATAAGGAATTTTTACTATAGCCATCTATGGGTGAAATTATGAACAACAATCTTATTATTTTTATTTTGTTGGAACGCCATCTATTGAGAGAATTGGTTTTTTTGTAAATAATGAAAGCTACAATTCTTATATCTGAGGTGACAATGCATTTTTCGCATAGAAGTCACCCCTGAATTGCGCCAGACTTATTAGGTCATTTTTGTCTTATTTACCTACTTGTACCAATGTGTAAGTAATCGAATATTTTTATTATTGCATATGCGCAAACATTGGATTTTTTTCCCTGTCGGGAGTCAAAGATATTTTTTAACAGTTTTTTAATTATCTCAATAGAGACGAAGTTGGAATATTTATTGTAGGAGAACCGGGAAATCAAGGCACCTACAGGGCTTACGACCTGTCATCGGCTGGTTTACGTGATCACTTTATGCGCTTGCGCAACGTTCACCAATTATGCCTTTTAATGAGATCCCTATCAATTCAATTTTGAAAGTTCTATATATTGTAATACTGAAATTCTTTTCGCTTGAAAATAAGGAATTTTTACTATAGCCATCTATGGGTGAAATTATGAACAACAATCTTATTAATTTTATTTTTATTTTGTTGGAACGCCATCTATTGAGAGAATTGGTTTTTTTGTAAATAATGAAAGCTACAATTCTTATATCTGAGGTGACAATGGATTTTTCGCATAGAAGTCACCCCTGAATTTCGTCTCTATTGAGATAATTAAAAATCTGTTAAAAAATATCTTTGACTCCCGACAGGGAAAAAAATCCAATGTTTGCGCATATGCAATAATAAAAATATTCGAATACTTACTTACTTTCCGTGTCCGGAACACCATAATATTCGTAGCCCCCAATATTCGGCCACTCGGATTCCACTAGTGTTTGCTATCTATGTACTGTGTCTTGGTGCGTGCATGTCGCTCCTATCATGGGACATGACAGTAGGTGCACGTTGTCCTGTCTGGCGCCACACTCGCAGATGTCTTCCTCTCTGTATCCCCATTTCTTGAGGTCACTGTAACAGCAGGAGACACCCGTTCTGAGCCTATTGAGCGCTCTCCATGTTGGATAAGGCAGGTTGTGTCCCACTGACACGTCATCCGCGGGTGGTAGCTGAGTGTGTTCGACACTATCACGCCACAGTGACAGCCTTCGGGCCTCGGGGAGGCCAACTATAGGGGCGGTCATCTCCAGGAAGCTTCTTCCGGACTTGAGTCTGCAATGATGCGGCTTTGAGCCATACATTGGATGTCTAGGGTCAGTTTGCTGCTTGCTCCGTTCGACTTCTGCTGCAACACGCCGTCTGATCGTAGGGGGGGGCAATACCCACAATTGGATAGAGTTCTTTAGTGGGGTTTGGTTTTAGGCAACCAGATATTAATCTGGCTGTTTCATTAATTGCCACATCTACCCTTTTTGCGTGTGATGAGTTGTACCATGCTGGTGCAGCATATTCAGCAGCGGAGAAACACAGTGCCAGTGCCGAGGTTCTTAGGACAATTTAAACAATTACGCAATCACTTAGAAATTCAAGAATTATTGAAAAAAATATTTTTTATAAAAAAAATTGTTGTATTTTTTATTACACATGACAAAAATAAATATATTAATGAATTTATTTTAATTAATTATTTGGTTTGTACCACCACACTAGGCCAGGCCTGAAGACTTAGGATCTCATGTGTTACATGCAACTAGTGAATAAGTAAGAAATTGATAACGTTCATTGGATTATATATTCGTGGAAGTATAACCGTTGAAACCTGACCGCAGGAAATGAAACCGTTTGATTTATTCATAATATATTATCCATCTTGTGTATAGGTTATTGAGACAAGATCTAGGTTTGGTCGTAAACAATTTACGACTCCTTGTAAATCTTAAGGACCGTTGCTTGATGACATATTGAAACATGTTTGCTACAAAAAATGTATTTGGTTCATTTAACCAATGCTTCCCAATAGGGCTTACGACCTGTCATCGGCTGGTTTACGTGATCACTTTATGCGCTTGCGCAACGCATAAAGTGATCACGTAAACCAGCCGATGACAGGTCGTAAGCCCTGTAGGTGCCTTGATTTCCCGGTTCTCCTACAATAAATATTCCAACTTCGTCTCTATTGAGATAATTAAAAATCTGTTAAAAAATATCTTTGACTCCCGACAGGGAAAAAAAATCCAATGTTTGCGCATATGCAATAATAAAAAAAATATTCGCTTCCCAATACTTGTAATACCAATACCTGAGAAATCATAAGTTCATCATAAGTGGATTTTGGTTTCACCATAGAACTACTTATTACGCTAGTAGCAACCCCAATCTCTAGAAACCGATTTCTGCCACGGCTTCATAAGATAAACAGACCAGTACCAACTAGTGATCGCGCAGAGCACAGAATTAGACCACAATTGATTACATTTTTAAGTTTAAAAAGTTATTGGATCTATGATAAAAACATCAATATTATTCGAATATTTTTTTTATTATTGCATATGCGCAAACATTGGATTTTTTTCCCTGTCGGGAGTCAAAGATATTTTTTTAACAGATTTTTAATTATCTCAATAGAGAGGAAGTTGGAATATTAACTGTAGGAGAACCGGGAAATAAAGGCACCTACAGGGCTTACGACCTGTCATCGGCTGGTTTACGTGATCACTTTATGCGCTTGCGCAACGTTCACCAATTATGCCTTTTTAATGAGATCCCTATCAATTCAAATTTGTTTCAATTTTGAAAAAATTGAATTGATAGGGATCTCATTAAAAAGGCATAATTGGTGAACGTTGCGCAAGCGCATAAAGTGATCACGTAAACCAGCCGATGACAGGTCGTAAGCCCTGTAGGTGCCTTGATTTCCCGGTTCTCCTAAAGTAAATATTCCAACTTCGTCTCTATTGAGATAATTAAAAATCTGATAAAAAAATATCAATATTATTGTTTATTTGTAACACAAATTATACATTTATTGTACTGCACTGCTTTTTGCACTCCTGTCTCCATATGAACTCTAACTATGCCAAATCTCACACTCCTCCGTGCGCCCAGTTGCTTAAAAAGTTTTCCGAAAAGGTCCGGAGTTTTCGCTTTATGTACCTATTAATAAACAGGAATGTTTCAATTTTATCTGTTATTTTCAAACAGCAAAATGATGTCTTCTATTGGTTCATGATATTTCGACATTAGAGGTATTGAGTAAAAATTTATTTTATTGCTAGTTGCACGTAACACATGAGATCCACTTTATATATTTTAAGATATTTTGTTTTCTATATAAATCATGTAGGATGTAGGTATATGTATGGCAGGAAAGGATAGTATGAAGGTCAGTCCTTTTTTCCTACTCAGAATATGAAAACAACATGATGGTATGTATGTATGTTTGGTATCCAACTACTTATTGAGTCTCCAAAGATATCGTATAGTGTACACTGCCTCAAGTTGTATGAAACGATGTCGTTACTAAATTCAATTTTTATAAAAAATTTTCCAAAAGTTTGAGATGCTACTATGTGGTGTTGGGGCTTTTACGACATTTTTAAAAACATTGAAAAAAATAGGCAGTTAAACACACAAATTTATAAAAAAAACGAGTGGGTAGTGGCCAACGCTATACTCCTCACTAACAAGTCATTATAAGATTTTGTTTTATGTATAGGTATAACTTTTTCACATTAAAGAGTTAATTTATGTGGTTGTTTTATATAATTATTTCTAGTACAACTGACATTTAACTTATTGTTTTAATTATAAAAGAGTTTTTTCCCTCAGTTAATATATATCTATAATATTTGAAAATAGTAAGTTCATAAAATTAAAAAAAAACAGGCTCCATTTTGACTTGTTTGCTATCCATGAAAAATTCGAACTTGTCTTTATATAAATAATCTGTTAAACTAACGTATATTATTTACTACTTGAAAATGTGCTTAGCACGAAACCGGTCGTAGGTTGTAGTCTAAATAAACAATGGAATTAAGTTGTAAACGTTTTTTTTTAATTTAAATGTATATTAAAATTTTCAAAAATTTTCCAAGAAATTCCATCAAGAATTTTCGATCAAAAAATTAAATATAATTATTCAGCATTTTCATGAAATGAGTTTGTTAAATTATTATTATTTTAATATTTTATTATGAAAACTTGTAAAATCTTCAATGCCATTTGTATGAAAATGATGTGCCTTTTTACCAATTTGAAAATAAAAATTTCAAATTTTAAGTTTCCTGAGTTTGGGGTCATTTTAAAATATTAGACAGTTAAAAAAATGAGAAGCACTATTCAGATATCCTTCAAAATCTAATTGGGTTTAAGCGAGTATTAGATATACATACCTATTTGTATATAATCGATAAAGTAAAATAAACACGCCGTACTTAGCACACAGCACACACAGATACATTGTGATAAAACTTTCAGAATACAATTTCAGCATGATACTAGTTGATAATTTGCAATAAAAAAATAGCATTAAAAATTGCGGAATATATCCCCTTAGGATACTGAGGAGTATCATTATCTTGTCCAAGAAACAAAACAATAGATAAGTGAAAACTAATAGATATTGCTTTCGTAAAGACAGAAAAGCGTTTTCTTTATCCTGCTTAGAAAAGGAACTTCTACTTCATTATGGGCTTTTCATCGTTATCCGATGTTCTTGATCAAAACACAGAACAATAGATGAGTGAAAACTAATGGATATTGCATGATATCGTAATGACAGAAAAGCGATTTCAATGATACAATACATTATTCATACGCTAGGAACTACTGAGAAGCTTAAAGAATGTAGGTAGTGTTGGAGAAATTGACCAGGTGTCTTTGTCACAAAGACCTCGTATTTCATTCAGAATGTGGACCTTGAGCAGGTGCAAGAGTTAGGTACACAAAGACTCTTATTGAAATAGGACTGACACGTCACGTGATAAAACTTAACCTCTGTCAGTATTTTACATCAATCTGTGTCAGGGTTTCATATAGATTAACGTTTTCATAGTCAACGAGGGAAATTTCTCAAAAGCACTCAATTAATATATAAGTTTTTATGACTCATTTATACGTTTCTAAAATTTCACGTCCAAATATTTTACTAGAGTAAATATTTATTTAATTTTATATTTTTCCAACAGGTTTTTGTTCAAATAGGTATAGAAAACGATTGGTTTATAGTCAACGCACACTCTCCAATTCATAATTTATTATGGACCTCTTTAGTTTTATGTAGGTACCTAGTAAATTTTAGTAAATTTCCTTGTACATTTTTTTGGTCCTGCTCTACGGTGCTGAGCCATAGTCCCTCAAGGTTGGTACCATAAACAACCTGTAAGCGTTTGAAATATGGATTCACCTTAGAAAGATAAGGATATATTGGACCGACATGGTGAGCAACATTGAAGTCTTGCGCAGATCTAATACTGATAGACAGTTGTTCATAATAGTCAAGATACAGAAGATTTTGTATTTTGGTCACAATATACAAAGAGAAACATTGAGGGCTGTGGAGGGGCCAGTCCTGGCTCCGAAACATTCGGGAATGGACCGGAACGAGACGTGTGGAGGACCTGTATCGCACAGCGCGGGACAGTGAGAGTTTCTTCCAAGTGCACTGATTTTTTTTGTTAATAGTAACAAAAATTTCATGTTAAAATTAACCGAACTATTTTGACTAAAAAACATTTGGTTTTGTGCACATAGCCAAACAGTACAGTCATAAATAGATAAACCTTTTTTACTTATAGCACAGGTTTGGCTAAAACGCATGTAGCCAGTTTGGTTGTCATAATATTTTTTCAGTTGGATAGTCAACGTCGGAGTGGGGGGGGGGGGGGGGGGGCGACAGTACACGTAATGAAGAAGAAGTACATTTCCTGTATACGGATTTTTTTAAACTTTTGGAACGGTTATGTTGAATCTTTTATCTATTTGTTGTAACACATTCTCACGCCCTGTGCAAGAAGGAAAAAAAAATGAAAAAAAAATATTGAAAAAAATAAAAAATATTAAAAAAAAAATAAAAATATAAAAACAATAAATATTAAATATTAAAAAATATTAATATTAAGGGGGGGGGGGCTGCTGCCAACGTACCTATTTTTCAATTTGGTATCATTATTTCTTATCAAATCGTTTTGAAAAAAATAATTTAGATAATTTGGATATTATTAAACAAAAATATACCTTAACTTTTTGATAATGTTTTGTATAAATTCTTGTAGAAAAATAATGGCATACCCAGACTTTCAACGTTTATCATATATTTTTAATAAACTATAAGGCGTAGAGTAATATATATTTTTTTAAATTAAAGAAGACAAAAATATCTAGAAAAATATGATGTGACGTTGCATTAATGCTTCAGGTTTAGTAAATAAACCTAAAAAACATTTATTTTCCATTCAGCGACATTGCGTAATAAAAGTTTTTTTGGTTTATTTACTTAACCTGATGCGTTAATGCAACGTCATATCATATTTTTCCAGGTATTTTATTCTTCTTTAATTTATAAAATAAAATATTGATCTATACCTTCTATTTTTTTAGAAATTTAAGTTAAATGTCTAAAATCGGGGTATGATTATTATTTTCCTACAAGAATATACACAAAACATAATCAAAAAGTTAAGGTATATTTCTCTTTATTATTATCCAAACTAACTAGATTATTTTTTTCAAAATGATTCGTTTAGTAATAATGATGGTATATCAAATTGAAAAAATAGGTACGTTGGCAGCAGTCACCCTCTTAATATTATTTTTTATTGTCAAGATGGAAATTTATAATATCTTCCAATTAAAGTGTTTCTAGTCGAGATAAGAAAGATTTACGTGAGAAATGAATTTACATGAATTTCTTTTCTAATGAAAATCGAACCCAGAAGCCCGATTCTTTATAAACATCAAAGATGTTAAGGCTCGTAAACACCATGTAAAGGTGTATCACGCCGAGGGTGGCTTGACTGAAACGAAACGAAATTCGAATTCTAAGAAAAACACATCCTTTACGAGCATAAACATCCGTTATTGGAGTTTCTAAAGAATATTTTGACACGTAAAGTAATATACTATATAGATGTGAAATAAAACGTTGCTCATTCAAAATATATGACGTATAATATGTTATATATGTACACTATATATTTTCTGAAAGTCGATTGAAATGTCAATTGATTGATATTTTTATTGACAAACATTTTTTCAACATCTCAATAGAGACGACGTTGGGATATTGTAGAAGAACCAGGAACTCGAGGCACCTACAGGGCTTACGACCTGTCATCGGCTTGTTTACTTGATCACTTTATGCGCTTGCGCAACGTTCACCAATTATGCCTTCTTATTGAGTTCCCTTATCAATGTAATTTTTGAAAATTCTATATATTTGAATAGTGTGTAACATTTCACCTGCTAATAAGGGACTATGCTATTGCCATCTATGGAGTAACGGAAAAGCCTTTTTGTAACGCCATCTATTGAGAAATCGAGAAATTAATATATTTGTAAACAATGAAAGCTAAAGTCCATATAAATGAGATGACGGTGTCAATTGATTGAGTTTAGGCACACAATTTTCATGGAAAAATCTGACAAAGATAACTTAATATCATAGAACTGCATACACAATATACCACAAAATCTGACAAAGATAACTTAATATCATAGAACTGCATACACAATATACCACAAAATCTGACAAAGATAACTTAATATCATAGAACTGCATACACAATATACCACAAAATCTGACAAAGATAACTTAATATCATAGAACTGCATACACAATATACCACAAAATCTGACAAAGATAACTTAATATCATAGAACTGCATACACAATATACCACAAAATCTGACAAAGATAACTTAATATCATAGAACTGCATACACAATATACCACAAAATCTGACAAAGATAACTTAATATCATAGAACTGCATACACAATATACCACAAAATCTGACAAAGATAACTTAATATCATAGAACTGCATACACAATATACCACAAAATCTGACAAAGATAACTTAATATCATAGAACTGCATACACAATATACCACAAAATCTGACAAAGATAACTTAATATCATAGAACTGCATACACAATATACCACAAAATCTGACAAAGATAACTTAATATCATAGAACTGCATACACAATATACCACAAAATCTGACAAAGATAACTTAATATCATAGAACTGCATACACAATATACCACAAAAAATTAATACGAAAAAAATCAATCTAAAAAATAACGCATCAATTGATAAGGGTCTTAACAGTCGAAGTGATGTTCCTTTCAAAGGAAATAAATCTTTGTGGAGCGTTAATCAGAAATTTGATATAGTCTTCTTCTTTTTCTTCTTCTTCTTTTGAGTAGACCTTCAGGTTTGTTTTTTAAGAGGCCTGCTCTTCCTGCGAAGTGGACCCCCAGCTATCCCTCCATCTTTTTGGCGGTCTACCGCGAGGGCGGGTTCCGTGAGGCTGATTGTGAAGCACGATATGAGGAAGTCTGGTGCTGTCCATCCTTTGGACATGACCATACCAGTCCCTCCTCCGCTGCCTGCTCCATCTGATGATATCGTCAACCTCACATAGTTCCCTTATTCTGGAGTTCCTCACTCGGTCTCTCAGGGTTTTGCCTGCAATTGCTCTCAATGTCCTCATTTCTGAAGTCCTCAACATTTGTTTGCTTCTGACTGTGTCTGCTCGTGCCTCTATACCGTATGTCATCACTGGTCTTACGCATGCTTTGTAGATTCTGATATAGTCAAATTATAAAAATAAAGTTCTGAAAACTGCGAGTTCAAAACTGATCACTATTCCATAGTAACCAATGATATATAAAAATAATAGATACGTTACTAGTCTTTAAATTCGATAAAGAAAAAGTAAGTCGCATACCTAACTTAATTTATTTATTTTATTTACCTTTTATCACACCATATTTATAATGACAACAATAAATAGATTACTGCTACCACTACCGGCTAGCAGTTACTATTTTTATTGAAAATTATATGCAATTATGAACCAGGTGATTGTTCCCGTTCCACACTAAATATGTACACAATCTCAACTTTCTGCAATCACAATCAACTTACATATAGGCTCACACAAAACAGATCAACCAGATCCCAATGTCCGCCATAATACCTGTCATAAATCCAATATCTGACGCGATTTTTATTTCAGAGCCATAGATAGAGATGTTGGTGTAAATTCTTACCGCACTCTAGTTGCATGCAAGATGTTCGGACGCATTGTCGTAGTGTTCGGTCGTATTGTCGTAGTCAAAATCTTGTGTGATGAAAATATGTAAAAATTACACTTGAACTGTGAAGGGACGACCAGATATATCATTTGATGTTGCATATTTATTCGATAGCTAATTTATTTATATGGATTATTCAGGTTTTTTTATCTACGATATGGTAAAACATGAATGGTTTTGATTCCGCCGGTTGACCAGGCTTGCTCCCAAGAGCAAGACTGCAAAACTTGCAAGATTTTTGCACATTACTATTTACCAAAGACATTATAATAATGTGTATATAAGGTCTTTGCTATTTACATAATCTTCGTGTTGTATATAAACCTACATATATAATATGCACCTATCAAAATATATAATTATATCGAAGTATTCAATCTAAGTTTAATAATATAATAATGTGTATATAAGGTCTTTGCTATTTACATAATCTTCGTGTTGTATATAAACCTACATATATAATATGCACCTATCAAAATATATAATTATATCGAAGTATTCAATCTAAGTTTAATAATATAATAATGTGTATATAAGGTCTTTGCTATTTACATAATCTTCGTGTTGTATATAAACCTACATATATAATATGCACCTATCAAAATATATAATTATATCGAAGTATTCAATCTAAGTTTAATAATATAATAATGTGTATATAAGGTCTTTGCTATTTACATAATCTTCGTGTTGTATATAAAC
This sequence comes from Molanna angustata, assembly GCA_963576475.1. Lineage (NCBI taxonomy): Eukaryota > Metazoa > Arthropoda > Insecta > Trichoptera > Molannidae > Molanna > Molanna angustata. Next base: position 10,794,475 of record OY754978.1, on the reverse strand, counting down.
CTACATATATAATATGCACCTATCAAAATATATAATTATATCGAAGTATTCAATCTAAGTTTAATAATATAATAATGTGTATATAAGGTCTTTGCTATTTACATAATCTTCGTGTTGTATATAAACCTACATATATAATATGCACCTATCAAAATATATAATTATATCGAAGTATTCAATCTAAGTTTAATAATACAATATTAAACAGTGGAAACACAGTTTTTAGTTGTGTTTTCAGTCTGGATCTGTGTGACGATTAATATCGTAAGTCTCCAGAATGTGGCAACTTGTTATTGGGTGCGTGTTAAATTAATGTTTGACATAGTAACTACCTGTAAGTTGTAATATTTTATCAATATTAAATAAATACAATATTTTATTAATCACATTGCATAAAGAAAACTTTTATTACGACGCGGTGCACATTAACTGTCGAAAAGATGAATTTATACACTGTTTAATATAAACCTTTGTACATTACAAAACACTAAAATTATTTTCTTAAAAATAATTTGAAATTGTGTTACTAAAAAATATGTTATATAATAACATAGTAGTGAAAATTAAAATTAATAACTTAAAAAAAAGCAACAAAGTCATCTGCTTATAATGTGAACTGGATAAATACCAATATTTAATTTACTTCTACAGCTAAATTATTAATTTATACTATTACGACATACCTAACACCTGTTGTGTTAACACCTATAGGTGTGCGAGAGTGCATTATAAAATAAAATAACGACACGGGCGTGTATACCAACACAACAGTCTTTTCTCACCTAAAAAGGCACTACATTTAGAATGGGTGGTGTACCTCATTGCTGAGCCATGTGAGATGTTATTGTTGTCTGTTCTATCTTTTTTATTACCCGGCTCTTACGGGACACCCGATAGTAATGATAATAGAAAAGATTGGAAGCACTTTTCTAAATCGGTGCATACAGAAGATTAGCTTGGTAAAGAGTATGAAAATGTGTATATATTGTATGAAATACAACTGAATTGAGTTAAGTTAGTAGATTTTATTTTACCACGAAAGGCTTTTTTTGTGAAACCTTACTAATTCATTTGTATATATTACTAGAAAAACCTGGCAGACGTTGTCCTGCCTGTTGAATTATTTATCTCTACATATATAAAAACGCTTTATCTGTGTTTTCTTTTAATTTTTTAACATTTTTATCTAGAATCGCTAAATATTATTCCGTCTTTTCATTCCCTTCAACCCCTACAGTCCCTTCCGTTCCTATTCAGTCACTTTTATGCCTAGATATAATACACAAAATGGCGTTAATCGCTCTGCCGTCAACCCATCTAATTTATTTCATAAATTATCAAATTTTTATTTAATAAAATTTTAATTCCACAACTTTTTATTCCAATACCAAACATATATTTAAAAAAAAATGTATGAGGTATTGAATAAATAAATAAATAAATTAAAATTCAAAATCCTTCTCCGGTATGTGCTGAACCAATTCCTCAAAGTTTCATCGCAATCGGATGGATGGTTTTAGAAGTCCATCGGCCACATACAAACATACAGACAAATATACGCACATCCATGTTTATATATATATAGATGTAGGGATTGTAGGGAAGTATCAATTTATTTATTTATATAGCTCTACGTTGAAGTATTTTTTTTTAATTCGCCATTTGATTCAACTAGATCTTTTCAACAAATGAGAGATCCTCATTTGAAGCCTTTTCGGAAGACAAAGCAAAGGTAGGAATATTTGCATAAATGAACGAATATAAATTAATACAATGGGTTTAATTGAGTTGAAACTTTCGTTTTATATTATGAAGGTCTGGTTCAACATGAGCAACCCCTGAATTTGTGTGACGATTGAGCTTCGACAAAATAACCAACACATACCTACTTATGTTGAAAATAGACGATTTTTTAATTATGAATTTTAAAATGATTATATCGGTTATGTTTCTTACTCCCCTCCACCTTTACACATCCCTTGTTCTAAAATATTAATAATATTTATTCAATTTTGTAGTAACATATTATTTAGTATACATAAATTGTGCCTCTGAAGATGCTAGTTGTGTCTAGCGAAAGCGCTTAGGCTCAAATTGTACTCATTGTGGATAAACGGCGTTTTATTTTTATTTTTATAAATACCATAGAATAATAAAACTATAGAATACTCATTCCCATACAATACCTCGCTAAAAAGTGAAGCTGTTTTATTGGCCGGCTCGTGTCAATATATGTATGACTCTGCTGGTAGACATTGTTCATATAGTACTATTCGTTATGACTGCGTTAATAATTTTTCAAGCAGTTAAAAAATTCCCTATTTGGAGAACGTATCACGCAGACGGCCAAATGATTGAATGCTCGTAGCAAAATGTTGACCAAATTAGTCAACATAAAGCGGTCGCGTTTACTGCAGGCTAAAGAGTATTCCATACTATAATTATTCTATGATAAATACTTTGAAATATTTTGAATCTTATCTGTTCTGCAACAATAACTCAGGATCGGCAGCGAAAACATATCTGCCACTGGTAACTTTTCGAAATAAACTAGGTAGATATTTTATTTTTATTTTATTTTATTTTTATGTAGCTTCTCGGGCAACTAACAGGTACTTTGTCAAATAAATATTTAACAAGCACCCAATAACAAGTTGCCACATTCTGGAGACTTACGATATTTATCGTCTCACAGATCCAGACTGAAAACACAATTAAAAACTCGGGAATCGAACCCGGGACCCTTGGATCAGCAGTCAACCTAACCAACTGAGCATACCCAACCAACTGAGCCACGAAGGCCGACAAAATATAAATGAAAATATATAAATGAGTGACATGCAAAATACATTTGTGTAAGTTCCTGTTGATTTATTTTATGTTTTATATTTTGTCAGGGTCCTTGAGGTGCGTAACTCACGTAAACGGCGCTATATAAATCATCTGCATTATTATAATATTATATTATATTGACAGGGAAGTCATGTCTTTGGACTATTTTGTTATAATATTATATTGACAGGGAAGTCATGTCTTTGGGCTATTTTGTTATTAGATTATATTGACACATGTCATTGGGCTATTTTGTTATTATATTATATTGACAGGGAAGTCATGTCTTTGGGCTATTTTGTTATAATATTATATTGACACATGTCTTTGGGCTATTTTGTTATTATATTATATTGACACATGTCTTTGGGCTATTTTGTTATAATATTATATTGACAGGGAAGTCATGTCTTTGGGCTATTTTGTTATTATATTATATTGACAGGGAAGTCATGTCTTTGGGCTATTTTGTTATTATATTATATTGACACATGTCTTTGGGCTATTTTGTTATTATATTATATTGACAGGGAAGTCATGTCTTTGGGCTATTTTGTTATAATATTATATTGACAGGGAAGTCATGTCTTTGGGCTATTTTGTTATTATATTATATTGACACATGTCTTTGGGCTATTTTGTTATTATATTATATTGACAGGGAAGTCATGTCTTTGGGCTATTTTGTTATAATATTATATTGACAGGGAAGTCATGTCTTTGGGCTATTTTGTTATTATATTATATTGACACATGTCTTTGGGCTATTTTGTTATTATATTATATTGACAGGGAAGTCATGTCTTTGGGCTATTTTGTTATAATATTATATTGACAGGGAAGTCATGTCTTTGGGCTATTTTGTTATTATATTATATTGACACATGTCTTTGGGCTATTTTGTTATTATATTATATTGACAGGGAAGTCATGTCTTTGGGCTATTTTGTCGGAGCTATGGTATTGAACTAGGGATACCTACCTTTTGTATTATTAACTTTGAATTTAGCTCTATATGAATATATTATACAAACATACGTAGGTGATATGTAGATTTACTCAAATAATGAACATAACATGTTAGTACTTAGAACAAAACGGTCAATAAAAGTTAACTAGGTACCTACCTTACTACTTGTGAACATTGCTAGTCTTAATTGTGCGATGTTCAATTCAGTGCGAACTGTTAAAACTAGTTGCACACATGAAATCCAACTGTCGATGGCGAGATTATGTATAGTTAAAGAATACATACCAAACTATAAACCAGAGGGTCCCAAATCTTTCTCGTTCACCGCTTTCAAAATTTTACTGGTTTCGGTGGATGTTCTACCATATTTCCAAAACTCAGAAACCGTTGAAAAAAAGTTGAGAAAACCGTGAAAAATATAGACCTGTTATACAAATCTCCCGTATTTTGGTTTGAAACTTTGTCGATTTGTTAAGAGAAATGAATTCTCTTGAAGAAATCTATGTATTTGTATTTTTTTTCTTAAGTATTCTTGTCTAACTATACATGCTATATACTGCTCACATAATGGTGTGGTTATGTCTGTAATTTTTATTCTGTTTATTATTTGTCATCTGTATACGAAACTGATATATTTATACTTTTGTATTTTTCTTACTGATATTTTATATTTACTTTTACCTTTTTTCATTAGTTAAATAATACTTTTTGATTTACCTTACATGCTTTGCTTTATTATTTTCAATTTTTATACTTTTATTGATATATGTATCTACATTTTTTCATTATTGTAAATGTTAATTGTGTATAATACCTATGTGTTTAGTCTATCCTGTTTATTTTACCAATAAAATCAATAAATAAATAAATATTATCAGTACTTTGACTTGTAATTCCAACAAAAAAATTAGACTTCTATATATTTACTTATTCATATAAAAACTGAATGCAAAGTGTAGTATCAATAGAAAAAATCGATCACATCTACAAAATACTTGTTTTTCAATATCTTCTCGCGTGACCAATGATTTTAAAAACATCGTCTTCCTTGCCTCTGCCCGGCCGTTGTGGTACAAAATCTCCACATCTTTCGATCTTGAGTCATCTCCGCATTCGGCTACTCAATTTTTATTCCTTTTCTAAAGTTTGCCCACCATTTTTCTTGTGGACGTCCTCTGTTTTTTATGTGGGGATATTGAAGGTCAGCTTGACTACGTGACTGTTGTCCCGTATTAATATGACAATCGGAGTCTTGTGAGTTGTCTTATTATGGAAACAGGAAAATAATGTACCTACGCTCCCTTACTAACTTTCTACTGAAACGCTCATGGATATCGTTCTTAAAATTATGCTCATGGTTGCTTTTATTTGATTTTGCGGATTTAATAGGCAATGATAGTGAATCTACTCACACACACACACACACGCAGGTAATACAATTTATTTAACGTTGCGTATGAGAGAATTTGAGGCCATTCCGAGAGTTTTAGCGGTAATCCTGGATTAAATTCAACCCGTTATCGCTTATTTTAAAACCACTCTCCAAATCCCCTCTAACCATATAGGGGGTTATTTTTTTTCGCAATGTATAAAGTCTTCCAATTTTCGCAGTTGAACTGCCTACAATATTCATTTAGTTTTCCAAAACTACCATCGCATTATGTATACTTACATTGAGTTCATAAAGTTAAATGGTAGGTACATGTATTTTAAACGAATTTAGCGGTTTGCGGTTGGAGCACTACATATTACACACTTTTCAGACTTTAAAAAGTGATTTGACATAAAATAAGTAACGCCCATATACGAGGAAGTCTAGGTGTGTGCGATATATCCGAGAAAACAGATTGAAATGGTACGGATATGTCTGTAGAAGACCACCGGCATATAAAGGGAACGTCTTATATAAAAAATCCAGAGGGAGATGGAAAAAAAGTTGTGAAGCAGGATTATCTAAGTAACAGAGCTACCCCATAAGATTCGCAGTACCGAGGACAGTGTAAACGCAGAATGCAGACCCCATCATCATGTGGGACCTCATCATCATCATGTGGGACCCCATCATCATGTGGGACCCCATCATCATGTGGGACCCCATCATCATGTGGGACCCCATCATCATGTGGGACCCCATCATCATTGCTGAAGAAAAAAAGATGTGTTTTGTTCGATGTTAAATTAACATCCTTTAAATTATATAAGGCAATTTAATTTATACCTACTACGTATTTTTTTATTTCAATATGTCGCGTTGATATTTTCCGGAATTTCCTGAGGTTTTTAGAAAATTAAGACATGTATGTCGTACAGATTGCAGGCGCATTTGCAAATTGTAGAGCTTGATATTAATTTCATGAGTCCCATCATCAGAACGGGATAAAATTTATATGAGTGATCATTTATAAAGCACTCCCTTCCTATCGAAAAGGAAGGAATCATTGATGTGGCAATAAATTATTATCGCAGAAGTGCAAATTTAAGAGTTTGATGATTTTCGCGTGGATCCCATCTGATCATCTGATCCTGAACAATCTAACGAAAAAATAATGACATTGTTAAGACTTATTGCTAAACATACATAAAAAAACACCAATTCAATGGACAATCTCCTCTGTTTGTTTAAGTCGGTTAATGAAATTTAAAAACTCCTCACTAACAAGTCATTCTATAAATTATTCAAATTTTGTATGGAAATTATTCAGTATTCTCACGAAATAAGTGTGTTAAATTATTTTTTATTTAAATATTTTATTATGAAAACTTGATAACTCTTCATTGCCATTTTATGAAGTTACCAATTTGAAAATAAAAATTGCTTAATTAAATTTTCCTGAGCTTGGAGTCACTTTGAAATATTTGACAGTTAAAAAAAATGAGAAGCAATATTCAGATATCCTTCCAAATCTAATGTGGTCTAAGCGAGTATTAGATATACATATTTGAAAAAAATTGAAAAGAATCGAATGAGTACTTTAGTCTATTAATCGATAAAGTAAAATAAACACGCTGTACATAGCACACAGCACATAGCACACACACATATACATTGTGACGAAACTTTCAGAATACAACCTCAACATGATACTAGTCGATAATCTGCAATAAAAAAATACCCTTAAAAATTGCGAAATCATAACTCCCCACTATATCCCCTTGGGTTAGTGAGGAGTAAAAACAACCTATACCTATAATCTGTGCATGGGGGCCCTACCACCGACCTAAGCCTACCGACGCGACGCCCAGCGAGGTAGTAGTGAGATTGTAGAATAACTTTCTCAGGATGTATAATTGAACATACAATTAGCATTTGTTTGAATGAAGTACGTTTGGTTTGTTGAATTGTTCCTTGAATATATCATAACTGCTTGGTTGTGGGCTGTGGTTGGCAATCTTATTATGATTATTATATTATTTGATATGGGAAATGTTAAGATTGGGCACAATGATTGTTGTTTTAATAGTTTCGCAGAGCACTTTTGATCCTCTCAACTTTGAGCATTATATTAATTAATTGGCGGTGCTCGAAGGAATAAATTCAGTCCGTTGCTTGAGGATACGTTTGAAATTTGTATCCTCATACATTTATCCATATGTACAACCATAGTATTGTACCGAAATTTATTTATTTTATTATGGTTCAAAGTCTTATTTATTTTTACAATTTATATTTCTACAATTTATATTTTTTCAAGGTTTGTCTAGTTTTTCCAACTCACTACTCAAATCTTTTGTTTTCATTTTTCTTGGGTTCTTATTTTCAAAATATTTCTATTTAAATTTTCAATTTAAATAGAAATAGTACTTAATTTCATAACACTGCCTCCCTCTTAGTTCAGTTCGTCCCGAACAGAATTCTCTAGATGAATAAATCGGCATTTTGAACCTTCTCTACAGTGAGATGCTTTGAAAAAGTAACATGGTACACTTTTTTTTATATTTTTACTGTATCTTGGATTATAGCAGCAAACTAGAACATTAATTCCAGTATTATGAAAAATCTCTTCTATCATATTCTGAACCACTTTCCAATCCATACCATCACTGATCTTTGGAATGCCGAGCTTCATAAGATTCAACTGTAACATTTGATCCCGCATACTTCGTAGACAGTTCCACATCTGAGCATACTCTGCTCGTTCCTCAGACGTTTCCTTATTCGTCATGTAGAATAAATGCTGTTTTCCATGCTGTGAATGGACCGCTTCTCCAATCTTCAGATTCTTGGCTTTTAGCTCATATAACATCCCATCATGATAACTTTGGCTATACCACTAGTCATCTTCATGTCTTGAGCCACACAGTAAGCTAAAACATTATCTTCTGGGATATCGAAGAGGTCTTGCTCAATTTCCACAGTCACACCATGGCGAGTGCGTCGATAAGGAGTCATCATGAATTCCTCGAAGGTCTTTTCTTCACTTTGGACATTGCAAACTTGAGCAACTGGATTTTTTTCCTCATCCTTGTTATCACCTAAAAAGGGAGCCAGGCGATTGAAATGTACCACTCTTGGCTTCCCATTTGGTTTTCTTCGTATACGATAAACCACATCATTAATCCTTTTGATCACTTCATACGGTCCTTCCCAGGATTTCTGAAGCTTTGGTGAGTAGCCTCGTCGTCGTTGTGGATTAAATAACCAAACCAAGTCTCCAGCCTGATAACCACCTTCCACAGCTTTAATGTCGTATCGCTCCTTCATCTTGTCACTAGCTACTTGAATATTGGACCGTACACGGTCATGTATAGCATTCATTTTCCTCCGAAGATCTGACACATAATCTTCTCCAACTAGATCTTCTCCAGGCTTAGATCCATACTGCAGGTCGCAAGGTAACCGTAACTCACGGCCAAAAATCACACTTGCCGGTGTTTGCCCTGTTGTCTCATGAATTGCTGCTCGATAAGCTAATAAGAACAAGTGGATGTATTCGTCCCAATCCTTCTGGTGATCGGACACTGCTTTTGACAAAAATCTTCCAATTGTTCGATTCATTCGCTCCACCATTCCATCCGACTGTGGATGCAAAGCAGTTGTTCTCGTCTTTCGAATTCCTAATGCTTCACAAATTCCCTGGAATACGGCTGATTCAAAGTTTCTTCCCTGGTCCGAGTGTAACTCCAATGGTACTCCAAAACGACTTATCAGTTCCCTTACCAAGACTTCAGCAACAGTGGTAGCTTCTTGATTCGGTAGTGCATAGGCTTCTGTCCATTTACTAAAATAGTCCATTGCTACCAGAATATATTTATTCCCTCTTTCCGTTGTGGGAAACGGCCCCGCTATGTCAATGGCTATCCTTTCAAATGGGCTACCAACATTATACTGCCTCATTGGCGCACGCCTTCGTTTCTGAGGTCCGTTTGAAGTGGCACAAGTTACACATCTTCTACACCAATCTTTTACATCTCCATTGTAATTGACCCAATAAAAACGTTGACGAATTTTTTCTGTGGTTTTTTTAACTCCCAAGTGTCCCCCAGACACATCATTGTGAAGCAGTTTAAGAACTTCAGGAATTCTCTTCCTTGGAATCAATAGTTGTTGTCTCTGCTGTGTTCCATCTTCATTCTCCAATACACGCTTTAACAACCCATTTTCCACGACAATGGATTGCCACTGAGCCCAGTATGACTTAATATTTGGAGATAGTGAAGCTATTTCTTCCCATAAAGGTCTTTGATCATTTTCCTTCCACTGCATTACAAACTTGAGATCTGGGTCTTCCAATTGGTCTGCTCGTATTTCATCATCTTGCCAAAAATTGTCAACGACCGTGGTTCTACAAGCTATAAAAAACTTTTCCTCAGCCTTATTACAGTGCTGGCAATCCTCTGGACATGGTCGCCTTGACAGTGCATCGGCATTTCTATGATGAAGTCCGGCTCGATGTTCAGAATCATAGTCATATTCTTGCAATCTCTCTATCCATCTTGCCACTTGACCTTCAGGATTCTTGAATCGCAAAAGCCACACAAGTGCCGAGTGATCTGTCCTTAAAAGAAATTTCCGTCCATATAAATACTTGCGAAAGTGCTCAACTGACTTGATAACAGCAAGCAATTCTCTTCGTGTTACACAGTAATTGCGTTCTGGTTTCGACAATACTTTACTGAAGTAAGCAATCACGCGTTCTGCCCCATCTTGTACTTGGGAGAGCACACTTCCGATACCAACGTTACGTGCATCTGTATCCAGAATAAACATTCCTTCAGCTCGAGGATAACTCAAAACCGGAGAATTAATTAGAACCTGTTTTAATTCTTCAAATGCATGTTGGCACTTGAAATCCCATATGAATTCACTGCTTTCCTCCGTGAGTTTTGTCAGTGGCTTTGCGATGTCCGCAAAGCCTGGAACAAATCGTCGATAGTAGGTACTCAGACCCAAAAAGCTTCTTACTTCATGTTTGTCTTTAAGTACTGGCCAATCTCGAACAGCTTTAATCTTCTCAGGATCTACTGCTACTCCCTCCTCAGAGACAACATGACCTAGATAGTTGACTTGCTTTCGGAACAATATACATTTCTTGCAATTGAGTTTAAGGTTGGCCAACCTCAATCGTGAAAATACCTGTTCCAAATTTCCTAAATGTTCTTCAAAACGCTTCCCAAGTACGATGATGTCATCTAAGTATACCAAACAGGTCTCCCACGATAATCCTCTTAGCACACTTTCCATTAGTCGTTCAAACGTAGCCGGTGCATTGCAAAGTCCAAATGGCATCACTTTGAATTGCCACAATCCACTTCCAACAGAAAACGCCGTTTTTTCTCTATCCTTGGGTTCCAATCCAACCTGCCAATAACCACTCTTTAGATCCAAAGTTGAGAAGATCTTACAACCAGCCAATGTATCTAGGGTGTCATCGATTCGAGGCAGTGGATAACTATCCTTCTTAGTTACATTATTCAATAAGCGAAAGTCCACACAGAACCGAGTTGAGCCATCTTTTTTTTTAACTAACACTACTGGTGAACACCATGGGCTGCTTGATGGTTCAATAACGCTATCCCTTTCCATGTCTTGAATAATTTGATCTGCTTCCGCCCGCTTTGCTAATGGTAGCCTTCTAGGTAATTGGCGGATAGGCCTTGCGTCACCCGTATCTATTTGATGTTGAACAACATTGGTTCTTCCTTTAGAAAGACTCGCATTCTCAAAAACATCTTGATAATGAGCAATGAGGTATCTAATTTGTTTGCTTTGTTCTTTGGTAAGTTCCTTACAAGCATCTTTTACAAAGTCTTCAAGATGTTTTGGTACATCCTCTGAAGAAACTTGTGCGATGCAGGCATTTTGTGTTACTGATGAAACTGATGAACACACACTTAAATAAGCTCCTTTTTTGACAGTTACTGGATATTCATTTATGTTCATTAATCTGACTAAAATTTCCTTTTGGTTTTGAATCAGTGCTCTTGCAATTAATACTCCTTTTCCTGCTTCATTGTTGGCGTTGGACTCCACAACCAAAACATGTCCATTCGGGATAACACAGTCTAAATTGACTCGTACTAACATCTCACTTTGTTTTGGAATAGTTACAACATCCGCTGCAAGAACACGTGTAGAAAATTCCTCACGCTCTTGCACGAGAACATCTTCATCTCCAATTTTCAAAGATCGCCTCTTTAGATCCAACTGGAATCCATATTTCGCCATTATGTCCATTCCGAGAATAACTTCCTCCTCTATATTCGCCACTAGCACCTGATGATCGAAGATAGAACTACCAATTTGAAAGTTGGCATATGTCTCACCACATATAGATGCCGACTCCCCAGTAGCTGTTCGTAATGTCCATTTAGTTGGTGTAATACACTTTTTGTTATAAAGCAAATCTGGTCTCATGATTGTCATCGTTGCTCCAGTATCCAGCAAAAGTTTCAAATTCTTTCCATTTACTTTGCCATTTATAAACATACTGGTATCTCGACCACTGAATGATGCAACAACTGCAGATCTCTTTGAGGCATTGGTAATGTAGGTCAACAGTTGCCCCTTCCCATCAACCCTTTTTAGTTTTCCTGTGGCTGTTGCTGTTGCGTTGTTGCTTCATTTGGACACCGATTACGTAGATGTCCAGCTCGTCCACAACCCCAGCAGCGAAACTGTCTTTTTCTTCCTTGCAATGCCTTCATCACCTTTTCGACAATGCATTCGATGAGTTTTTGATTCTCTTCAACGGCCTCAACAACGCGGGCTTGAGCATGACCTCGTAAAGATTTTTTTATAGATTCAAATTCGAGTGCCTGGGTTAGAGCGTCACTCAAAGTTTGTGGTCTAGCTAGTTTTACAGCTTGTTGTGTCTCATTTGCCCACAATCCATCCAAGAACTTTTCTACTGCAAGGCTTTCACACACATCATCAGGAACCGTAGGGTATGCATATCTAATTAGACGCGCTATATCCGCCTCAAATTCCTGGAGAGTTTCATTAGATTTCTGATTACGATTCTTAAGTTGTGACCTGTAAAACTGTTCCATGTGCTTATGTCCAAATCGCATCTCAAGTCTCTCAATCAACAATTTTAAATCTCGTCGCTCAGCTAGAGGAATTGTCTCCAAAACTTTTAAAGCATCACCTCGTAATGATACACTCAACACTGAGGCCTTTCTTGTCATGGACCAGCCATTTATCATGGCCACTGTCTCGAACAATGTTAAATATTCTTCCCAGGGGCATTTTCCATCAAAGGTTGGCATATCATTTCGCACGCACTCCACTGTTGGTACTCTTGTATCTTCTACACACTTAAAATTTGTATCTACAGCTGAATTTTGCTCGGAATTCATTGGCGTGATTGAAGGAAGCACTTGATTCTCCAAAACTTTCATCTGTTTAGTTAATTCATTTATCTTCTCATCAAAGGTCATAGAATAATTCTGGAATTTCTTTTCTATAGTATTTGAATGCTTTTGAAGCATCGCTACTTCTCCTTTGATTTCTTTAATTTCTCCTTTTATATCTCTGGAATGTTCTTGAAACTTCTCTTCTATGTCTCTGGAATGTTCTTTTAAGACTTGACAAAGATCGTTGTTAGAGCAAGGCATTTCAAAAAGGTATGTGTCTGGATCCTCACCTACTTCTTGCATCACTTTTCTCAATCGTAGTTGAAGTGCATTTTTATTTCCTGGTGTATCAGCGTCTCTCTCCTCCAACTCATGTTTTAAATCAACCACTTTCAACTCTAAAAGAGTTATTTTTTTTGATGCCATAATAAATGTCTTTATAAATAACTATTTTATTTTTTTCTTACACAAAAAATACTTGGGTATTTTTATATCCCACTTCTGACACCAAATGTACCGAAATTTATTTATTTTATTATGGTTCAAAGTCTTATTTATTTTTACAATTTATATTTCTACAATTTATATTTTTTCAAGGTTTGTCTAGTTTTTCCAACTCACTACTCAAATCTTTTGTTTTCATTTTTCTTGGGTTCTTATTTTCAAAATATTTCTATTTAAATTTTCAATTTAAATAGAAATAGTACTTAATTTCATAACAGTATGTATGTGCAAAAATGTAAGTTTGGATAGGTATATGAGAGATTAAATATTTCACATTGTTTGGAAAAATTATATTTAGCAAAACCCTCGGGGTATCAAAAATCTCAACGGTTATTGTTTCTCGATGCAGTTGAAGACTTCAGACGTGTCAAAGTAGCAACAATTCGAAGGCTGTTATCTCTGAATGCCACCAGTACCCAGAGTTCATGTAATCTAACCATTACGTTGTTACCTGTTGTGGTGTGTGTGGTTTCCTTTAATAGAAAAAATAAATCAACTTATATACTTTGACGTAAGTCCGGTAGACGTTGGTTCGTGGTAGTGATTAGTAAAAATTATAAGGCCTTATTCAAAATTATAATTTTAATTCAATGACACACTTTATACAATTAAAATTAGTCTGTAATGTCATTAAGTCGTTCAACGCAGACGGTTTATACAAAGAATAACGAATTGGTATTTTGAGAAAACCCTTTGGCAAGGAGTGGGACAAAATTATACAGGTTTTTGAAAATACCAGACGGATATTTCTCTAGCAGGACAATTTGTATTAAGGATTGAATTAATTTTGCGAGAAATCTTTTAAAATTTCATCTCCCTTAGGTAAGTACGCCTATATACGTAAAGTATGATAGTTCTAGTACGGTATAGAAAGGACGCCTGTATACATACTTTTTGAATGTTAAATACGAAACAGGACATTACCTAAGTGATAATTCATAGTATATTTATTTATTTATATATTAGGAGAAAAAACATTTACACATCACACATACACATTTTTGTTTTATAAATAATAAATTTAATTTATATGTGCAATCACAATATTTCCCATAGAAAAATTACAATGTAAACATAGACGTGCTTAGAGATTAAGATAGATATAAAAGTAATAAAATTAAAACTATGAAAAAATTATATTTTATTTTACGTTCTACTTAAATTTTTCGCAAACGCGACTATGATAACTATCGCTCTATGATGAGCATCTTCAGAATCGTCATCGTCTGACGATGCTCATCATAGAGCAATACCGGTGAATGGGAGTCGCGTTTGCGAAAAATTTAAGTAGAACGTAAAATTAAATATAATTTTTTCATAGTTTTAATTGATTATGGAGTTCTACCATGAAGTGACAGTGTCTAATATTGAAAAAAAAAAGTAATAAAATATAAAAAAAACAATACTTATCGAAAAAACATATTATGAAGTATAGTTCGGAATACACAAGAATGACATCACTCATATAACATTACTTCTTCAACAGTGCATTCCAGCCATACCCAGGTCCTAAGAGGTTGTATCAGTAATCTTTTTTAAAATTTCCCTTTTGAATATAGATTCAGATGCAATAAGAACATGTATAAATAATTAATTTATGGGAAGAACATGATATTTAATACGTTAAATATGAAAATTTAATACATTAATACAGTCATTTCATACATTAGAACATTAAATTTAATACATAAAATTTCATTTATGTTTAATTTATTAAATTTGAATTTTTGATTTTAGCGATTGAGACGTTTATTTATCTTATACCGAAATGTATAACACCATAATAGCATAAATTAAACTGAGGCAATATTTATGATTCAGTAAAAAAAGATATTAATAACTACTTCTTTCCTCATTTCAAAAATGTCGGCCCGTAAGGACTTTGTAATTAAAGGTACATGAAATATACTTTATGTAATTTTCTGTCACTTTGTATTAGAACATTCATATTTATACTTGAAATTTCTTTGAATAATGTATAAAAATAACGATATAATTCAATTTATAATGATAAATAATACTTATTTATTTCATTTTGCTTCTCGGGCAACAACAGGCAGGTACTATGTCAAAATATATTCAATATATATGTCAAAATATATTCAATATATATGTCAAAATATATTTGTCTTATATTCGCACAATCATGTGTTTTTTGTTGCCTCAATAGAACTGCATTTGATCTATATAATTATATTGTCAATGTTCCTCGTCCTTTTTAATGTTGCTCATCTATTATCACTGAACATAAACCGCGTTTATTGCCAAAATTCTAAATTTCTTATCTCTAATCAAAAGAATTTATAAATGTTCAAGCAGCAATGAATTTAAATATTCGACTATAAATAATAATCTGTGTGTCTCATAGATACGAAAATGGCACAAATAACCCTCGATTTGGGTCGGTTGCCGAAATTAAAACAAAAAAATACTTATATGTATTATCTCGTCCACTTTAGTTTGTTGAGCAGATACTAGAGACAAACAAATAAACATGTTTATATTATGAGATGTAAAAAAAATACAATATATATTTTATTTTATGTAGATTTACAGAATATATTTTGAGACATACAAATATTCTGAGTGTCGAATTATTCTCCCTCTGAATCCCATAAAAGTATCTACTATAGGTTACTGATAATAGATATGTGCTTGTTTCAAGGCCATATTCTTTTTATATAAAAATATGTATTGCCCACTATTATGATACGTGTCACACCAAACGTACACAGCATTCTTTTCAGTGTCATTTTTGGGACAATCACGTGTTAAGAATGACAGACTCAAGAATCGTTTAAGTGACCCGGGGGCGTTATTACCTTTCCGAGTTAATTAGGAGGCAAGTACTGCCTCGAATTAGGCACTAGTTTGTTGCAATAATGCACTTAAAAACTCGTGTTGAATTCAAGGCACGTGTCCTCCAAATGCACACGGTTTAGCAACGCAAACTGTTCCTATTAATACTACGTGTTCAATTCAAGGCAATTAATTATTGAATATGGAACATGAAGTTCGCGCGCTATTTCATTTCACTCGCATTTCGACTGTTATCGTCACATTTGTATTTTGTTCACAGATTATTTTATGGTAGTAATCAGTAAATTTGTTTAAGTCTATAAGTAATATGGAATTGTTAAAGGACATACTCGGTGGTATTTTGGACAATTTTGAAATTGTAAATTACGAAGGAGGCAAGGATAATTACCAATGTAAAATTCGATGATCTATATCTTGTGAAAGTAATTACAACGCAAAATGTGATTATGTCATTGAAAAATTCATGATAACCAATCTCATACAAATAAATTGTCATAAGGAATTTTAATGATATGATGTAGATTTGTGTACATTAATTAATCTATTAAAACAAAAACAATTATGCATAAAAAATGCCTCTAACACAGCATTGTAACGCTCAATCAACACGCATGGTAAAATTTAAAAACCTGTGTACGATTGAAAGACGCGTGCCTTGAATTGAACACGTATTAGCAGGAACAGTTTGCGTTGGTAAACCGTGCGCGTTTAGAGGACACGTGCCTTGAATTCAACAGGTTTTTAAGTGCATTAGCGCAACAAACTAGTCCCTTTGGGAGGGTAGGTTCGGATCCTACCGACTGCGCCAAGTATATTGTTTATTCTTTTTATAAAAGAAACAGTTTTATTCTTCACAATAAATATATTTATAAAATATTTTTTTTATTATCAAGGTTAACAGTTTACAATATTCTATGACAGAAGCTTACATAATTTTCTTAAAACAAAAGACAATACTTACCCATATTCAAAATCATATTACTCTAAATTGGAACACACAATATTCTTATGTAGAAACCACTATAATTAAATTATGTTTTAGGTACCTACCACTAAATTCATACATTACACTTCGAGGCAGTATTTGCCTCCTAATCAACACGGAAAGGTAAATACGCGACCAGGGGGGCAAGCCAGGGGGGCAAGTCTGTTCCAACCGGCGAAATCAAAACCCTCACGTTTACCCATATCATGGATATAATTATTATATGGAGTTCTATAATATCTTTAAATGTCATAGAAGTCCATATGATAATTATATCCATGATATGGGTAATCAGGAGGGTTTTGATTTCGCCGGTTGGACCAGACTTAATGAATAAATAATAATTTTTCTCAGGAAGGCATACCTCCAGGACGTCCTACCAAGAGAAGGAACGACGCTGGACGGTGCTTTTCCGTTTGCGCTTTATGCGCTATTCACTAGTCTTTCACTGTAAAATGGTATAATTTTAATGTTTTGTATAAGTGTATATTTTGACCGTTGAATAACTACGTAATTGTAGCGTACGAGAGGATCTTGCACTAAATTTTGTTTAGTGCAAGATCCGACCAAGATATGACCCGGAACACATACAAATCTTTCAGAAGTGGAGTAATACGATCAAACTTTGATGAACCCTTAATCAATCTGGCAATAGCATTGAAAACATATTGAAGTTGATCCAGTTGTATCTGTGGTAAACCAGCGTAATCCAAATCTTCATTTTGTTCGTTTTCTTCGTCTCCCCGACATAACTTCTGACCTTTGCCTATTTTAGGTCCTCAGCTACCGAGAGAAACAGTAGAGTCTAGTGTTAGCCAAAACTCACTCGTTTCCCTCTGAATTTGATAGTAGGTAGGTGTAGTGTATGCGTCTACACTCCGAAAATAATATTATGTTTGGGCCACTGGATTCGCCGCATAGACAAATAATATTATGTACGACACCAGGAAGCTGGGTCTGAGAGCAGTGTGTGTGTCTCTTCTCTGATAGTAGGTACCTAGTACAGCAGAGCCTCGATATTCCCAAATTTTATACCCTGTTCGGACGTACGAAGTTTTCGAATTAGTACGCACATATTTTGAGCTATTTTTAAAATAAAAAAGTTTTCTTACAACTGAACTGATTTGATCTGAGACTCGACTGAATAAAGATACGACTGACGGATCATATCTATGCTCTGTCAGTTCAGTGTTCCCAAGTGATACTATTTCAGATTATATGTGCAACTAACAAATAAAAATTATAAGATACCTACATACACAATATGTATATGCATATCATGATGACTCCCATTTTTCGATCTATGTACAATACTTAAGTTTATATTTTTAGATACTTTTTAAAAATGCAAATATGTCTTCTGTGAAATATAATAATATGTGCACTGCTAGCCCTAGAACAGGTATACCTAGTTGGGCAGCAGTTATCTATTTTGAATGACGATTATGTGAATGGTGTGATATATAAATAAACAAAAAAAAATAAAAAACTGAATGTATGTTTTATGGGTAGCGTCCATATAGGCGAAGAGCGTACGGATCGGACGCAGCGCATCAGATGATGGATTCGTCCACAGAGACGCATCAATCGGATTGCCGGCACAATCGTCATTTGGATTGTTAACATTTTTTCATAGAAAAAAAAACATTATCAATGCACAAACAAAAATGACAGATGCGATAGGATTTTTGCTTCTCCTAGCAACAGCGTCGAATGTCGTTCAATGGACGCACTTGTATGAATTCCTATACAAAGAATACTTATGTCAGTATGATGCTCTGCGTCCAATCCGTACGCTGCGCATATATGGAAGCTAACCTTTATTTTTATTTTTTATTTCTTTGGAAACTTAACAGCTATACATTTTTTTATGTTTCATTATAAATAAGTATACAAAAAATAAGCCAATTATGAAGTTTCACTTAGTTACATTATTGATTTTAGGTAGTTGAGTTATTGTATGATTGTGAGTGTATGCGGGGGACAGGGAAAGGTAATGGATTTGGGAAAGCGTTGATAAGGAAGGGATAAAGGTTGAAGGAAGATAGGTTTGATATTTAGCCAGTAATATTACCAGTAACTGCGGGTGATTGACGTTTCATTGATGTCTGCGTAGAGTTAAATATATCCGGTAACCTTAAATCATGTTAAATGTTATTTATTACCTAATCACATTTTTTAAAGAATTTTATTAGACTACGCTGAGGAGTGGAAAGTATTTAGCAACACATAAAACGTTTTATCCCTACGATACTGACCGCTATGCACTGCGAGTTACTGAAATGTTGGTTGTTTAGGGGTAGGGGGTAGTTTGGATTATAGATGTGATCGGGTTGGTTGTGGTTCGGATTGTCGAGATTATACTGTACCCACCTATGACAGTGCGGGAGTAAATGGGAATTCCTGTCTTCCTCAGATAGTAAATCACTTGTCTCACATCTAGGTAATAACGTCACGTAACACCTCCCCTCTCCCCCCCCTGCCATTCAGATATGGCCTCATACGTGTCTCGTGCCAAGTGAAAACATACACCCTGATTTGAATACGTCACATCAAGCCAACATTTTGTTATTTATTTTCGAGCCCCCTATAGTATTTTTATTATTGGCAAGCTTTTGTATTACGGTATTTTTATTAGTTGCAAGCGTACGGTTTTTTTTACATTCTAGATAAGATTTTACGTACAGTTTTTTTTATTAATAGTAAGCTTTTGACTTACTGAAGTTCTTTATTAGTGGCATGCTTTTTTTATATTCTTTAGACGAGATTTCATTTAGTTTTATTTTTATCATAAAATACATCGGCTTCAATAGTTAGGGCACGTTCAGCGAATGAAGGAAGGCCGAATCCCAAAGAAGATTCTCGACACACGACCGGAGGGGAGACGTGGTGTGGGGAGACCCAAGCTGCGGTGGATGGACGGCATACAGGAGGATCTTAAGAGGATTTTTTTTTTTTTTTATATAAGGCAACCCACCCTATAAGGAGGGTGATTTGTGCCATGACGAAACGAATATGTGTATATTTAAAAGGAAATCAATTTGTTGTATGAGAATATCTCTTAAAGATTTATTGCATTTAAATTAAGAAATTTTGATATAATTGAGTGAACTTTAGTCGAATTTAGGGAGAGAAGATGCGACATATTTACAGGCAGAGGGACACGCAGCTTGGCATAAAAGTCGAATTTATCGTGTATTGGACACTCCATGAAAACGTGATCCAACGTTTCCACCTCTCCACAATCACACAAAGGACTGTCCCTTATGTGTATTTTGTAAAGGTGGTTTGCGATCATGCAGTGACCAATTCTCATTCTGCATATGTTTGAAACATCCCTTTTTGACATTTTTTTTCCATGAAACCATGGTTTGGATGGAACTGTTATCTGTATAATTTTGTAAGCAGTCCCTTTCACACGGCTTGACACTTCCCATTCATTAGACCATTCGGTCAAGAGGCGCTTTTTAATGATTGAGGTGGTGAAATCTTGGAATGGAATCTCAAAATTAAGAGGTTCAGTGCCAATCGTTGTAGCTTCTTTTGCCAAACGGTCTACAGTTTCATTTCCATTTATACCACGATGTGCTGGTAACCATACAAATGTAACATATATATTTGATGTAAAAAGGTTGTATATATACTTTTTTATTTCGCAAAGTATGTAATCGTCAGGGGATCTAGATAAATTAGAAGATATAGAGTAGATAGCGCTAAGGGAGTCGGTGAATATTATAATATTAGAAGAATCGAGGGTATGACATATAGATAAGACCTCTTTGATTGCCCAACACTCAGCTGTATAAACAGAGCATTCGGGTGGAAGTTTGAAAAGTCCTTTAGTGTTGTTATACGGAATATAAAATGCTGCTCCAGAGTTGCTATTAGGTGAAAGCTTGGATCCATCAGTAAAAATTTGAACGTGAGATGGCCATCTTGAACGAACAATGCCATCGAATTTACTGTTGATTAGTTGGGAGGGAAGATTGCAGTTTTTATCCAAACCGAGAGAAGGACATGTATCGGGAATGAATTTTGTTGCGAAATATGGTGTTTTATAGTAAGGAAGATAATTATGCGAACAATTGACAAGAATTTTTGATTTAAGAAGGGTGTAACTTTTACATAGTATTGGAGTGGAAGATTTTGACCAATATCGTTTTAATTGACATAAATGTGTTATTGTGGATAGCTTTGATGTTAGTGGGTGAGAATTAAGGGAAAGTCGTTTTAGAACAAATTTGTCTGAAAGATATTGACGTCTCAAGTGAAGTGGGGAATCTAACCCCTCCACCTGAAGTGCATTAATCGGTGAAGATCCCATTGCTCCGATTATAAGTCGTAAACATTTAGACTGTATTCTATCTAATTTGGATTCAAGGTATTTAGGAAGAGGATCGAATAAAAAACAACCATAATCCAGGTGACTGCGAACTATGGCATTATAGAGCAATTTCATTGTTGATGGATGAGAACCCCACCAGACTCTCGATACGGCTCTCAAAGGATTAATGTTTTTTTCGCATTTAGATACAATTGAGTTGACATGAGAGTTCCAAGATAGTTTTCTATTAATGATTACACCCAAAAATTTAATTTCGTCCTTTATAGCAATGTTTGTACCATCGATATTTACAGAAATGTCCGGAAGTTTATGTTTACGCGAAAAGGCGACTACTTGGCATTTTTGGAGCGAAAGTTCTAAACCATTAGATTCAAGCCATTTGTTTATTCGACTTAATGTTTTTGACAATTTTTTTGCAGCAATTTGTGCGTTTTTGTGGGAGACATATACGACAATATCGTCGGCAAATTGTAATATTGAGCAAATATCCTCTATTACCGTAACAAGATCTTGACAATATATATTAAATAAAATAGGGCTTAATACCGAACCTTGAGCTAAGCCTTTCCAAACTATTCTATCAATCGTGGTAGAAATATTTTCAGCTACAATTTTTCTCTCAGCAAACATGTTATAAATAAGTGTTGCCAAACTCATTGGAATACCCAAATCTACTAGTTTTTTTCTTAAAACAGACAGTATCACGTTATCATATGCAGATTTTATATCCAAAAATGCTGCAATAACAAACTCTTGTTTGGAAAAAGCTATTTTGATATCTGAAATCAAGATACTGAGGTTATCTAAACACGATTTACCTTTTCTAAAACCAAATTGAATTGACGGGAGAAGGCGGTTCCTTTCAATATGCCAGTCTAAACGGTTTTTTATTATATGCTCAAGAATTTTTAGGAAAACTGGTGATAATGCGATCGGCCGATACGAAGATTCTGATTGAGGGTCTTTGTTAGGTTTCAAAATAGGGACTATTCGTTGTATTTTCCAGTCTTTTGGTACGTATCCGTTTTTTAAACAACCATTATATAATTCTAATAAATGTTCAAGGAAATTTACTGGTGCATTTCGAAGAAAAGCATAAGGAATGAGGTCCATTCCGGGCGAAGAATTTTTCAAATTTTTAAGTGGGGTAATGAGTTCAGAATATTCAAAAGGTCCATCTAACCATGATTTAGACAAAGAATGGGCAGGAAGGATTGGCATTTCTATTTCTGTATCATTGGGGACGTATGGTGGGGCAAGCCTCTTTACAAAAGCTTCTAGAATGTGTCCATTTGGCAGATATTTCTTAGAAGTGGATAATGATGTTCTGAAGCGACGGATCATATCCCAGACTATTGATAGAGGAGTATCTGGTGAAAGAGTGTTGCAAAAGTTATACCAGCCTTGTCGCTTTTTCTTTCTGAGTATTTTTTTTGTATTTGCTTGTATATTTTTAGCATATAAAAAATTTTGTAACGTCATATTTTTCCTGTACTTTTTCATAGCTAATTTTCTTATTTTGATAGCCTCCGTGCATTCATTGTCCCACCAAGGGGCACATTGAATACGTTTCGATTCTGCTTTTCTCTTCGGAATACTAATATCAGCAGCTTTGTAGAGGATTGACATAAGTTCTGAATTTTTGTGAGTAATGTCGGATGACAAAAAAGATGGTGTAGAATCTTCAATAGTTTTAGTGAATATATCCCAATTAGCTTTTCTTATATTATGTCCTTTTTTACTAACGGCTGTTTTTGTTTTGGATTTTGTGATGGTTTTTATAATAATGGGAAAATGGTCACTTGCTAGGGGATCATCAGATATAGACCATGTAGAAGTGGAGGCTAAATCATTTGTACAAATGGAGAGGTCAACAGCACTCACATTTTGAGTTGGTGGAGTGAGTCTAGTTGGTGAACCGTCATTTAGAATGCATAGATTATGTTTATCTATAAATGAGAGAATGAGGTTTCCCGAACGATTTGATAGTGTACTGCCCCAAGATGGAGAGTGGGCATTGAAATCACCTAATATATAAAATGGTGAGGGTAGCATATCCACAATTGAATCCCAATAAATTGGGTCAAATGGAGAATGTGGAGGAATATATGTGGAAACATATACAACTCCATTCACTTGAACGGCAACCACTTGTAATGATGGGTGAGTTGGAACAATAATTTGATTATATGGGATGGAAGATTTGATAAAGATAGCTGTTCCAGCTCTCCCATCATTGCGGTCGGATCTAACTGACAGGTAGCCTGGGACATTGAAAACTGAACCTGGTACAAGCCAAGTTTCAGTAATGCACGCAATTTGAATTTCGTGTGAGGATAATAGAAATATGAAGTCAGGTTTGTTTGCTGTGACGCTTCTACTATTCCATTGAAGGATATTGTGAATTTGATGAGCCATTGTGGAGGGTTGTATTAAGAGTTTGAAGAATTTCGGCAGCGTTGGTCGGTAAAATATTGTTATTTGTTAATATAGATATAAGGAGAGAAATAAGTGTTTGAATAAATGATGAATTGTCGTTTTGAATTTGGGAGGTTGAATTAGAAGTTGGTAAATTCATGTTTGGTAAGGCACATCCGTTAGGGGCCTGTGATGAATAATGTCCGTTTTGGTTAAATAGTAAGGCATTGTGTTGGGTTGTGTCATAGTTGGGGGTAGAAATATATCTTGGTTTTGAGGGTTTAAATATGGTTTTTTTAAATGAAGTTGAAGGTGGAGAAATAGGTTGAGTGGTTGACGGTGCGGTGGAAGTTATATCAGCAAAAGATTTTTTTGTGGGTGGGACGAGTTTTGAGGCCTGAAAATATGATATATTATCTGTTGCCATTGTCTGTTTGATATTTTTCTGTCTTGATAACTCTGGACAGGCCGTGCTAATTGCAGTGTGATTTCCAGAACAATGGAGACAGATTGGTTCCTGTGACGTATTTGGGCATTGTTCGAATGAATGATCTTCTCCACAATTGTAACATCGAGGAGAAGATCGGCATATTGTTTTAGAGTGTCCAAATCGACAACAGTTGAAGCATTGTATGGTTGGAAACTTGTAAATTTCTACTTGTAAGGAATTATAGTATAAAAATACCCTGGGTGGTAAAATTTGGCCCTCAAAAGTAACGACCACCGACTGTGAAGGTTTCCATATTAACGTACCCGTTGAAGTGTCTTTGTAGTTCAATCTTCTGGCTTTAACTACTTTAGGTATGTTGGTGTGTACGTTCAATGCCTCAACTATCTCGTCTTCGGGTAAATCGCTCGGGATACCTCTGACCAGTCCCATACGCGTCAAATTGAATGTTGGTATATATGCTTTAAATTTATTGTTTGAAATGTTCTCTATATTTTTAACAAAATTGTTGGCAGATATGGCAGTTTTAAATTGAATCGATATTTTATAGCGGCCTTCCGATTTGATAGACCCATCAATTATTTGTATGTTTAAAGATTTATGCATGAAAATAAATTTTCCGAAATCGAGGGGGTGGATTGTTTTGCCTTGTTCCGATCTCTGTATATGGACAATAAAGGGGGAAGAAGAAGAAGGTCCATATTCCATTTCCAATTTAGGCGGTGAAAAGGTATTTATAGTTTTTGGGTCGTTATTGGTGGTAATTATTATTTCGGGGTGAGTTTTTTGTTTGTTTGGGATTGACTCGGATGAATGACGAAAAGGTTTACGTTTTCTATTTTTACTAGCAATAGATACCTGACTGGCATCTGATTCTGAAGTATAATTTATATCCGAGTTAATACCGGGATCCGGCGGTTTATTTTCCTCTTGTTCCATCACTAAAAATTAATCGGTAGAGAAATACACAAATAACACAAAATATGTAGAAAACAGAGTGAAATAAAAAGTAAATAATAATGAAAATGAAACAATAAAATCTTATCTGTTCGCTGAGCAGCAACAAGGTTTGTAGGTAGGACACCACAATGTAACAACACAACACAACCGATCGCTACGAATGAACCGACGAGACTCCTCTTAAGAGGATTGGCGTGGCAAACTGGAGAGTGCAGGCGATGGACCGGTCTAAATGGCGAAAAATTCTGGAGGAGGCCAAGGCTCACAGTGGGCTGTAGCGCCAATGATGATGATTATTTTTATCAGTGGCATTTTTTTTAATCTTTAGACAATATTTCATTTACAGTTTTATTTTTATCATTGGCAAGTTTTTTTTAATCTTTTTAGACAAGATTTCATTTACAGTTTTATTTTTATCAGTGGCAAGTTTTTTTTAATATTTTTAGACAAGATTTCATTTACAGTTTTATTTTTATCAGTGGCAAGTTTTTTTTAATCTTTTTAGACAAGATTTCATTTACAGTTTTATTTTAATCTTTATATAAACAAGATTTCATTAACAGTTTTATTTTCATTAGTGGCAAGCTTTTTTAAATCCTCAGTCAAGATTTTATTTACAGTTTTATTTTAATTAGTGGCAAGCTTTTTTTTAATCCTTAGTCAAGATTTTATTTACAGTTTTATTTTTACTAGTGGCAAGTTTTTTTTAATCTTTAGACAATATTTCATTTACAGTTTGATTTTATCAGTGGAAAACTTTTTTTTATTTTTAGACAAGAATTTGATATCAGTTTTAGATTTAATAGTGGCAAGCTTTTGACGTATTTTTTTAGTATGAAATAAATTTACACCCCCTAAAAGTACTGGAGGACTCTGAGAAATGCCATAAGGTCTCAGGTTCAATGAAAGGAAAACCCTGATCTATTTCCTTCTCGCGGTGGGGGGTGAGCGACATAACTTTGTCGGCGAATATAGACAGGGACCGAGTGTTGGCCGGAATAAGCTGACTCCCAGCTAACCTCCCCAGGCAAAGCTGATTAGGGCACTCTATTGCCCTGGAGATAGTAAATGATCTCCAAAGGCGGAAAAACCTTTATGGTCAACGGCATAAGATGTGGAAAGCAACGGGAAGCTACCACATTAAAGGCCCAAGTGGCATCCCAAGAACCAGAAGATGAACACATCTCAAGTAAAATTTTCCGGAGATAAAATAGTCCCCCAATCGGATCTCCGGGCGGGGACTGCTCGAGATAGAAGTGCAGAAAAGAAAACAAACCCAATATCAAACAAGAAAGATAAACAGCTTACAAGATGCGCGACGTGGAATGTCCGAACATTGCTACAGAATAGCAAACTCGATAACCTAAAATTATAAATGCAGAAGATGAAACTAAATGTCTTGGGGATAGCAGAGATGAGATGGCCAAATTGCGGCGACTTTTGGAGTGGAGAATACAGAATAATCCACACGGGATGCATTGAAGATAGGCCTGGCCAGGGAGGAGTAGGTATTGCATTGTGCAAGGAATGGGGTAAGCGAGTAAAGGGATATGTGCAATATAACGGTAGAGTTATTCTAGTCAAAGTAGAAACCAAACCTGTGGATACAGTATTGATCCGAGTATATATGCCTACCTCAAGTCATGATGACCAGAAAGTGGAGGAAGTCTATGATTTACTAGATAAACTAATCCTAGAAGTGAAAGCTGGAGAAAACTTAGTTATACTAGGAGATTGGAATGCTGTGGTAGGTGAAGGACGTGATGGAAAATGTGTTGGACCCTTTGGCTTGGGAACGAGAAATGTGAGAGGCGACCGACTGACAAAATTCTGTACAAAACAAAAACTGATAATCGCAAACACCTGTTTTGAGCACCATCCAAGACAACGATACACATGGAAGGCTCCAGGAGATCGATTAAGGCTACAGATTGACTATATAATGATTAAAGACAGATTTAAAAATCAAATAAATGATTGCAGAAGTTACTCCAGCCCAGATATTGACAGTGACCACAATATGGTAATAGCCAAAAGTATACTTAAATTGAAAAAGATTAAAAAAAAAACTACATTAAATGGAACACTAAAGCTCTAAAGAATAAAGAGATAAAAGACAAGTTCTTTGAAAGGACACAAGGTTGTGATATGAATGCTCAGGATGAAGTAGATGAAATGTGGAGAGAAATAAATACGAAAATTAAAACTGTGGCAGAGGAAGTCATTGGAAAAAGTAGACCTAGAGCAAGAAAAGAGTGGATAACAGAGGAAATCCTAGATATGATGGAGGAAAGGAGGAAATTGAAAAATAACTCTAGGGCACAAAGTGAATATAGAGCACTGAGGAACAGAATAAACAGAAAGTCAAGAGAAGCCAAAGAAATGTTCTACCAAAAGAAATGCAAAGAAATTAATGACAATATGGAAAAAGGGAATATTGAAACAGCTTATGCCTCAGTAAAAGATTTCTTTGGAAAGAAAACTGGAATAGGCAATGCGATAGAAGCAGAAGACGGCAAATTACTTTTTGAAGACACTCAAATTGGAGAGAGATAGAAACAATATCTGGAAATGCTTTATAATGGAAACAGTACTGATAATCTTAAACAGTACGATGTGGACGCTGATGATTTGGGAGACCCAATCACCAGAGAAGAATTTGACTACGCTTTAAAAATGCTCAAAGATGGAAAATCTTCAGGAATTGATGAACTACCGGCCGAGCTAATGAAATCAGCAGGAAAAGGAGTTACAGATGCATTGTTTAGAATGACCCAGATGATTTATGATACAGGAATTCTGCCAGAAGACTTCAAAAAATGTCTAATTGTTACTTTACCCAAAAAAGCGGGTACGACAAAATGTGAGCAACATAGAACACTAAGCTTAATATCTCATGCCTCCAAAATACTGACTAATATTGTTTTATAGAGAATCGAACCAAAAGTAGAGGATTCTCTTACAAGAGACCAATTTAGATTTAGAAGAGGCATGGGAACTAGGGAGGCCATACTGTCGTTACGTGTGTTATTAGAGAAACGAATAAAGAGAAATCAAAACACATATATTGCTTTTGTGGATTTAGAAAAAGCATTTGATAAGGTAGAATGGAGAAAGCTCTTTAATGTTACAAGAAATTTAGGAGTGAAATACAGAGATAGGAGAATTATATTTGAGTTGTATAAGAATGAAAAAGTTTCTTCGGTCTGAAAAAGTTTGACCATGTATCGGAATTTCGTACAAAACTGGGCTGGTCTTCAATGGGCAAACGCAGGGATGTTCACACACTCTGTCTTCTCTATAAGATTTTGTATAGTGAGGTGGCACCAAAGTATCTCAGAGACAGGTTTCATTTTTCATCGGAGCATGGTCTTCCTCTGAGATCGGGTAATAACGGTCTTCTTGTGATTCCCTCCCACCGATCGGACTTCTACACTAATTCTTTTACTGTTCATAGTGCTAGGCTCTGGAATCAACTTCCCGTTGATACTCGAACCTTACCATCATTTTTCTCTTTCAAACAGCGGGTGAAACTCTGATGTCTCTCTTCCCTCCCTGCCTCATTTTCCTCCTTACCACTATCTCCGCCCCTTCCTTTTTTCCCCTTCCCATCCCCCCTAAATGCATATGTGTGTATATGTGTGTATATGTGTGTATGTATGTATGTGTGTGTATATGTATATATATGTTCTGATATATATGTTCTTATATATTCTTATATTATTTTTATTTTCTAAGGTTGACTGGAAGATGTTAATTTTATTAACAAGTCCGCCTTTTGGCTTTTTTAATGTTTTAACTTGCTCTTGTTTGCACTTATTTTGTTATGTTATTTTAGCCAATAAAGAATTATTATTATTATTATTATTATTAATGAAGCTGCTATAATTGCATGTGGAAATGACCAAAAAGAAGCCAAAATAAGACAAGGGGTCAGACAGGGATGCTCTCTATCTCCAGTGCTTTTCAATGGGTATGTTCAGTGTGCAATAGATGTAATCAGAGATAAAATGAGTCATAGAGAAGGGGTGAAAATACACGGGAAGAAGATTGACATGATTAGATTTGCTGACGACATCGCACTGGTTGCTGCAAGTGAAGAGGAACTCACAGAAGCTTTGATAGTCATGGAGAATGTCTTGAACAAGGATTTTAATATGAAAATTAATAAAAATAAGACTAAAGTGATGACTGTGGGCCGTGAGGAGCAGCAAATTAATGTGGTAATGTTCGGAGAAACATTGAAAAACACAAAAGAGTTCGTGTACCTCGGAAGTAGGATCTCTTGGGATGGGAGAACAAGGAAAGAAGTTGACAGCCGAATACATCAGGCAAGGCTGGCTTTCAACAAGAAGTCGAAGATCCTTGAGTCAAATAACCTAGACTTGAAGCTCCTTAAGAGACTCACAAAAACATATGTGTGGAGCATACTGTTGTATGGCTGTGAGACATGGTGTCTTACCGAAAGAGACAGAAGTAGACTTGAGGCTTTCGAGATGTGGTGTTACAGAAGAATACTGGGAATTTCCTGGAGGGACCACATCACGAATGCCGAGGTTCTCAACAAAGTTGAAGAAGGCAGACACCTACTCAATACCATCTCCGAGAGACGTGCTCGCTGGATTGGGCACATCTTGCGCCACGAGGGACTCCTACATGACCTAATGGAGGGAATGGTTGAGGGTACAAACCACAGGGGGCGCCCCCGACGGGAATATTTGGCCCAGGTGTGCGAGGACATGAACTGCGCCACATATGTTGAGCTGAAAAGGGCTGCACAGGATAGAGAGAAGTGGAAAGCGAGATGTAGACTTCTTCTGCAAACCAATCCATAGGAAAGAGACTTTTGATGATGAAACTGCAGTTTTATTTATGTCTAAACTTTTAATTTATAGTACCTATTTCTTTTTGTAATATAATTATAGAGAGTACATAAAATGAATTACTTTATTATGTTTTTTGTAAATAAAGGGAGTACAGATACATAGTAAGTATATAATACGTTTTTAAATATAAACTATGTAATAAACACTAGAATAAAATAATACAAAAAAAAGACAATATCTTCCACTATCAATGGTTTTCTAAAACATTTATTTCTGTATTTAGCGCCATTTTTATCTTTTAACTGTTTGGAAATCATGTTATATTATGTTCTTTCCGGAACAGTAAAAAGTAATTCAGTTATGATTTAAATTTTATACGATGTTCAGTTTTCCTGCAGATATCAAAGAAATTACATTTTGCGCCATTGAACCCTCTCTCATTCTTTCGTCGGTCTACGGCGATTTCTTTCAAGTGATACGTTCTTTCTGTGAAAGTCAATGGACCATACAAGGAGGAGCAGCGCCCATAAATGAGGCAATGTTTTATCATGTTAACGGTGCGTCCCTGTCGCCTGTGTTTGGTACAATAATATCTTCCTCGATATTGATAAATATTGCTCGGTGTAGGTCAGTTTGACTAGCCGTTACAAACTTTTTTTAAATGTCTGGTAAAATGTCTTTTTTAAATTTATTTATTTGACTATGCGGCTAGAAGCTTTTTACAATAAAATATATATACAGTAGTTACAACAAAAGTATTTAACACAAAAAAATGATGAAATCGACGAGCTACAAAATAAAATAACAATTATAATAATAATGGATTCAAAAAACGAAGTCAATAAGCATTATAACTAAAAATCTAGAAATGATATAAAATCACTAGATACCATACAAAAACCCGAAAATAAGAATGTAGGTAATAAAAAAATAAGAAACAAAACACATCATAAATTATTAACTAGAAAGAATAAAACAATACAATACTCAATGAATGATGCATTAAAATGACGAAAAACTGTCAATGTACCTACATAAATAAAGAAAGAAACATTATGTTAGTTATGTATGCATGATGGCGGTAGCGGTAGCGGGGTGTAGGGCTCTAAGCAACGCGCTCTTGTATTGAGACAAACCAGAGTTAAATATATCTATTATAATGTGCATACCTATTACCTAGTATATGCAGTCTAGGTATATTATAAGGGAATTTATGTGTGCATTTGTTTTGGTATTGTCACAGTAAGAGCATGTCCAGATAAGGCGTTTTGCGCGCGATACCACTCGCGCGTTTCAATTTCTATTGCGTCCAGATACCGCGTTTTACGCGCGTTCTAGGCTGGGAGGGATTAGACTGCCAGTTACAAACATGGACATGAAAATCATTATTATTACATATACATAAACGTTACAATGTTTTTCAATAAAGACTTCAAAATATAAATTCGTCGTAAACGACTCACATAATAATTGGAAATTTATTCACTACACTATGTATGTAGTCTAATAAATAATATTATTAAATAAACTATTCTTTACTTAAGTACCTAAAGTTTTTTTCTTTTCTTCGGAACTACCAGCTTCACAAAAAAATTCGACTAATTCTTCCCAGTTCCTACGTTTTATTGGTCTATTGGAACAGTCTGTTGATTCCATATCCCATATGGCTACTCTTTTTTCAACTTCATCAATAAAAAGTTCCGTATCAAAGTTATCACGCTCCATGATAATAATGGCGCCCGAGTATCTCGACTCGCGCGTCAAACGGGCGAGTCGAGAGTCGCGTTCATTGCAAGCGTTTTACGCGCGAGTGAGGAAACGCGCGGCAGCATCTGGACGGGATTTATGTAGCTCTAAAATCTCGGGAACGCGCGAGTGGGCTCGCGCGCAAAACGCCTAATCTGAATAGGCTCTAAAAAAGCGTCGGTAACCGAGTATTGGCGCGCGCGCGCGCCCACACACACACACACACACACACACACACACACACACACACACACACACACACACACACACACACACACACACACACACATGCACATATACAATTTGTTTGGGATGGATAGGAGGGTACGAGGGAGGAAAATTAGGAGCGTTTCACCTTCAATATCTCGCGACGAAACTTATCATATTTCACATTGAAGATGTCCACCCCGCCCCGGCTGAGAACAACGTGTTATGAGAATGAGTGGGCTCGCACCCAAGTGTCCGTCGCGACCAAATGGACTCGCAACCAAGTGGGCTCGCACCCAGTGGCGGCTCCCCCAAAGGGGCTCTCGGGCTGAGCCCTCCCAAATTTTTTTTTCTATAGATTCCAAAAATATGTGCTAAATAAATTCTGGAAATTCATTATTTTGGTTGTAATAGTAAAATACTGCAATAGTTCGTTTCATACAGCGAAATTCTATGAAAAATTTTGTTCCGCGGGCACAATGTGCTTGCGCCCGAAGAACTGTATGTAAACTCATAGAATTGATTTTAATGCCGCAGTGCAATATGATTCGAAATGTATGGAGCTCTCGGGCACGTTCCTATATATGTTCATGAATTCACCGGAATATACTACTATACAACAATCTCGTATATTTTGGTCTAAACGATTAAATTGAATTAGTGTGTTTATGAACACGATTAATATTAGTATGTTTATGAACACGTCTGCGGCGTCTGCGCACTTCGGTCAGCTCGTCAGCTGAGAGCTGAAAGCTGTTGATGACAGCGCGCCATTTTGCATGTTGTTTTTGCAGAGTGACGAATTGCGGTTAATATTTTTTATGATAATTTTTGACAATAGTACACGGTGAATAGTATACATAATTTAATTTCGCGTTACTTTAATTACGATGATCGTGTGAATGTGAAAAAATAAGGGCCTCGCGGACATTCATCTCATTATCTCAAATTAGTAGGTACTTGTAAATCACGTAAATATATTCGAAGTTTTAATATAAATATGTAACAAAAAACGTCATGGCTTTGCAGATGTAGTGAAAAGAATGCGTATTGCGGGTGTAGTGAATGTTGTTTTCCGTGTTTACTTTTTGACAATAATTCTGACTCTGACAAAAACAACTAAATCCAACATGTATGATATATGATCCACCGACCCCCTTTTTTTCAGGTATTGTAATTGCAGCTTAACAGGAGAATGATGATAAACACTGATCATATGCATGAAAATATTTTTTTCACCTGTGTCGATATTTCACAAGTGTAGGTACTGAATATTTTCTCCTTTCAAATACTCATTTCCTTTCAAGAAAAAAAATCGAGCCCCTCTAATATTTTAGGTCTTCAGCCGCCACTGCTCGCACCCAAGTGTCCGTCGCACCCAAGTGTCCCGCAGCCAAGTGTCCGCCGCAGCCAAGTGTCTCGCAGCCAAGTGTCCCGCACCCAACTGTCCCGCAGCCAACTGGCCGCAGCCAAGTGTCCTAGACCGGTCCGTACCACGTTGTGGACACCTCATCAATTTAAGTTTTTAATCCTTCAAGCTAGAACAGTTGAGCAAAAAATTGTAATGTGTTTCTTCTTCGTTAAGTAGGGCTGTTGGTCTGTAATTAAAAAACTATGCCTCCTGAGATGACGAAATCCAACTATCCTTCCATCTCTTGGGTGGCCTTCTGGGTTGACGGCGACCAGAAGGGATTTCATTTGCTGCTAAATACGCAAGTCTATCACTGTACATCAAGGCTACGTTGTCCTTCCAATATCTTCTTTTGGATCAACTTCACCGAATGATGTTCTCTATTGCACATGTTTTTTTTTTATTTCAACATTGCGAGCATGATCTCGAAAAGTTTTTTAGTGATTGACCATATTTAGTAATTGTATGTAGACTGCTACTAGTTCATCTTATTTTAATTTTATTTTCTTTGAGACATACAGCAATAACATGTAAAGATACAAAATACGTGTACACAGTTTCCATGAATATTAAAAAAAATATATAAAAACGACGAATAACTGAAAATACAGAATGGATCCCGTAGAAAACGGTTTTTCATTAAGGGCATACAAAAAATATATTCATACTGTAAGGTTTTTTGCCATTTTCCTGCCTTTGACATATTTAAAGAAATTTATCTTTTTTAAAATATCTCTATGAAATTGTAGTACCTGCCTATTTGTTGATCGATTGAGAAATGTGACGAAAAATCAAATATTATTAATGTTTCTTTTCTTGACAATAGGTATATTATGTAGGTATGGGATGGATCGGCGAAAATAGTGTACAACAATGAACGGACTATTAAATATAAGAGTCGTTGAAGGATGAAAGAGGCCTACACGTGTAAAGAATTATCTTTGTTTTTTTCACGAGTATTTCACATTTTATGAGTTTATATGTATACTTTTATTAAACTTGTAAACTGATGTGACATGTATTGAACACTTCATGTTGTGACATGTATTGAACTTTTCGCGTTGTGACATGTATTGAATCTTAGACAAATATTGCAATGATACTAAGGATGTTTTTAAACAATAGTGTCAGTTTCAAATTTAAAGAGTAAAGAGAAATGAAAGAATAATCACAATGTTAAACAATCTATATTTATCGTACAACTTTTACTGTTCTTCCTCCACCACAACCCGTTCTGCTTATGGGAACTAATAACGGTCCCTTTAAAGAACACACAAAGAACATACGAAGAGCTCGGAGACCACTAAAACCTTGCAGACACTTAAAGTGCCAAAGACAGCTAATCGTGTGGAAATAGCTGGCTCATCGTTCACTGATAGTGAAGATAAGAGTGCACAGTATTTAAAACAGAAAGTCTTGAAAGCCCTAAATTTGTGCTTCGTGACTACAAGGTCCGCATGTTCAGTGGGTCCAAAAAAATTCCCTCGGACATCGTTGTAGAATTCTCGTCGGAAAGTAGACACGGAGAATTTAGTGCATTCTCATAAGATATGCTCAAAAGTCTGTTCAGGATTATCACAAAGCTGACACGAAGACAACATTTGCTATGTAAAAAGACAATTTCACTAAAGTATCAATATTTTCACGGAATATTTGACACTGCTTAGCGCGCTCTCAAACCTCAGCTTATAAAGCCCTTTCATGCAGTTTTCTGGAAAGTTCAATGCCTGTTATTGGTCCCGAAGTTTGCATCAGAAATCGACGATTCCTATTGGTTGTGTAGTTTAAAAAAGTTGTGAAGTCATGTTAAAGTTTTTTTTTTACTTATTGTCATTCCGTTCCAACTTAATTTTCCTATAGTCCTGTTGCAAAATGAATATTAATTCATTTGATCGCCAAGGTTTAATCAATTATTTGTGATTGTTGACTGTCTTTTGACTTTAGCTACTGTCAATAAATAACAAAGGATGTCACAAATCATCTTTCAATTGTGTAAACGTCAAATATTGTAATTTTGAACATCAAAATTTGAGAGGTTATTGTTTCGGTTGTATCGTTGTTGCTGTAAGACGTGAATTGTTCACCATCATTTTCGATATCATTCTGTTAATTCAAAAGCGAAATTTGTCAATAACAGCTATTGTTAAGATGGTGACTGCTGCCAACGTACCTATGTATTCAATTTGAATCATTACTACAAAACGAATCATTTTGAAAAAAATAACCTAGTTAGTTTGGATATTAATACAGAATATACCTTATTTTTTTTATTATGTTCTGTATATATTCTTGTAGGAAAATAATAAGTATACCCCGATTTTTAACATTTATCTTAAATTTCTAAAAAAACTATATGATATAGACTGTATAGAGCATTATATTTTTTTATAAATTAAAGAAGATCAAAATATCTGGAAAAATACGATGTAACGTTGCGTTAATGCATCAGGTTAAGTTAATAAACCAAAAAAAAAACTTATTTTGTAACGCCATCTATTGAGAAATTCAGAAATTAAATTTTATTTGTTAACAATGAAAGCAACAGTCCTTATAAATGAGATGACGGTGTCACACACAGATGTCACCCTAAAAAAAAGGTTTCTCCGTTACTCCATAGATGGCAATAGTAATAATGCATTATTTTCAGGTAAAATGTTACACACTATTCAAATATATAGAACTTCCAAAAATTACATCGATAAGGGAACTCAATAAGAAGGCATAATTGGTGAACGTTGCGCAAGCGCATAAAGTGATCACGTAAACCAGCCGATGATAGGTCGTAAGCCCTGTAGGTGCCTCGAGTTCCTGGTTCTTCTACAATATCCCAACTTCGTCTCTATTGAGATGTTGAAAAGATGTTTGTCAATAAAAATACACTTGTATACCTATTTGACGGTTATTTTATCAGAAAAGTAGAGCGCTGGTTACATTTTTTGTTAAAATATTGTAGAAGCATATAACAGATTAGTAAGGAACGAATATTGAAAATTTCATTTTAAAACACGTTAAACCTGTTATAAGTGTCTGGAAAGGAATTCAAGCATTTGTTGAAAATTTAGCATTTCCAATGATATCTATTTTACATAGTATCAGCCCTAATCAACAAAAAAATAGTCTATATAATTAATTTGTGATTATAATAAAGTATTTTTTTATTTTATTTTATTTTTTTTGGGACACTTACAGACATTGACAATTGCATACAAGAAAGTATATCTTAATAATTTTATATAATGTCAATATCCAATTGGAAGTGAACACAACATGCGAAGTTCATAAATATTTCACACAAACATATTAAAGCATCCGAGATAAAAACAGTAATAAAAAAACTTTAAAAATAAGATATAATTATACAAAACCTATAAAAACATAAAGAAGCATATATACAACAATAAAAAGTACAAAGTAAATATAAAGAAGCATATATACAACTATAAAAAGTAATGTAAATTGTGCATATAACAATAAA
Organism: Molanna angustata; assembly: GCA_963576475.1. NCBI lineage: Eukaryota > Metazoa > Arthropoda > Insecta > Trichoptera > Molannidae > Molanna > Molanna angustata. The sequence continues at coordinate 10,757,732 of OY754978.1, read as the reverse complement.
AAGCGATGAAACATGACCTTATAAACATCAACAGAAATTCTCCTCTCCACTCAGAATCAATAGCATTCTATTCTTAAATACTTTTCTTGTGTTGCAGAAGATATCAACTATATTGGAGTTGCTGTGACAATTGTAAATACGGCACATGCGATACAATGGATTATAAAATGATATGTTAGATATACAGAACGCTATGTTAAAAAGATTTGGGTTTCTTAGTGATTTAATATTGACGTTATATTTTAAGTCATTGACCAGCTGTGTGTCCATCACGTTATTTATTATATTAAATAAACATGCCACGTCCGCCACTTTTCGTCGAGTACTTAGCTTAGAAATATTAAAAAAAAAATCAATCTCTGTAACGACCTATACCGGCTCTATAAGACAGAATTTTTACAAACTTCCTTTGGACAGATTCTAACATTTCAGTGTATACATTATAATGTGGACACCATACAGGTGACCCGTATTCCAGAACACTTCTTACTAATGATTGATAAAGATATATTAAGCTTTGAGTATTTGTGAAGTTTACAGTGAGTCGAGTACTTATTAAGTTTAACTAATTAAAATTAATAGACTAATAACAGCATAGGAAAAATAAGGAAAAATATTGAGGAATCGCAAAGAATACCGTAAAGATATAACATTTGATTTTACGATTATGTTTTTCAAGCCAATTCTTTTGTTTTAATTATCATAATTCGTACACGGAGAAAGTTATCATGATATGCTTCGACATGATACACGTGGCGTAACTTGAAATTTTGCGTCTTCGACATGATACACGTGGCGTAACTTGAAATTTTGCGTCTTCGACATGATACACGTGGCGTAACTTGAAATTTTGCGTCTTCGACACAGCTTAAGTTGCACATTCAATCAATGTCATAATGACATAATTTATGGGAGTATACACTTAGAGCTGATTAGATTTCCATAGACAACGGAGGCTTATTGTACCTACTATGCATATAATAATCTCTATGGATTTATCCATCAAATGATTTAATTAATCTTTTATTTAAAAAAAATTATGAATCACATTATTTTCTATTGTTTAAACAATTTTAAATTGATACAATAATATTATTATATAAACAACTTTAGGATATTTGTTATTTCTTCAATTGAATTGGATATTTGATTGAAGTAATGTAGAACGGGGATGATATTGGAAAATCAAAATGCCAATTGTTATTATATTTTTTTAATGTCAATAATTGAAATTCCGAATAATAATGAATACTTACACCCTGCGCGTTTATCGCCGTACAGCGATTTCATCCAAATAAACAGTACGTGAGAAATCGAACCCGGGACGCCCGCACTGAAACAAAATGGCTTACCAACTATGACTAGCTTTTATCCCACGCTTTTATGGTGGTGGCGTCAGTAGCTCTCTTTACTGTGATTCTCCACTTTGTCCTATCCTGAGCATCTTCCTTAGAGACATTACATGCCCACATATCATCCGTCATATAAGTTTATTAAGAATAATTTCTGTAGGTATATGTGACGTCAATTTTCTACGCGATTTCTTACAATACACAATATGGCTCCCGTTTAAATTACGTGAATCTTTTTCAAAATATTATAAATCTGCTACTATTGATAGATAATATAAAAATGCATACTAGCCATAGTACGAGTACATTTCAGTTTAGGCTCTTAGAATTATGAAGCTCGTCACAGAGTAAGGATTCGATATTATTAGATTATTGGTCTGTAGCTCGTATGTACCTACTCTTTTGTGAAAAGGTACTCATCTTTATCGGATATATATTTTCTTATCCTAGATGCAAAGGAAAGAGAATGATATGAGAAAATTTAATTTGATAAATGTAGTTACTTTGTGAAGAAAACATAAAATTTTTAATCAATCTCGAGTTATTTCATATAGGAATATAGGATTTATCTTTTGTGTAATTCAAAAAGGTACAATTTTACAGAATTTCATTTGTGTACATTATAAGTTACTTTCTTGAGTTTTCTCCCATCATGACAGCATTATGTGTTTATGTTATTAAAAAATTTCACGATTCGGAGAAGCAGGGTTGCTAAATTACGAAAATCGACTTTTTCATTTATTTAATTATTTTAATAATGAGAATGTTAATTCATTTTCATTGCGCAAAACAATTAAATTTTAGTAAGAGAGCAGTGGAAATATTTAAATTACAAAATCACGCTAAGGGGACAAGTGTTACAATTTTTTTTGACATGTCATATGTAAAATTTCACGATTCCAAAACATTTCACATTCGAATATTTTTAAATTGCAAATAATAAATATTCGATTTAAATACACATTGGTGCAAGTATGTAGGTAAACAAGCCAAAAATGAAATAATATTTCTGGCGCAGTTCAGGGATGACGTCTGTGCGAGACACCGTCACCATTTATAAGGACTGTTGCTTTCATTGTTTACAAATAAACTAATTTCTCAATAGATGGCGTTACAAAAAAGGATTTTCTGTTACTTCATAGATGGCAATAGTATAGTTCCTTATTTTTAGGTGAATTGTTATACACTATTCAAATATATAGAACTTTCAAAAAGAAAGAAGGTATAATTGGTGAACGTTGCGCAAGTGCATAAAGTGATCACGTAAACCAGCCGATGACAGGTCGTAAACCCTTTAGGTGCCTCGAGTTCCTGGTTCTTCTACAATATCCCAACTTCGTCTCTATTGAGATGTTAAGAGAGTTTGTCAATAAGAATATCATTTGACCCCCGAAAGGGAAAAAATCAAGTGTTTGCGTATATGCTTCAATTTCAACTTCAAGAACGCTATTACATACATATGGAAAATATTTCCCGGTTCTCCTACAGTAAATATTCCAACTTCGTCTCTATTGAGATAATTAAAAATCTGTTAAAAAATATCTTTGACTCCCGACAGGGAAAAAATCCAATGTTTGCGCATATGCAATAATAAAAATATTCGATTACTTACACATTGGTACAAGTAGGTAAATAAGACAAAAATGACCTTATAAGTCTGGCCCAATTCAGGGGTGACTTCTATGCGAAAAATGCATTTGTCACCTCAGGTATAAGAATTGTTCCTCTCATTATTTACAAAAAACCAATTCTCTCAATAGATGGCGTTACAACAAAAATAAATAAAAATAATAAGAATGTTGTTCATAATTTCACATATAGATGGCTGTAGTAAAAATTCCTTATTTTCAAGCGAAAAGAATTTCAGTATTACAATATATAGAACTTTCAAAATTGAATTGATAGGGATCTCATTAAAAAGGCATAATTGGTGAACGTTGCGCAAGCCCATAAAGTGATCACGTAAACCAGCCGATGACAGATCGTAAGCCCTGTAGGTACCTTGATTTCCCGGTTCTCCTACAGTAAATATTCCAACTTCGTCTCTATTGAGATAATTAAAAATCTGTTAAAAAATATGGAAAACGTTTATTTCCTTGTAGGTAACTATTTATATCTCATACATGTATCATCCATATTTATTATAACTATTGTATATTCTTTAACCATTGTATCTTGTTTGTTTTCCGAAATAAATAAATAATAATACCTACAAAGAAAAAAACGGAAAGGACAGTTTGATTTCAGAGATAAATTCCTTGAGGTCTTGCTGATCACACCAAAGAAAGCATGTTCATTTTTTAAACAACCTTTTTTATTCTTCTATCGCTGTATTTTTTGGTAATATTTGTCAATGTCATCGATTTGTTCGCATACAATTCACAGAATAGTCGATATTTTTTACTTTCTTTCGGTTCAAATCGACTAAGTCCGACGATAGAATATTTGATGTCATCAAAATGTACCAATTCGCAGCCCTACCGCAAGCCAGAAAAGGAAAGGAATTCCAGAAAAATCTGAAGTCTCATAGTGCATACATACATCAAATTTTACGTGATCTTAAGACAAGATATATTATATGAAATTCTTGTATTCTTTCAGTGATATTATAAGACAAGGTACCTACCTACTTAAAGTTTTAATTATATTTCATAACAAACGAACACAATATATGTATTCATTTTGAACTGAGAGCGTTTAAACATATAAATATCTACAAACGATCATGGCATATTCACACAATTTGGGGTTACCAGTGACAGTTGTGCGGGTTTGCATGACCTTTTTTAACTTGGTTGGTAGATGTGCAAAACGTTTTCCGCTTCGCCGAAAATTTTCATATTTATTTCCTATGCTGATTTTTGATACTATATTAAAGTGAAGCTTCGCTTCGTTTTTAGGGAAGACATTAATTTTTTTATAAACTGATAAGAAATATACCACTTTGTAAAACTGTTTTTTAATTTTAAATCAGACTTTAAAGAAATTTAAAATTATTAAAATTTTAATAATTTTAATAATTTTAATAAATAGCATTTTACTCGCGCGCGCCTATACGTATTATTCTTAAGGGCGCGCCTTAAATGAAGTGTGGAGCAAAGCCATTTAAAACATTTTCTCTTTCTCAGCGTCATTTTTCTCATGACCAAGGGTCGTTATCCCCAACAGACGCATTCCGCACAAAGCTCCTCCAGGTCTCTCTGTCTCCAGCTCGGTGCGCCGCGTAATATTGGAGTTGGGAGCTTCCTTGACCTGGTTGATCAGTCTTATCGGTGATATCCGCCTTCCTGAATACTGTTCTAAATCAGAGGTTCCCAAACTTTTTTTTCTCGTAGACCACTTTAAAAATTTGACTGGTTTCGGTGGAGCCCCTGCTGCTACATTCCTACCATATTCCCAAAAGTCGTCAAAAATTCACCGTCGGAGTGATAAAAAAAAATAATGTATGTGTGTGTTTTTTTTTGTTTTGTTTAATGGCAATTCACCCTACAGAGAGTGCTTTTTGCCTTTGTAAAAATATCATAATTTGGTTGAATTTGTTAAAATTAAATTAATTAAAGTTGGATTTTATTTGACTTTAAGAATTTAAGTAATATGTTTGTTAATTTAAAATTTTGAATCGTCATTATATATGACATATTGACTGGGGATGTGCAAGTTATTTTAACTAGATTGAAATAGAATAAATTGTTGGAAGATATACGGTTGAAGCAATTAAAAAATAAATGGTCAAGAGTCTCCTCAATGTATTTTTTTAAAAAAGGAAAATAATGCTAAATAAACAGCCTATCTAATCCATATGCCGGCCAAACTGAAATATTTTTTTTCAAGCCCGAAATCCGAAAATTTGAATCTCAATTTAAGATTCCAAAGTCTTAATACGTTGAGTAGTTTTGAGTAGTGTATTATATGCCTACATTGATAGGTAAGACAAGCTAAAGTTTTTGTTCTTTGCTATCGAAACCAGATAAATTTTCGTGGACCCCCACTTACAACTTTTGAACCCCCATATTTTTTTCACACCCCGTCGAGTCTCTCGTCATGGACCACTTTGGGAATCACTGTTCTAAACAGTTCATTTGTAAGAGGTGTTATTGGAAAAAAGTCTAATATTAGTTTCATTTAGAAAAATAATGTTGAGAGTTCCAGAAGTGAGTTATTTAGTGAACTAACATTATATATGTATGTATGTATACTGTATGAAGTCTGTTTGTATTTCATTTACTTGTCTACTTTTCATTTATTCAACAGTTCTGCTGTTTTATATCTTTCTCAAGAAACAAATTTACTAAATGTATTTCGTCGATCCTATTTAGGTAAATAACTTTTTGCGAACAATTGAACTCGGCGTGTGCCGACCTTTCTCAGCCTTTACGTGAGTCTAATTCAGTAATTTGTTGTCTTCATCTATCATGCACATAGAGTCTAACATAATCGAAAGCTGTAAAATAGAAATTGTCTTGGATAAAATACCAACGTGCGGATCTGTGATGTGTGAATGTGTTGCGCTTCATATTATTATTGTGAAATCCTTAACTTTACCTACCACCATTATCCGCATAGAATAAGAATTAATGTATGGTAACGAATCAGAATTGGACATAGTAACACCTATACATAAATCAGGAGACAAACATGACGTGACAAACTACCGGCCTATCTCTAAACTTCCAATACTCAGTAAAATCTATGAGAAAATCGTATACGACCAATTATATCCTACCATAGCACCCTTCATTTCAAATAAACAACACGGTTTCATGAAAAAAAGATCCACTATCTCGAATTTAACCGTCTTCATACAATTCCTACACGAAACGATGGATAAAAATATTCAAACTGATTGTGTATATACTGACTACTCCAAGGCGTTCGACCGTGTGAATCATAATACTCTATTTAAAAAACTACTTCATATGGGCATTTGCGGAAACCTATTTAATCTACTCCATTCTTACTTAAGCCAACGATACCAAACAACTGTTGTTAAAGGGTTTTCCTCATTGCCAGTTAATGTTACATCAGGTGTACCCCAGGGCTCTCATCTCGGTCCATTGCTTTTCCTTGTGTACATAAATGACATTGGGAAATGCTTCAAACATTGCAAATTCTCTGTGTTTGCAGATGATATGAAAATATACAAAGAAATTAAGTCGGGTGCCGATTGTTGCGCTCTTCAATCAGATCTAGACAGACTTATGATTTACTGTAAAAATAACTACCTCTCTCTAAATGCTTCTAAATGTTTTGTCATATCGTACACAAGAAAAAGGAATAAAATTTGCCACAATTACAATCTAGATAATGTGAACATAAAACATAAAAATGAATGTAAAGACCTTGGAGTGCACCTTGATGCAAAACTTACCTTTACTCAACATATAAACACTGTTATTACAAAATCATACAAACTACTTGGATTCATATTTAGAATAGGTAAATCTTTTAAAAATCCGCAAACCTTAAAAATATTATATTTCTCACTTGTCAGAAGTACACTGGAGTTTGCATCATTTATTTGGAACCCGCTGTATAAAATCCATATAAAAAATATTGAAAACATCCAACGCAAATTTTTGAAACGACTCAACTATAAATACAACAATAATACAACGGTTAATAATATTCAAAGTTTAGCGAACCGACGAACAATGACTGATTTATCTTTTATTTATAATGTTTTAAATAACCATATAGACTCCGCCGATATACTCACACTTATTGACTTTAATATACCTATAAGACGTACAAGACATACACCATTATTTAAATGCAAATATTATAAAACAAATGCTGCAATAAATTCACCAATCAATAGGGCCATGGATGCTTACTCAAGGTATGTGGATATTTTAAACTTGGACATTTTTTACGACTCCCCAAACGAATATCGACGGAAAATATCCCAAATAGATAAATTAGAAAACAATAGCTAACCATGGTCCATCACTCTTAAGTCCACATACTCTCTTTTACACACACACCCTCACACACCCTCACACACACACACACACACACACACACACACACACACACCCTCACACACACACACACCCTCACACACACACACACACCCTCACACACACATACATATACACACCCTCTCTCTTACATAAGCGGAATAATAATTAAATAAATAAATAATAAAAATACTTTACTACTTACACTACACACACAAACCAAAATGTATTTGACACATGTAACTGACATTAGATTTAGATAATTGATGTATCATATGTATTAATCCATGTAATAAACTATCTAATGTTGTATGTGTTAATTAAAAAATAAAATAAAATAAAAATAAAATAAATAAAATAAGTAATTACAGTCGGTAGGTACATATGTACATGCAAAAACAAGACTATGTATGTTAGATGGGTGGTGGCAGAGTGGTTTGTATGCTAGGTTAGTAATCCAGTGGTCGCGAGTTTGAATTCTGCTACGACCGATTTCGTTCACCTATAGCACATCATCATCATCATCATCATTGGCCCTACAGCCCGTTGTGGGCCTTGGCCTCATTCAGAATCCGTCGCCATTCCTCCCTGCACTCTGCGGCTCTTTTCCAGTTGGTAAGGCCCAGCGCTCGTACATACATCAGCCTCCACATCGTCAAGCCATCACATTTTTGGTCTGCCTCTGCTTCTTCTTCCGTCTGGTGTGGTGTTTAAAACCTTGTTGGGAGTACGATCATCACTCATCCTGTGGACATGGCCCAACCATTGCAGTCTTCTTATTTTAATGAACTGTACAATATAGCACCATAACTGTCACCTATAGCACAAGCAATGCTTAATTTAGGGAACGTATGAGGGTGTCGTATGGAATGTTCTGGAGGGAGATGGATGCAGTGTGCCCAAGACAGGGAGTTGTGGAGGATCAAGGGGGAGGCCTATGTCCAAGAATGAAAAAAAAAAACAGGCTGAATAAGAAGAATAAGAAGATAGATGAGGATGTATATGTACTTGTTACAAGGACATATTCATTCTTTAAAAAAATGTTATTAAGTAAAATTAAGACCATTTTTTGTTGGTCTTGTCTTGTCTTTGTCCATCTCTATTCAACGAAGCACAAATTAGACATAACAGAACATATTACAATATTAATATAAACGTTTTATTACGCTGATATAATCTAAATTTCTTGCCGGCTCCTTTTTGGATTTGAAATTTAGTGCGTCGAGATAATTATTTAAGCCCACTGAATATATTTAATATATTTTGTCTTATGCCCGTGAATTTAAATGTACCTGCCTAGAAATAAAATATGATCTCCGTCAAAATAATAGCTTTAATATGGCGATCTCCGGACCCCGCATGTACTTACTAGAGCAGTGGTCTTCAACCTTCTGTCAACTAAAATGAGAAAAATAATTCGCAGATCGGCTTTAAACAGACAGTTTACGATTATCTGGATTTACGACAGAGAGAAGAAAATTAGTAAATTTAGTTTCTTATAAATATTTTACTAGTTTTTTTTTTAATGGCAATTCGCCCTACAGAGAGTGCTCTTTGCCTTGGTGGAAATATCATAAATTGGTTGAATTTGTTAAAATTAAATTAATTAGAGTTGGATGTTATTTGACTTTAAGAAGCTAAGCAATATGTTTGTTAATTTAAAATTTTGAATCGACATTATATATGACATATTGATTGGGGATGTGCAAGTAATTTTTACCAGATTAAAATAAAACAAATTGTTAGAAGATATACGGTTGAAGCAATTAAAAAATAAATGGTCAAGAGTCTCCTCCTCCTGACCACATTCACAAAGTGGACTGTTAATAACATTAATTTTGTAAAGGTGGGAAGCAACAAGTCAATGGCCAATTCTCATACGCGTGATACAAGATATGTCCCCCCTATAGAGTCTCTTTCCCTGAAACCAAGGTTTTTTGGGAATAGAGGGTTGGATTCCGGGGTAAAATAATCCTGTCTTGTTTCTGGAAACCGTTAAGTTTTTTTCCCATCTATGAATCATGCTAGTTTTGAGGGTTGATAAGTAATCAGTAGTTGGAATGTTCAGATTTATATTAGAATTGGTACCAGAAGAAGCTTTGCACATTGAAACTTTTACTTGCGAAAAAATGTAATGGTGGAACGAAAACAAGCCGTCGAATTGCAAAGTGCAAAGCGCAAAGTAGAAAAGTACGATGGTGGAACGGGGCACTGATTTGGCTAATGAATCTGCGATTTCGTTCCCAAACGATTCCCAGATGTCCTGGGATCCAGGTCAGAATTATGGTGATGTTTTTGGATTGAAGTGAGAAAAGTTTTAATTTAATTGAGCACATAAGTTGATCTTGAGGATAGTATAATAAATTTGATGTGATTCTCTGAAGGGCACTATTTACTATTTACTAGTTAGGTACTATTTTAATAAATAAAAGTGTACGTCGAAAATGGAAGAATAATTCAAAAGTATTTAATTCAAAATTGACTTAAAATCAATGGATAAACCATGAACATAGATTTTTCCAACTTTGTAATGGAGCATGAAGCTTAGCGTCCACACTAGCGCAGCGTACGGATCAGCCCCCCTAGACAACGTGTCATTTAGCTCAAGAAAAGAAACATGAAAAAACAACTCAATGTATGGAAGTGACAGTTGCCAGTCACGTGACAACTGTCACTTCCATACATTGAGTTGTCTTTTCATGTTTCTTTTCTTGAGCTAAATGACACGTTGTCTAGGGGGACAGATTATTGTCTATTAGCGACGGCGATATGGAATTGACCATCCGATGTGCGCGCCTCACTTTTATGAATAGGTGTGATGACAGTCAGAAAGAATTACTGAAATAATAATTTTCAAAATTAAATATGTTCATTTTTAAAGAATTGACATGTTCTAAAACGAAAAATAAACGGCATAAAAATGAGTCATTTTTTTAAAACACAAAGTACCTAATTTATATTTACTGTTGTCATTGGACGTAATATTTTCGGGTTGGCGTACTTGCGCGGGACGGATCTCTATAGTTGGTAGTTATCTCGGAAAAAAATATAGTGAGGTTATGTCTTCGCGATTCAGCAATAAATAACAACAAGTTAGTTTGCTACGTGTGACTGTGGAGAGCAGCAGACCACCGCACATCTGTGCAGCTGCCCCTCAAGTCCAGTCAACTGCACCATGCACGATCTTATGGTTGGCGATGATTGTGCCATTGACGTTGCTAGGCACTAGCAGAAGATTATTTAAATGCGTTGCTGACACGATAGAAGAAGAAGAAGTTTGCTACAAGGACTTTTTTTATTTATTTATTTTATTTAAATTATACAACACATAAAAAATACAATCATAAGACACTGAAAAAGATACACAGTAAAATATCATCTGGACAAGTGTAAAAGAAGAAATGGCTATTAGTAAAAGGCAGACACTATGCAGAGGAGAGTATTCACCCATAGCCTCCGACCCCTAATATGTCTTACTACACTTATTATATTCGGTTGTTTTTTATTCTGTGAGTTCATAATGTGAATCTATTGATGTTTTTAAATAATTATGTTACTTTTTGAAAATTATGTTGTACTTTTAAATTATGTTGTTTTCTTTGTTTTGTATTTTGTGTTTATATTTATGATGTGTAAATTATATTGCTGTATATATTCAAATTGACGATACTGTAATATACCTAACAGCAGCCCCAGAACAGGTAATACCTAGTGGGGCGTTGTTGATCAATTTATATATATATATATATATATATATATATATATATATATATATATATATATATATATATATATATATATATATATATATATATATATATATATATATATATATATATATATATATATATTATAATATTTTTATCTCGGTTTTCCCGTGTCAGTAGGTCTTGACTAAGACCATTTGTCTTCCGACGTTTCGCCTGAATATCACCAGGCATTTTCAAGGACTTAACGAAAAGCACGCGCGCGACACACGTCTACTCACACTGAAAGCTCACCGTCAAGTGACTCGTAGCGTACAAGATGGCCGCTTATGTCAAATATTGTTAGCGCGACGTGATTGGCTCCTTGTGACACGCCCACCTGCTGTCGTGTTCGTTGGTAATAATATTTTATCATTATTTTTGTGTTGTGATTTATTGTTAATTTTAGTTGTGACATTAATATTATTATTGTTGTGTTTTGGGGTTATTTTCGCTATGGTATTATTAATATTATTATTGTATTGTTTGTCATATAAAATGTTCTTCCAGGTACTAGGCAAACGAACTCCGTCGTCCCGATTGTTCATTATATCCCTTCTCTTATATATTTCTATAGCTTCCCTGTAAATTCTGAGAGGTTCACTGTTTAAACTTGCTATTATTTTTGAATGGTCAAAATCTATTGTATGTCCTTCTGTGAGCGAGTGTTGTACAAGTGAGGATGTAAGTTTTTTGTTTCTCATGTCGACTCTGTGCTCCGCTATTCGTGCTTCAACTTTTCGATTGGTTCTTCCTACATAAGTCTTATTGCACGATCCGCACGGTATTTCATATACTCCATGAGCTTCAAGTGGAATGAAAGTTGAAGCACGAATAGCGGAGCACAGAGTCGACATGAGAAACAAAAAACTTACATCCTCACTTGTACAACACTCGCTCACAGAAGGACATACAATAGATTTTGACCATTCAAAAATAATAGCAAGTTTAAACAGTGAACCTCTCAGAATTTACAGGGAAGCTATAGAAATATATAAGAGAAGGGATATAATGAACAATCGGGACGACGGAGTTCGTTTGCCTAGTACCTGGAAGAACATTTTATATGACAAACAATACAATAATAATATTAATAATACCATAGCGAAAATAACCCCAAAACACAACAATAATAATATTAATGTCACAACTAAAATTAACAATAAATCACAACACAAAAATAATGATAAAATATTATTACCAACGAACACGACAGCAGGTGGGCGTGTCACAAGGAGCCAATCACGTCGCGCTAACAATATTTGACATAAGCGGCCATCTTGTACGCTACGAGTCACTTGACGGTGAGCTTTCAGTGTGAGTAGACGTGTGTCGCGCGCGTGCTTTTCGTTAAGTCCTTGAAAATGCCTGGTGATATTCAGGCGAAACGTCGGAAGACAAATGGTCTTAGTCAAGACCTACTGACACGGGAAAACCGAGATAAAAATATTATAACATATTTCACCCGTGAAAACATCAAATATAACATATATATATATATATATATATATATATATATATATATATATATATATGCATGTATTGTGAGAAAGAAAGAATTAAAAAAAAAAAGTATATATATATAGTATAAAAAAAGTATAGAATATATATATATATATATATATATATATATATATATATATATATATATATATATATATATATATATATATATATATATATATATATATATATATATATATATATATATATATATATATATATATATATATATATATATATATATATATATATATATATATATATATATATATATATATATATATATATATATATATATATATATATATATATATATATATATATATATATATATATATATATATATATATATATATATATATATATATATATATATATATATATATATATATATATATATATATATATATATATATATATATATATATATATATATATATATATATATATATATATATATATATATATATATATATATATATATATATATATATATATATATATATATATATATATATATATATATATATATATATATATATATATATATATATATATATATATATATATATATATATATATATATGCATGTATTGTGAGAAAGAAAGAATTAAAAAAAAAAAGTGTCGGTCCGCGGCCCACAGGTTGAAGACCACAGTTTTGAAGCACCTAAGACGTATTGGGTACATTTTGAGCCTTTTACGAATTACCCACAATCATTCTCTCTATTCTAAAACCCCTCTTCATGTTAATATTATCTCAATGTCGGGCTCTGTCTGTTCATGAATATTATATGAATGATTAAATTACAACATTTCCTCGATCCAACTCTTTCTTTATTACTTTTATCTAAAACGATTCCGAACATTACGTCCAAATTAGCCCCCTCCCCCCCCTCAACGTTGAGACAAAAACGTGTTAATTTTAAGGACGATAGTAGAGTTTTGTATGACTGCGTGCTGCTGTTTCCAAAGTATGGTTCGTATTCATTACATAATATATATGTTTATTGTTGAATTACATATTTTTTCAACTTACCGGTGTTTCCAGCCTTAAGAAGCAATAACTAAGAGAAAAATAATAATAAATAAAAAAATAATTGTGATATTCCGCGATGAAAACTCTATCGTTGGCCGCCACCTCTCCAGTTCTGCTGCCCCATAGCCCGACAATTCGTGACAACGCCGTCCGACCATCTTAGTTGTCTCTCTACGCTTCTTCTACCAGTTGGGCCATTAGACAACATCCTTTTAGGGAGCTTCAGAACATCCATACTGTGTAAATGTCCTAACCGGCTAGTCTTTTAATCTAAATAAACTTCACTACGCTGATGTTCTGGTAAAGATCATAGAGCTCGGTGTTATATCTTTTACACCATGTTTGATCGTCTTTTATATGTCTTTATATTCTGCGTAAGATTTTTCTTTCAAAGGCGTCCAGTCTGTTTTCATCGTGTTTTCTTAATGTCTAGTTTTTTTTATGAATATGTCTTTATTAAACAAGTACGCCTGCCTCGAACGAAATCGGTGGAGGCAGGATTCGAACTCCCGACCACTGGATTACTAACCCAGCGCGCTAACCGCTCTGCCATCCACCCACCCACTTTCATTATATTAATGACATATTTCTTTATCTTACATTCTTTGCTTATGTCCTCATTTCTTACACTGTCGTACATCTTTCTATTAAGGTTGGCACAAATATAACTTTATGAATGGCAACTAACAAAAGTGTCTGCAATTGTTAGACATGATTAATAAGTCTTCCGTAGTGAATATAAATAAAAAAATCACGCTCTATGCTATACATGAATTGATAAAATGGCAATTTTCCACACTTGGAAGGCTGCTATCTTCAAAAGCCACCAGTTCTCAGAGTTCATATTATTCAATCGTTGTTACCTGCCGTGATATCTTTACACATAAATAAAACAGCCTTTATACTATGACGCAAGTCTGGCAGACACTGGCTCTTGGTCTATACGTAAACATCTCGCAGCGTTGACTATGTAGAATTCCATTATAAAAAGGACACTGTTTTTTCTTTTACAATTATTTTATTACTATCCAGGACGATCGTTTAGCCTGTTGAAGGCCTTTTCATCTGGATCTTTAATCTATCCACCGTTTGTTATTTATCAAAGATCTGAGATGAGAAAGACGATGGGCATTAGCGTCTCCAACATCACATTTCAAGGACATCGAACATTAAAAATATATTTCTGAATCATTATGTAAATCCTTGTTGATATAATTCAGAGCTTAAGAAACATTTACTATGGGCAATATTATGAAAATAATTCCATAATAAATCCCATCTTTAAAGATTATTTTACAAAAATATCTACAACTTTGATGCTTCTGTTTTTTTGTAATTTGTTTCTTAGAATTGTAAGATAATACGTCTTTATTTACCTACCTACAAGCGGATTTTTTTTCTTTCGAAGATTTTAGAAAAGAAAGATTCTGAAAAAAAATAACCTTACATATTTTTTAAAGCTACTTTAGTTTCTGGCAGTTATAAGATATTTTTACTCAAATTAAATAAATCGTCAAAAATAGTGTTTTTCTTTGTCTGGAAGAGAAAAATATATTTTACAGATAAACGATACCTAAATTTGTAAAAACATGAAAAAATATAACAACAGTAAGAGCAAATATAAGACCAAGGCTTACAACTTACCATTCATGGATTTGTAGCCATGTGTACCTAGTTATTGTTATGGTCTTATTGTCTCCGCTTTTCTTCTCACTTTCTGAATACATTATATGCATGTTATAGTGGAAGTGTATTTGTGCATGAATATTTGTAATATGAACGTAATTTCTCGCATTTTTATTTATTTAGATCATAATACTATGAGGAAGGTATATTAAAGATAACTGCTTCACTAGATAGTCTGCTCCAAAGCAACTACCTGTATAATTTGCATAGTTATTACATTTTATTATTATAAAATATTACACATACCTACATATTATACAGAAAAAAGAACAAAAAAATAAAATAAACAACTAGATAAAAAAATAAAAACAATAGTAAAAAAATCACAAATAATAATAATCACCATAAACACAATATTTAGTAGAAAGACATTTGTTATGTAATAATTATTGCTGAAACATTTATTTCATTTTGATATCTACCTACTTCAAGTAGCCGCTTTGTAACTGATATTTTGAACTTTTTTAAATCTTTAAGTGCCGATGGCAGTTTGTTATAGATTAAGAAGACATAAGTTGCGATAAACTTATTGATAACACAAAGCTACTCAAAGTGTCACACTTCAAGTATCTGGGATCCGTGTTGACTAGTAATGCCCAAGTGGATGAGGACGTTAATCATCGTACAAGTACAGAATGGTTGAAATGGTGATCTCTTTCTGGCATACTCTGCGATACAAGGATGCCTATTAAAACAAAAAGCAGTGGTAAGACCTGCAACATTGTACGGCGCCGCAGAGTGCTGGATTTTGTATCCAACTGAAATGAAAATGTTGCGCTGGGCAGGTGGTGTAACACGGATATATAGAATCCGCAATGAGTATGTCAGAAGGTCATTCAAAGTGGCATCAATAACTGAAAAGCTGAAGGAAAGCAGGATGAGATGGTATGGTCACGTGATGCGCAGAGATGAAAATTATTATGGAAAGAAAGCGCTCAACATCTCAGCTAGACCTAGGGGTAGAGGCAGACCCACAGCAACATGGTGGTC
Organism: Molanna angustata; assembly: GCA_963576475.1. NCBI lineage: Eukaryota > Metazoa > Arthropoda > Insecta > Trichoptera > Molannidae > Molanna > Molanna angustata. The sequence goes on along the minus strand of OY754978.1, from coordinate 10,741,457 downwards.
CAGTATTGAGAAGGAGCTGGCGGCTTAGAGTTTTCCCGTTGTGACAACCCAGGACAGAAGATCCTGGCGCTTACGTACAAGGAGGCCCGACCCTGGATAAACTGGGATAGAGGGGCAAGGAAAAGAAGAAGGCAGTTTGTTATAGATTCGTAGTGAAATATATATTAAAAAAACCTTTCCCAAATTTGGTATTTATTTTCATAGCTACCCGATGTTTTGATCCTTGTGTCCTTTGTGTTTAGTTTCGTGAACTTTGATTCGCTGTTGAAAAATAAATATATGATTGATCTAGTGTACAGTTTTTGCATATTCAGAAATTTGAAATATTCAAAAAGGTCTTCAGAGTTTCTTATTGATAGCTTTGACTAAGCACTTTTGAGATTTTTTTGAGAATCAAGTTAGGTGACTGCTATTAATATTTTATAATAAAATCTGGTTTTGTATATTTATTTTTCTTTATTTATTTATTTTATTTTAGGAAACAAAACAGCAATTACATATTTTACATTAATAAAAAAATAGTAATAAAGAAAGCAAGTCAATTACATTGTTTCACAGATTAATATTTTTTAAGGTATGGCTATTTTTTCTCAGTATAAATAAATTAGAGTGTATTAAGTGGCGAACACTTTATTTGAACTAGAAATATAAAAATATTTCTATTCGAATGTTGTCGCTGATAAGTCAGTTTAAAAGCGAAACTATTACTATGGTCCGGTATTACAGTTTCAGTTTAAGAGCTAAACTCAAGTTTTACAAAAATATAGCGTATTACAGTGTCCGTTTAGGCCTAATCTTCCCTCAAATACGTCACTAAAACGACAAATATTTAACTCAACGTTTCTGGCGGATTAAGTACTTAACGGTGAGTCAACTGTCATTTGCTAGGCTACGCGTGAAGTTTCAGTTTCTATCACTAGAGGCGTCAGGCAACGAATGTAGTTTCAGTGTTCTATCACTAGAGGCGTTAGTTGTATCGACGGTGGCGCCACACCACAAAACAAACTGACAGCCATATTGAAACGAACATGGGCATTTAAAAGCATTATTTTGGTGAAAAAAATTCAATTTACCATGTTGGATAATAAAACAATAGTATTTAAAGTCGTAGCGTCCCGTTTTGTAGTTCGTATTATTTGAGGTCATTTAAAATTTGACAGATAATAACCACAGAAAAACTAAAATATGTCTATAATTGAAGATTTAGTAGGTAACTGACATGTCATATTGCACTGTAATACGGAAATGGATCCAATCTCCCCTTAACATTAATCTTGAGTTTAACAAACTCAATGAGTTGAGGGCCGACTGTAATACCGGCCCATAGTCATTTCTTACAAACAATGCAAATGTCCGAAATCGAATTTGAAAAAAAAAATGTCGTAATTTATCATATATGTATTTAAAAAAAATACGTGGAATATGGCGAATTATTTAATCTCGTGGCATTGTCACGTGACGAACTAGTTATTATAATGTATTTAATGAAGAGTAAAAAAAATCGTAAATGATTTTTTTTGGCTTCCTCATTTTTCGGGGCGCGTGAAAATTACGTTAATAACAACTGACGCAATACACAGGATAATACTCCGTCCTGCCCTTGAAACAAAGTACCTAATACCAGTGATACCGGAGCCGGCTTGGAAGTTATCGGTTAGTTATGGAACTGAAAAGGTCTTTAATACGTCGTGCGACCATTACTTGTTCTTGGGTGCCAAATTGAGATATTATTTCAGAACGAAAATCCACCTTTCTCTTCTTGGCTTAATTATTTTATACATATTTAAAGGACAACACGAAAGTAGATTCGCAAATGAAACGTGAATTCGTACGATCCTGCAACCCGAGAGATAGTACACATATGCGAAAATTTTCTATAAGAAGCTTTGGCAGAGTTAATAATATTTCACGAAGACCGAGTTGAGACAAGATTAATTTATCTGGACTAACACTAACAATTTGACCATATCTTAATTATATTTATATTTGTATTGTACTTAGTTGCCTTGTTGTATGAATATACACCAAACCTATTTGTTCTATGTATTGTCTACTTAGTTTTCAGCTAGCAACCCGTCTTGGTTCCTTCCAACTAGTTTTCAAACTTCTTCAAAATAAGTTGTTTTGAATTTGGAATTTAATAAAGCATCTTCCGTATTTAGATGTCCAAAATATGCTACATAGTACATACATACATACATACCATCACGCCATGTCCCTCACGGGGTAGGCAGAGAGAACCGAACGCCACTTACTTCTATCTTGACATACATTCATCCCCCCTTCAACATTCAAACATCGTCTTATACATGTTCGTCTGTTGTTCACGCTTTTAACATTCCCGTCTTTCAAAATCGTAAGTAAGATGAAAATAAATGCCCTAAGGTGGTTCGGCCACATTGAATGAATGAGTGATGACCGTCTGATAAAAAAAGTGTACAAGGCTGATAAAAGAGGAATGAAAAGTAGAGGTCGGCCAAGAAAAAGTTGGCACGATCACATAAATGGGATTATGAAAGATGGAGATGTTAGAAGTAAGAATAATAGAAGAGCGTCTATGAGACGATGTATGGACGTGAATGAAGCGAGGAATGTATGTCAAGAGAGAGGAGTCTGGCGTTCGGTTCTCTCTGCCTACCCCAAATAGGGAAATGGCGTGATGGTATGGTCTTTCAAAATACCGTTCACATGGACGTGCCATCCCTACCTTGGGAGGCCCCGACCTCTCATTCCATTCCTGTCCGCAATGTATATTTTCTTCGTCAGGCGTTCCTCATTCATTTTCCCCATGTGGCCAAACCATCTCGATGTGTTTACTTTCATTCTATTAATAACATCTTTCTTTATCCTACATTCTTTCCTTATGTCCTCATTTCTGACCCTGTCATACATCGTTCTATTAAAGATTCTTCTTAGCGATCTCATTTCAAATGCATTTTTTCTACTTTCGTGCGACTTCTGCCATGTCCAGGTTTCACTGCATACGTCAAGGTTGGAACTAAGATAGCGTTATGAATGGCAACTTTAGCATCCTTAGATATGTTGCGAAAAATAAACATATGCGTATTGACAGCAAGGTCATATAAGACATGCGTGCGACCGATCATGACGTATACTGTGTAAACAGTCGCTGGCTTCTGGTCTACGAGAAAAATTAATCTGGATATTACCTAATAGTTTAAAATCAATCTAGATATTTTTTTACTAGAGTTTTTTGCCGTAATGAAATTGACAAATAACGATATTAATCTCTTTAATGTATATTAAATTAAGATATTTCTATATTAAATCGCTTTAGTTTCGACAGGAGAATTCAAAGGACTTTGCAGAGAAATATTAATTGGTAGGTACAACACAAAACTTGTTTAATAATACTATATTCAGAGTAAGTAGGTACATATCTACCTAACTTCATAGTTGTTGAGTATTGTATGATTTCACTGTAATTGTCTTCTACGGAAGGAATATTATTTCTCTAATTTGCGACAAATATTCATAATTTCACTCAAAATTTACTTTAGCTTTGTATTATTTCACTTCGCACACTTACCTACCCAATTTTGATTATATTAGATATGAAATATTATATAGTAATTATAAAATATTTCCTCTATTATTAATAATTGTAATTTTGCTCAGAATAAACTATGTAAGAAACGGCAAGAAACGATGCTCGACTTAGAAACTATTACCAAGTATAAATTAATATAGTGTCCCTATACACTACTAATTTGTTGGGGTGGAACTCTTAGTACTTGCAGTAAAAGATGAATGTTCTTTTACACTTTAATCACAATACGTCAAATATACAAGATACAATTCAAGGTCAAATACTATTACAATTCACGGAGGTAGCTATCAACGGCGGAACGATGAATGACGCGCCGCGTGGCCATTCAAACACTATATACACACACAGACATGCTATCTCTTTCACTCACATATCTCACACTCCTCCACACTTAACCTCTGACATCCATCCCTTACACTGGCCTGCAGGGATAACCGATGTCCAGGATCGAGTGTCCAAGTGTTCCTCCATCCTGCCTCCAGGCAACCCTCCCGATAACCTGAAACAAGAGGAAACACAACTTAGCATCCGAGGAGTGAACTGGAGTGTCCGGGTCCAAACTCAAGCAATCCATAAGCTTCAGAGTCGAGACCCACAAGAACTATGAGAACAACTTTCTACCCCCCATCTGACCACTTTACACTTGTGGTTCTTAATTGGTTAACATGCCTTTTCCATGTGTAACTGGTACCCAGAACATTTACCAAGTAAATTGCCTTCCCAATTTTCCTAGTAATCTGTCCCAAAACCCATGTTGGTTTGTTTACTACCCTGTAGTCTTTTACCCAACATTTTTGACCTGTTTTCAATTCCTTCCCCTCTCTCCCTCCATAATAATAATGCTGCCTCTTTTGGCTTTTTAACAAGTTATGTCCAATAATATCATCATGATCATTATTATCATTACAATTAAATTCAGGAATGAAAATGTCAAAATTTGTCCTTAGTTTTCTACCTAACATTAAAACTGATGGTTCAACCTTTGTTGAAACATGCGGAGAATTCCGATAATCAACTAAAAAATTATCAATTCTATTTTCATAATCACTCATAAATTTTATATTATTTATTAATAATTTTTTTAAAAACATTTTACACGTTTTCACCGTGTTTTCCGCTTGACCATTGGAAGAAGGTGAAAATATTGGTGACGTTACATGTTTTATACCATGTTCAACACAAAAACTCTGAAATTGATTTGACATAAAAGCACTACCATTATCCGATACTATCGTTTTGACACATCCAAATTGACAAAATAATTTTTTTAATGCTTTAATGGTGCAAAACGCATTAATATTCTTCATTTCTAAGCATTCAATCCATTTTGAATATGCATCACATACTACAAGAAATGATTTACCTGCAATTGGTCCAAAAAAATCAATATATATTCTCGTCCAAACCGACTCTTCCTTAGGCCAGCTTGTCAATACATTTTTTGGTTCCGATGCGGCAACTTTTGAGCATTCAAAACATTCACTAACTAATCCTTCAATGTCTTTATCAATTTTCGGCCAATAAACATAACCTCTTGCAAGACCTTTTGTCTTCACAATACCAAGATGAGATCTATGTAACATACTTAAAATTTTATCTCTCAAGCTTGACGGAATAACTACTCTATGATTCCACAAAATGCACCCTTTTATAATCGATAACTCATTTCTCTTTATCCAGAAATGCCACAAATCACTGTCTTTGTTAACCTTATCCGGCCATTTTGTCTGTAAACAATACATACTACGCACTAACACATCATCACAACTAGTTGCCTCGCTAATCTGCTCAATGTTTATACAAATTTGCTCACTGTCACATATTAAATTTAAATAATTATCTGTCAAGTTATCACAACTATTATCTGGTTCACTAACCGGTACTCTCGATAAATAATCAGAACAATTATCTTTAGACTTAATGTATTTAATTTCGTAATTAAAACCAGCCAAAATTAACCCGTATCTTTGCAATCTATTTGCTGCTAACGTCGGTATATTCTTTTTTTCACTAAGAATTCTCGTTAGCGGTTGGCTATCAACCAATAATGTGAATTTCCTACCGTACAGATACTGAAAAAACTGCTTTAATCCATATGTTATAGCTAACGCCTCAAGGTCGATAATAGCGTATTTTTGTTCTTCCTTAGACAGAGTGCGCGATACAAAAGCTATCGGTCTTTGTTGCTCTTTACCAATTAACAATGACGCCGCTAACCCTTTCAGTGACGCGTCCGTAACTAAAGTTAATGGTAAATTTTCGTCAAAATGTGCTAAAACATTTCCACTAGTTAAAACTTTTTTTAACTCATCGATTGCCTTCTTGCAATCGCAACTAAATTCCCAAACTGCATCTTTTTTTAATAACTCATATAACGGTTTCGCTATACTAGACATATTCGGAATAAAATTTCTATAAAAATTAATTAAACCTAAAAAACTTTTCAACTCATGAACATCCCCTGGATATGGAGTTAAAGTTATAGCCTCAACTTTACTTTTTAAAGGTTCCACCCCTTTTTCCGAAATCTTATGTCCTAAAAATTCTACATTATCCCTAAAAAATTTGCACTTTTCCGTATTTACAGTCAAATTACATTTTTTTAAACGTTTTAATAATCCCTCTAAGTTACTATCATGTTCCTCTAAAGTTCTTCCTGAAACCAAAATATCATCCAAAAATACCACAACTCCTTTTAAACCTAATAAACAAGCTGTTAAATTTTTAGCGAAAATTCCTGGGCTAGATGACAAACCGAAAACTAACCTATTATACCGAAATAAACCTAACGATGTGGAAATCGTTGTATACCTTTTACTGTTTTCATCCAACTCAAACTGAGTATAAGCATTTTTTAAATCGATCTTGCTAAAAAATTTACTTCCACTAATTTCCGACATTAACTCTTCGAATTTTGGTAACGGATATTTATCAACAATTAATTGTGGATTCACTGTTGTTTTTTAATCCCCACAAATCCTGATTTCCCCCGATTTCTTTATAACAGGAACAATTGGAGAAGCAATGTCACTCGACGTCACTGCCGTGATTATGCCATCTTTCTCCAATCTTCTAATTTCTTTTTCGACTTTTTCTCTGATCGAAAATGGAACTAACCTAGGTTTACAAAATTTAGGTATAAAATTCTCTTTAACAAACAACCTAACCTTTCCTTTGGAAAATCTTCCTAATTTTTCACTGAAAACTTCTGGATATTTTTCTTTGATTTTAATAATATAATTATTTTTAAAATTTTCATCAACACTGGTCAGTAAAGTGTTAACACCTTCAAAATAAATATTGAAATTCTGAATAACATTTCTACCTATTATTACACTGTTGCCATTGTTTACTACGAAAAAATTAATCACTTGTTTGATATTGTTGTATGTTACTTCCATTATACACATACCAATACATTTTAAAATACTACCGTCGTATGATTTCAAAATACTTGTCGGTTTATTCAATTTATAATTTTTAAACTTCTTAAAATAAATATCTTTCGGAATTACACATACATTAGCACCTGTATCAATCATCGCGTGAATAATCTGACTACCAATACATATATTAATCATGAATGGATTTACAATTTCATTATTACCTTCCGTATTGCAAACAACATTTACGTTCGTATTATTTTCCATAGTAAAAATACTATTTTTGCTTTTACCAAACTGATCGTTTTTACATGCTTTCGCAATATGACCCATTTTTCTACACTTATTACACTTAAAATTTTTAAATTTACAATCTTTAATTAAATGACTATCAGATAAACATGCAAAACATTTTAAATTCCTATTACTAACATGCGGTGACACTGATCTATTCCTTTTCTTATCAACTTCATTGAAATTCCTTCTATGTGCACTATTTTTATTATACCTACTATTCTGTTTACTTTCGATTTCACAAATTTCTGATTTACAACTTTTTATCCTATTTTTATTTTTTGATACCGATTCCAATACATTTGCATATTCAAGTATTTGAGAAAAACCCTTTTTCTCGTCCTCCAAATACAACTTTTCTTTTATTTGACTATTACACAAACCGATAATAAAAATATCTTTCAAAGATTCTTCCAGACGATCATTAAATTGACATTTAATACTACGCTCTTTTAATTTACAAGCAAACTCTTTTACTGATTCATGTTCAGACTGTTTCATACAATAAAATTTTTCTCTCTCAATATACGGAGAAACAGTTTCATTACAAAAATTATCCAAATGATCAAATAATTTCGACAATTTTTCTTCAGTTATTTTTCTTGGTACACACAAGTTTTGTAATAAAACAAAAGTTTTTTCAGACAAAGAGGTTAAAAATATTGCTCTCTTCCTTGATTCAGACATTTTTTCATCATCAGCTATGATGAATTGCTCAAAACGTACCCTGAACACACTCCACAAATCACTCTCGTGACTGAAAAGCGGTAGATTCTTTTGTTCCATATTACCGAAAAAAGAATACCTACAGACAAGAAAAGAAAAATACACTTATCTTAACTCGATCCTGTCCAGTCGCTTGAACCTGCACTACGGACCAACCCTGTCTCTGCAGAAGTCATCTCTGTCGAATCCTGGTCTTCCAGCACTCTGGTCCTCTTCCGTTGCCTCTGCTCGACGCTCGTTCACAGCAAGCAGCCAATCCTCTTGTCCAATCCTTGTGGTCCCCTGGTCCTCTCTGATTCTCGTTCCCGTTGTCCTTCCTGGTCTTCCTTGGTCCCCTCTGGTCCCCTTGAAGTCCAGTCCAAAATCTCCCGAAGTCGTATCTCGAAGATCCCTGTCTTCCTCAGCTCCGATACTGCTTCCTCGAAAATTTTCTTATTCGCACAGTGTCAACTTACACTTGCACGATGCCTGTACCTCCAATTTTTTTTTTCACAGTGAAAAAAAAATATTGTCGCCTGTGTCGCCGAATTTTTTCCTTCTCGAAAAAAATCCAAATTTTCTGCGTAGATTTGTTCCAGACTGCGCCAGTATAGTATCCCTATACACTACTTATTAGTTGTAGTGGAACTCTTAGTACTTGCAGTAAAATATGAATGTTCTTTTACACTTTAATCACAATACGTCAAATATACAAGATACAATTCAAGGTCAAATACTATTACAATTCACGGAGGTAGCTATCAACGGCGGAACGATGAATGACGCGCCGCGTGGCCATTCAGACACTATATACACACACAGACATGCTATCTCTTTCACTCACATATCTCACAATTAAATAGTTGGTTTATCTCTACTTCGTATTAAACATTTGTTTTGTAAGTAAAAGATTATTATTTTTGCTAGCATCTGTTTTGTATTGAAAATGTATTCATAAATATGAATAATTCATTAATTATTAGAATTATTATAGCTTTTGTTAGAAAATTAAGTCTCCATTCCTATTCTAAATGGAATATCCTTAAGGAAAATCCATTGCAAATAAATATTTTTGATATTTTCAGATTAAAATTTGTGGCATCTAAATTGTGGGATAATCCGTTATGGTATAAATTTATTAATGAAGGCATACTTGATTAATTGAACGAGTTATTTTATTCGACCGATTTCGAAATATTTGACTATTTATCCTCAATACGGATCGATTCTCTATATATAATCAGTTTTCATCTGATGATTTTATATTTATAATATTATATCTACATACAATGGAGTTCTATCAAGAATTTTCGATCGACAAAGTAAACTTAATCATACTTGTGTTTAATTAACTTAAAACAATTTTTTTTTTTTAATTTAAAATTAAGACTTCTATGTGCACGCTTTATGAAATGAACTATACAATACATACGTTAACTATAGAGTTATATCTATGTAGGTAAGGTAGGTACTGTGTATTTGAAAAGTTATTGACGTTCGAATCATATTTTATGAAGTTGTTTTTGCATCATCCGATATTGCAAGGTCTAATAATCTTTCACTATAAAATGCCTGAATGTGTAATCGGGAATTGTAATTATCGTTATAAGTTGATGAAGTCATGAAGTGACTCACAGTTTCATTAATCATAGTTTAAAATAAATATATTCGATTGATTGAACCAACCAATCACTGAGATGAAGACTCTACGACCCATCGCAGGCGTAACACTTCTTGACAGAGTAAGGAACTCGGAGATAAGAAGAATCTGTGATGTCGAAGATGTTGTGCGATGGGGAAGAACACGAAGACGATTCTGGAGAGATCATGTGGGGAGAGCGGGTTCGGAGCGAGTGGTGAGGATGGCAGCGGATGGGGAGATAACAAATGGTAGACCCCCTGGAAGACCACCCAAGCGATGGAAGGATAGCTGGACGTCCACTTCACAAGAGCAGGCTCCGAGAATAACAGGACACAGTCCTAACTAAAGAAGAAGAAGAAGAAGATTGAATATTATATACACTGAATAAAATAACTAACTGTTAAATACGAGGTACTAAACTGGCATCGCTTAATCGAAGGACAAAATTATGAGAGAAAATGGATCAGAACAGAGAAGTATTTATACATATTTTATACCTATACATCGGACACTAACTTGATATTGACATATTTATTTTTCTTCTTCTTTATATTAAAAGTTCAGGAAACTTTCGATTCTCACAAGATTTCGATGTTGTATTTCAATAAATACTCAAAGTCAATGCATCTGTATCCAGTCAAGGCTCAGTTTGTTTCAAGTAATGACTGGTGTATTATAATTAATGTTTAATCTGTTGCAAGAAAACACTTTTGTGTTTTAATCAATACTAAGTATATTTTAAGTCAATACCATTTTATTCCAAAAAAGGCTCAATCTGTTTCAAACTTGTATCACAATCAAGGCTCTGTTTGTTTGGACAAAACTGTTGTGTTCCAATAGTAGTTTTACTCTTGAAACTCGAATCCGATCTCAATTCCAAGTTTTTATTTAGAACTTAATACCTACCATCCGCCTGCGTTCATTAAAATTATAGACTATTATGATTAAAACATACCTACTTATCGCATTGTTCTCCGTTACAAAGGTAGGTTCTTAGTGAATCGGATCGTATTGGGATCGAATTTGCAGTGGAGAGCGCCGCTGAATAAGCAAAAAAGGAAGAAAAACCTATCCATAATATTAGGTCCTTACATATGAAATTGGCGTTTTGTATGGGAGGAACATAAAGTCGATTTTTTTTAATATAATATATTTATTAAATCAAAGTATGTACCATTGCTATCTATGCTATCATTGCTATCATTGCTATCTATTCATCGATCCCTTTACTAAAGAAACCATTCGAACGGGAATCAATAAAATCTTTGAAGGCGGTTTGGACTGCCTCATCGGAGTTTAATTTTTTCCCTTGCAAGAAGTTATCCAAATTTCGATAAAAAGGGTAATCTGATGGGGCAAGGTCCGGAGAGTACGGTGGATGTCTTAGACATTCCAATTGTAGCTCCTCTAATTTGGTAGCCGTCTGTTGTGCAGTGTGTGGTCTAGCGTTATCATGAAGCAGCAGTGGCCTAGAGCGATTAACCAGCCTCGGTTGTTTAGCAGCTAGCTTTTCCAACATGGTTTGCAGTTGCTGACAATAGACATCTGCCGTAATCGTCTGGCCAGATTTAAGAAAGCTGTAGTGAACGACACCAGCACTATTCCACCAAACTCTCACAAGTAACTTTTTTGGAGTCAATTTTCGCTTGGGGCATGGTTTGGCTGGTTCGGCAGGGTTCAGCCATTGCGATGAGCGCTTCCGATTATCGCACAGGATCCACTTTTTATCACAGTTAATGATTCGATTTAAAATCCCTTCATTATTGTGCCGGTTGAGTAATGCAACGCAGCAGCAACGCGCGTTTGTTGATTTGCTTCACTCAATTCGTGAGGTACCCACCTTTCAAGCTTTTTCACCTTCCCAATTTGCTTCAAGATTAAAACAGTTTTATCACTAGCACCGCAGTCTGCAGCTAACTCGGACGTGGTTTGCGATGGATCCGCTTCCACAATAGCCTTAAATTCTTCATTATCAACTTTGGTCTCCGGCCGTCCACGGGGCTTGTTCTGCAGGTCGAAATTTCCAGAACGAAAACGTTGGAACTAAAAACGCACTGTGTTTTCTTTTGCGGTACCGTCGCCATACACATCATTAATCCTTCGAACCGTTTCTGCAGCACTGGTGCCAAGCTGGAACTCGTACTCGTAAATAACGCGATATTTCAAGTTTTCCATTTTGTAAACCGAATGACGCAAAGAAAAAAACAATTGAGGAAAAACCAAATGAATTATAATTTTCGAAACACAAATACATGAGTAAATAGCTGTATAAATTTGAATTTGGAATTCCTAACCAAAGAGAAGATATTTGAGATCAAAGTTAACAGTACGGCAAAACGCCAATTTCATATGTAAGGACCTAATAATACAATTTTTTGAATATTATATTTGTCTATTTATGTGTTACTCTGTTTCAAGTCAAAATTATTAGTTTGAGACGATATTCGCCGACTAAATCCACAATCACCTTAAATCTCGATTTGAGTTATTATTATTGTAAATTGTTGGAATGTTTACTGTTGCTTCTCATGGGTACAACATCCGAATCGTTTTGAAAGTGTTCAGGAACTTTCGAAAATGATAAATTGTGGTTAAGTTTCCTATCGTTATAGCGTACAGGTCAAATAGTTCTATTTATACAATCGATTCGTATCATTCCTAAGTCAAAACCTCGTCTTTAACCCTAATATTTCGATTGCCTAGATTTTACCAAGGCGGCCGAGGAGAGATAGTTATTGACTTTCTCATTACTTAAAGTAAATTCAATATTTATATTATTGACCTACACTCTAGGAAAGCAGTAACACTGTATACCAGAAATATACACTAACGGACTTATTGTGACTGGTTAAGCTAAGGTCGTTTTATAAATTTAATCTAAGTAAAGCTTCACTTTACTTAGTGGACAGAATCTGTCCTGATGACCTCGTTTTCAATCTTCGGAATTGATCGCTAACACGTCACAATAGGAAACGATTCGGGTACCTATTCTTAATGCATTCCCTTCAGGAGTCAAGAATCAATAATTCTGAACCAAACAGAGTTGAGCCCTCGGTTCGGACTTAAGGGTCACTCATAAGGCCCTCGGTTTGGTCTTCCCCGAAAGTACCTCAAACCCTAGGGACTCTAGTCCAAAGCTACATTTATTTCTCGTTTTATCAAAATAAGTAGGCATATTTTTTTTGTTTTTTAATTTAATAATTTTAGTTGTACATTAGTGTATTTAGCTGAGATATAAGTATTGGAGAGCAATAAAAATAATTATAAGGAGGGGGTGTGAGGGGTGACATTGTGAAATCTGTTCAATATACCAATCACGATTTCCAGTTAAGTGTAATGATATTATATCGCTGAGAGGAAAATATCAAAATTATTCAAATATGTCCCTCTTCGATAACGCACCAGTGTGCGCGTGCCTTTATATATTATTATTATTTCTAAAGCACTAAGTGGGTTCCTACCAAATATTCAACGATTTTCATCGAGTTGAATTAACATATTTATTATGTACAGTCACATCCACCACACGCTCCATACGGTTTAAAATGTATCTCTTCTACGTATTATAGAAAACCCTCCAGATTTGTAGTCTCGGCAATGTTGCCAAAAGATAATAACAAACCCTTGCTTTATTCGAGGAATATTTTTATTCATAATTATTGTATGTAATTTTTTAATCACGATAGTTAATTAATCCAACTGTCGATTTGTTCATATCGACAAATTATCAAGCCAAGACACGCGAGATTTGTATACAGGGTCTATATTTTTCACGGCTTTTCCAACTTTGAAGTCAAAAAATACCAACTTAAAGGCTTCGCAACACATATTATGTTCTATATATATGATATGGACTGACTCAGAATTCGTAGAAGAACATTAAGTATGTCTGTCTGTGTGTGTTTCCCCTCCCCCTTATAACTTTTGATCCGCTCAATTAACAGACCCCAAAATACCTTAATATAGGTATTGATAGTTATAGGCCTACAAAACTTTTATACTAAGAATTTTCAATTTTTGTTCAATCAGTCCAAATTTTTACAATATTTTTCTATATATCTCAAAAACCATATAAGCTAGAACCCTGAAAATTGGTATAAATATAGAAAAATACACAAACTCAAATTTGTTTTTTTTTTTTTCCAAAAAAGAGTTTCTCAAACATTATTTATTAAGATAAACATATTTTTTATGTATTTAACTGCCTATATTTCCAAATTAAAAAAAAAGCCAAAACACCCCAACTAGAAAATTTAATTTTCTAACAATTTTTATAAAAAATGAATTTAGTGACGACCTCGCTTCATAAAATTTGTATGAAAGTGGCCTATACACAATATCTAAGAAGACTCATTAATTTGATACTTTATCTCCAAACATACATAGGTACATACCATCATGCCGTTTTCATATTCTGGGTAGGATAACAGACTGACCTCCATACTATCCTATCCTGACATATATAGGTACCTACATGTTATACATGGAAAACAAAATATCTCAAAATATTTATTAATTTGTGTTTGAGTGTTTATAGTTTGGTACGTATTTTTCAATTATGCATTATATCGCCATCGACAGTTGGATATCATGTGTTACATGCAACTAGTACATAGAAAACAAAATATCTTAAAATATTTATTAATAAGTGTTTATGTGTTAATTGTTTGGTACGTATTCTACAATTATACATACTATGGCGCATCGACAGTTGGATCTCATGTGTTACATGCAACAAGTAATATCGGTCGGTGTAATAATTGAAGTTTACAGGGGGCTTTTGGTGGACGTGTTAATATGAAAATATGAAATGGAGCATTAATGAAAATGGCCCGGGAGCAAAAAGTGCTCAAGCTTAAGGCTATATAAGAGATTATCTCAAAAAATAATTAAGCTTTAAATTTCATGAACACGAGACATATTATATTTTAACTCGAACAATTATTTTTAAGATCCATTTTAATGTCACCGACCGATAACTTTATGTATACTTTAATTGTGATTATTCATTCATATATGTACCTATATTTATTTATTTTATTTATTTATTTAAGGTTACAGAAAGTTTTTTTAAATATACATATAAATTCAAATTTAATTATTAAACATAAAAACAAAATAGTAACACCAAATACTAAATTACGATCTTACGAAAGAAAAACAAAAACAAAAAAGACAAAGAAAGATAAAAAAAACAATTAAAATAAGATCAGTCAAAATTAATTAAACAATGGACAAGCTAGGAAATGCCTCAACATCTTCCTAATAATTTAATGGCCGGTGGGCCAAACATGTCAAAATCCACGAACTTTGAATCAAACTGATTACATGATCTATAGATAAATGTATTCCCTGCGTAGTTTGTTCGTACAACAGGCATACTGAATAAACGGTCACTCTTTGTCAAACGTGCAGGAACTTTGAGATTAATTTTTTCTAATAATTTAGGAGTATCGACGCGATTATTCAGTATATTGTATAAAAACATCATGTCTCTTATTGTGCGTCTCTTCTGTAAGGTGGGCAGAGAATACTTAACACAGCGATATGAGTAGTCCGGGGAGTAAGTGTGTGATCTGTAGTCGAGGTGTTTCACAAACTTCTTTTGAACACGCTCTATTTGATCGACATATACATTATATTGAGGATTCCACACTGTGCTCGCGTACTCAACTCGACTTCTAATATTTGATAAATAAACTGTTCTAAGCGTTTCAATCGAGTGAAAGGGCTTACATATCCTAATCAAGAAACCCAAGAGTTTAAGTGCCTTACTAACAATATATTCAACATGTTCTTGGAAAATCAGTTTGGAGTCCATCAAAATTCCCAGATCCTTCACTAAACTCGTTCGACGAATATCACTACCTTGGGTTTTATAATTAAATATAATAGGCGTCGTTTTCCTAGTATAAGTTATTACTGAACATTTGCTAGCGTTAAGGTATAATTGATTTTCTAAACAGTAATGACTTAGTCTCGTGACATCATTCTGTAGTAATTCGCAATCCATCGTCGAACATTTTTTTTTGTAAATTTTGGCATCATCAGCAAAAATAAGAATAGAGGAACTCTGTACCGTAAGATATATGTCATTTATGTAGAGTATAAATAATAGAGGTCCCAAATGGGATCCCTGAGGAACCCCCGATGGTATAGTCTTGAATATTGATGAGTAGCCCCTCAATGCAACAGCTTGTGATCGATTTTCAACATAAGATTTGATCCAACGCAATAGGTTTCCACATACACCCATCTCACCAAGTTTTCTCAAAAGAATACTATTACTAATCTTGTCAAATGCTTTAGAGAAGTCCGTGTACATGGTATCTGTCTGAAAGCCTTCATGCATTGCGTGTGATACAAAATCATTAAATTCGCATAAATTAGTCTCAGTGGATCTCTTACTTACAAAACTGGGTTGTGGCCAACATTAAACTCTCCACTACATAGTAAGTTTATTTTTTTCATATTGAGTGGTTGACAATTTAGTGTTCAATGCATTTTGTATGAAATACATTATATTTTATTTACTAAGTACATTTTATTTTAAAGGAGACAATTAAAGAAAAAGTCTAAGAATACAATAAACCGGCTTATATGTGTTTTGTTGATCTTACTAAAGCTTTCGATAGGGTGCTCATGGTGGACGTTCCAGAAATCCTGAAAGAGAAGAATGCACCACATCCAATTATGAAAGCAATTAGAAATTTAAATAGTAACAATAAAATGCACATAAAGGTGGAAAATGATCTCTCGAAGGAAATCCCAGCCGCAGTTGGCATCAGGCAGGGGGATAGTTTGAGCCCTTTTTTCTTCAATGTCATTATGGATGAAATAATTGTAGATGTCAAATCATTGGGACTGGGTTACACTATGGGAGGTAAAAACATTGATATCATATGCTATGCAGATGACGCTGTCCTATAATTGCTTATTCCGAAGATGATCTTCAGATACTGCTGTATAGATTCCATTTATCCTCTCAAATATTTAACATGAAAATCTCAGTAGACAAAACAAAAAGCATAGTCACCTCAAGGCATCCAGTACGATGCAAACTTGCAATCGAAAATAAAATCATAGACCATAGTAAAACAAGTGATGCGATTTAAGTACATGGGTGTTGAAGTGTCCAGCAGCAATAATCTCTTTGACGAAGTAGGAGAGCAAGCGAATAAGGCCGCCGTCTTGCCTGGATGCTTGAAAAATGCTGTATGGAGAAACAGAGATATGCTGAAGGAGAGCAAGGTAAGGATCTATAAGACCTGTGTAAGACCGATCATGACATACGGCATAGAAACAAGAGCTGACACCGCCAGAACAAAAAACCTCCTAAGACCCATTGAGATGAAGACTCTACGACCCATCGCAGGCGTAACACTTCGTGACAGAGTAAGGAACTCGGAGATAAGAAGAATCTGTGATGTCGAAGATGTTGTGCGATGGGGAAGAACACGAAGACGATTCTGGAGAGATCATGTGGGGAGAGCGGGTTCGGATCGAGTGGGGAGGATGGCAGCGGATGGGGAGATAACAAATGGTAGACCCCTTGGAAGACCACCCAAGCGATGGAAGGATAGCTGGACGTCCACTTCACAAGAGAAGGCTCCGAGAATAACAGGACATAGTCCTAACTAAAGCAGAATAAGAAGACATTTTATTTTTCAAGAAGTTCATTTAATTAACGTTTAATTTTGAAAATGTAGGTACCTGCTTCATAATTTATTTATTAATAAATAAAAAAATAAATAAATTTTTTTATGAAGTAGGTAACTACGTTTTCAAAATACACCATACACTTAAAAATTTTTCACGAAACTCATTGTAACTCTGCACTTTCTACATGATACCTGTTGAGTAATTGATGTAAAATAATTGCATTATTAGCAATATGAGCAATGAGCATTTCTGAGACAGTATAATATTTAATATTTTCTTCTCGGGCAACTAACAGCTACTATACCAAATATTTATTTAACACGCACCCAGAGACTAACTATATTAATCGTCTGACAAATCCAGACTGGAAACACAATTAAAAAATGTGTCTCCACCGGGAATCGAACCCGGGACCTTTGGATCAGAAGCCAGATACCCAACCAACTGAGCCACGAAGGCCGATTTATATTGATTTATACTGTATGTTGATGATGCGATGGATATGTGACAAGATAGAAGAATGTGGTGACCGGTTCTCACTGCCTACCTCTTGAGGAAGATAAAAGTGGAGAGTAAAAAATACACTTGTCTCTAGAGACAAGTGTATATTGCAATATCAATATGAAGACTCAGTTTTCCCATACAGAAGCTTTTTTTCTTCTGTTCTATAAATTTTTCATACAGATATGTAATTTATTTCACATTGATATAACAGACCATAGATTTTTTTCTTTGAAGGTTGACAATGCCTGAATGAATTTTTGAATAATACCATGAGAGCATTTTGATAATTTTGACAGATGAAATTAATAAAGGATAAGAAACTAACGAATATCTATGAAAACTGGTCAGCTCTAGTTTATGGACTTCTCATAGGTATGTATATGATATAAATATGAAGTAAATTATGAAGTACTCATAGTTTGGGCTGTAGAGAGGACACAAAAATAAAACAACGTAAATGATGCAGTAATAGACAAAAAAATAACGGTTGCCTATGTAAAACTAATCAGGTATAGGTCTATGGACTTTACACACATGATGTAAATATGAAATCGATCGGACTTATAGTTTGGGCGGTAGAGAGGACACAAAAATAATAAGGCGTACACTATACATACATATTTTAACACATCACGACGAAACTCATAGTGTGCAATCTCTAAGTGATACCCGTTGAGAAAAAGATGCAAAAAATACGTTTAAAAATAGTGAAATCATGACTACACTATTCCATAGTAGTGCAGAGTAAAATGTGTTTAAAAAAAAAACATTACTCGTTCGAAAGTGACATAATAATACCAAAAAAATAATTTGTATAGCGCTTTTATGCTTAAAATATTTACGAAACTGTTTTTGTTATTCAAAATAGGCTTTGTCTCCGCATTATTACATGTTATTTTAGATGATCGTTGTATAACATGATAAGAACGAAAGCGAAAGTTAAAATATGGAGTCTGTAAAGCATTTGGGGTCCATTCAATATTCACAAGACTGAAACATTGCAGTAAACTGGATCAGGAAGTGAGAAGTAAACAGATGATTTTTTCTTACTCTGTATACATAAGTATCTATGTATATACTTGTGACTCCAATGATTCTAAAAAAAAACGTGTTAGCTGTATTGTGTGCGAAGGTAGGTAGGACATTAAATGCTATTTGTCGGGAAAAATATTTTTCCCATTCAAGTATTTTTTTACTAGAGTAAGTTACTTTATATAACCCTTATAACCTTCCAAACTTAAACTTGTGTATTTTTTACGAGTTTCAACGCCACTCAGCATGGGTAAATTTACGTCTCTCTCACGGAAAAAAATATTTATATGCTGAGTTATATTCTTTTGGAAATTAACTAATACAGTTTTCATAAACAGCCGTCTTGGATCAAGGACAGAAAAATCTTAAACAAATCGTCTGAGGTTCTATTTCTTTTATTGATAATACGCATGATACATTTTTGAGCTTTATTCAGCGGACTCATGACCGTCTTGGCACATCAACCCCATCCAATAATTCCATAGGACAAGACAGACTGGGTGAGAGCATAGGTATTTAATAGGAACGTAGGAATGAATCGTTCCGCTTCTGTGACATCCTGACACCAATCCACGTTTATCGCTATTGAATTACTTTCATCAGTGATAACAAACACCTTGTTATAAAGTTTATTTTTCTTTAACGATTTATATTGTATCTTAGCAGAAAATGTCAAAATTCAATACACAGAAGCCATATTTTTTCCATTTTATTCTGAATTTGATTTTAAATCCATATAACTTTCGAGTATAAATTTGCGAGTGCCATAGACAAACTCGATAAAAGTATTAATTGATGTGACTAACTTTTCACTGCTCGATAAAATAATATGAAATAATATATCTGGCGCAGTTAAGGGGTGATATCTGTGTGAAAGCATTGTTGCCTCGTTTATGAGAACTGTGGCTTTCATTGTTTACGAACCGATTTCTCAATAGAGTGTGTTCATGGAGTGAGTGATCACCTAAACCAGCCGACGACAGGTCGTATGCCCTGTAGGTGCCTTGATTTCCCGGTTTTCAGTCAGGGGTTATCAACTTTTGAATTTTTACTTTATTTTTCCATATATCTCAGAAACCATAAACGCTAAAACGCTGAGAATTGGTAAAAATATAGACAAATACAAAATCTCAAATTAGTTTTTTCAAAAAAATTCCAGGGTTTCTCAAACATTTTTTATTAAGAAAAATATTTTTTTTATGATAAATTTATGAGTTTAACTGCCTATATTGCCGAAACACCCCAACTAGATAATTTAATTTTCTATAAAAAATATGAATATTGTATCAGCACATCTCAAACTTTTTTTAACAATTTTTATAAAAATTGAATTTAGGACGACATTGCTTAATACAATTTGTATGTCAGTCGCCTATACACAATATGTAAGAAGTTTTAATAGTTTGATAGGTACTTAATCTCCAAACATACATACAGAACCATCATGCTGTTTTCATATTCCGGGTAGGAAAAGAGGACTGACCTCCATACTGTCCTATCTTGACATACATACCAACATGTGTTAAAATTTTCAATAATTTGGATTTATGGGTTTATAGTTTGATTCTTATTCTTCAACTCTACATACTATCGCTATCGACAGTTGGATCTCATGTGTTACATGCAACTAGTTATATATAAATCTTAATTGGACTTTTAAATCTATACTTTACATCTTGTATCATTACTTTGTTGTGTCAACGCTGGATAACTGTAATGCTATTAATGCGGGTTTGCCAAAGTATCAGCTTGATAGATAACAAATAGTATTCAACGCAACTGCGAAGTTGATATATGGAGCTGACAAAAGATGTCACATAACACCTCTTCTTAACGAACTACAGCAGGCTAAGTCTGTAAGTAGATCTCGACCGATAAATTTCGAGATTAACCAAATACCTTATATTACATTATTATAAGGTCTTTGAGATTAACTGTCAAAATATCGACTAGTCGATATTTTGACAGTTTTGGTAGTCACTAAGCAGATAACCCGTCGAATCGTTCTCGCCCACTTATTTGACGGCGAGATTGGGTCGACATAGAGGCGAGAGACGATCTAACGCCGCCATGTTGAATTAAATGTCATTTTTTACGCGAAAAATGCCGATTTTCATATTTATTTTGAGAATAATTATATAAACGGGTTAAACGACGCCGTTGAAGAGATTCTTTAAATTCTTTAAATATTCCGCGTAATTCATTTATTGCTAATTACCGCGTAACAAAAGTTTTATATGGTTATATATTTATTGGAAATATGCGTCCGTACTTAGATTATAATATTATAATTCTATGCGTCCGTAAATGTTTTCCGTAAGTATTGATTTGAAATAATTTTTCATTTTGAGAAAGTATTCTTGTAAGCTATTTTATCACATATGTATTTTAACACTTAAAAAAAGAAAATTCGGCGTAGTTTTTAGTAAAAAAATAACACGCTGCTGTCATCACACTTGATAAATTGATCGAAATATAATTAAAAATAATTTTTAAAATTACTCTCAAAACATTCAATAAACACAAAAGAAGTTAATTTAATCGTATTATAACTTGCTTTCGTGCTTTAAAATATGACCATATTATATTTATTTAACAAATTTATGTAAACAAATTTGACATTTATTCAAATCATGGGGAAAATATTGTGTATTGCCATAAATGATAATTCAAAAATGTACCGCAAGCCAGCCTAACGGCGACAAATACTAAAAAGTGCATTTATGAACTCGACAGCGCTTAGTGACTACGAATTGTCGTCACGGGCGTAAACATGGCGAGAAGAGCGGCGATACGTTGTCGGATCTCGACTTTTTTACTGACTTGGCCTGCTGGTTGTGTAGTTCGCTAAGAAGAGGTGTTAACTCGTTGATGTCCAGAAAATTTTTCTATAAGGTATCTCTGAAGGTGTTTAAGGTTCTGAACTACTTGGCTCCACACTACATTCAAGAACTGTATCAAAAGAATTTTCCATCAGGAAGACAGCTTACATTGAGATCATCTGGACCACAGAGAACCAACTCTTTAAAATAATTGGACAGATTAATAAGGCGGCTTACTGTGATCGCGATTTCAGTGTGAACGGATCTTTAAATTGGAATAAATTGCCCCTTGACATACGTGGAGCTCGGAGCATTGGCACCTTCGGCAGACTTCTTAAGACTGCCTTATTTAGTAGAGTCAACAAATAAGCTACAGCGCTCTTGGAGTAATCTTGCATCACTAAACGGCGCTTTACAAATTCTAATTATTATTATTATTTACACATTGAAAATATTCCTCGGTTCACTCGCATTTTAATTTTTCATAAAACATTTTTCATAAAATGAGATCGCTACGAAGAATCTGCAATAGAACGATGTATTACAGGGTAAGAAATGAGAACATAAGGAAAGAATGTAAGACGAAGAAAGATATCATTAATAGAATGAAAGTGAACACACTGAGGTGGCTTGGCCACATGGGTAGAATGAATGAGGAACGCCTGACGAAGAAAATATATGATATGCAGCTATAATACATCACAATTTATGAATATCTATCTAAACGGAAAACAAAATAATTTATGAATATCTATCACGATAAGGCTTCAAGTATATGTACAATCATTATGAGCGAACTACGTTTTGGATCATATAGGTTGGTATGTAAAGAATGCGTTTTATATCATTTCATAATTTTTAAAAAGTATATTCTTAATTTTTAATTATCTCAATAGAGACGAAGTTGGAATATTTACTGTAGGAGAACCGTTCGTCTCTATTGAGATAATTAAAAATCTGTTAAAAAATATCTTTGACTCCCGACAGGGAAAAAGTCCAATGTTTGCGCATATGCAATAATAAAAATATTCGATTATATTCTCAATGTTCAACAGCAGATTTATCATGAGCACTCCAACTAGTGTAGTGGAGAGTGGAGTGTTGGCCACAAACGCACTCGTTTTGTCTACGCAAACAAAGTCTATTTTTGATTTTATGCATGGATGCTTTATTGGTCTCGTATATATGATGAACCTAGGTACAATTTCATTTGTCCAGATAAATTTTTTTTCGACGGGTCAAACGTATGTGAATGTCATTTATGTAGGTACAATATGTTTTATGGACAGTTAAAGTTGAATAAGTCGGCAACAAAAAAATTATGGCTTACTTCAGTAAATCCAGATTGCTACTTTTTGGCGTAACTTTTATTATAGTTAGTAACTCGTACCTACGCACATTTGTAAATACAGTATTCGGGAGATTTAATACACAATTTGGAGAGTATATGATTGACCAATCACAAGCAATATCTTTTCTCTTTACGTTATTGGGTGGGTTTTTGTCGAGTGATGTTGATGTCCACTATAAGTATAGAAATTTCAAAATTTTATTTTTTTGTTTTCAAATTATTGTTCTCATTGTTATGTTGATTGCCAATTTGGTATTTTTAATGCCATTTCAGTTTTTAATTTTCCTGTAAATGCATGTCATTATTTTTGCTATATAAATTCAGAGTACCTACATACATAATTCGTTTAAATGGATATGTCCTTGTTAAACATGCAAGCACATATACTTCTTCCTACGTTCCCTGAAATAAGCATAAATGCTTGTACTATAGGTGAACGAAATCGGTCGAGGCAAGATTCGAACTTCTGCCTCAAAATGCAATGCTTTAAATAACCTAGCGCCACAATACATACAAGAGCTGTGTCAGAGAAAACCTCTCTCTGGGAGGCATCTCACACTTAGGTCTTCTGGATCACAGAGTACCAACTCCCTAAAGGAGTTGGACAGAGCCAATAAAGCGGCTTACTACGATCGATGCTTTGGTGTGAGTGGTCCTATAAAGTGGAATAAATTGCCTCTAGATGTCCGCAGTGCAAATAGTAAGAGCACTTTCTCTAAAGGACTGAAAACAGCTTTGTTTCGTAGAGCAATATAATATCTATCTAAATAACAGCGCCCTTGGAATGATCTTGAATCATTAAACGGCGCTATACAAATTATTATTATTATTAAAAGTACTTCCAACGGCTCACAAACTACCATATGCAACCTGGAAATCCCTGAATAGCCTAAGGACGGGTGTAGGAAGGTGCAAGGTAAACCTGGACAGATGGGGTATGCTAGAGGATGACCAGGACATGGCATGTGAATGTGGAGAGACGCAGAACATGCCACACCTGCTGAACTGCCCACTTATGGAAGGAGGGTGTTCTGAGGAGGATCTGTGGCAAGCGAATGAGAATGGTATTATGGCTGCAAATCACTGGAGGGACACAATATAGGTTGATGATCTTGGACACGGAAAGGAAAGATTATTAATAGTTCTCAAGTTAGTATATGTAGGTACCTACTGCCGAAGCAAGGATGTAAAATTCTTAATTTATTTGCCGGAAAATATAGGTACACGATTTTATGACTACAAATACATTGAAATGATGAGATACAGCATAGAAATACACCTTTTTTGAGAAGTTTGTACCTATACACTTATTCGCAATGGCACTCAGTAGGGTCATTTGATCTAGTAATATGCTTGAGGCGTTCCTGAAGCAAAAGTACCACATATTTTTATGCTTATTCTATTAACGAACGCAAAAAATTATTTATTTTATTAACAAACGCAAAAAGTTTTAATCAATCCTAACATTTTGCTTAAGAAGCTAGGCTATAGTAGGCATGCTAAATAGTTAATTTTGGAAATCTTTTCCCCAGTACCCTCAAAAGATACGTGTTTGAAATAAAGAACAGTTTATATTTACATCTTTATTGTATTGCGTGAGTTTTTTTGAAATTTGAATATGTTTAATACTATTTTTGTAAAATTAGTTTTAGTTAAATCCTTTTTTATTTCTTTAAGTAACTAAAAAACTACAAGACCTATGAAATAGAATTTTACTTCAATCTAAGGATAACACGAAAACCTACCGGCTGAGTTTTTTACTGTTGAAATATTTTTGTAATTATTCTTGCTATTTAAAAAACGAAACTCTAAATTTTACCTTTTCTTCGCGAAAAATATTGTATATCACAGATTTGGTGATATACATTATTTTTTCCTGTTTCATACTTAAGAAGGTAATTTAGTGTGCATATTTGTGTACATCCGTATGCCGAAGGTAAGTACCTACCATAATGACTATTTTTCGTTTTTAATTTTTACATCATGATTTTTGTTTATCTTAAATTAATCCTTTTAGACTTTTACATTTTACACTTCTTCTTTTTTGACTTTTTTGACATACATTCTTACTTTTAGACACCTACCTATATGTTAAATTATACCTTCAAAACATAATTTTAAAATGAATATGTTCTTAGAACATGTATTTTCCTACCATTTATTAAGAAAAAACGCACCATACACACAAATTTATTATAATTTTTTATCACACAATATTATACAATGATACTAACAAAAAGATTACTGCTGTCCAACTAGGAAACTCTAGGGCTAGCAACTTTACAGTGACAATATACTTATGAACTGGGTGATAATAGTTTTCACTCTACATAAATTAGGTACCTACACAGTAAAAATACTTTGTACTAATAACTAATTAACCACTACTTCAATAAACATCAGACAAAACAGACACATAGCTCACATTAAACAGTGACAATATACTTATGAACTGGGTGATGATAGTTTCCGATCTACATACATTAAGTAGCCACACAATCTAGATACTTTGTACTAATAACTAATTAACCACTACTTCAATAAACATCAGAGAAAACAGACACATAGCTCACATTAAACAGTGTCAATATACTTATGAGCTGGGTGTAGATAGTTTCCGCTCTACATACATTAGGTAGCCACACAATCTAAATACTTTGTACTAATAACTAATTAACCACTACTTCAATAAACATCAGACAAAACAGACACATAGCTCACATTAAACAGTGTCAATATACTTATGAGCTGGGTGAAGATAGTTTCCGCTCTACATACATTAAGTAGCCACACAATCTAGATACTTTGTACTAATAACTAATTAACCACTACTTCAATAAACATCAGAGAAAACAGACACATAGCTCACATTAAACAGTGTCAATATACTTATGAGCTGGGTGAAGATAGTTTAAGCTCTACATACATTAAGTAGGCACACAATCTAGATACTTTGTACTAATAACTAATTAACCACTATTTTAATAAACATCAAAACAGACACATAGCTCATATTAAACAGATCAATCAGATCAAAATGCCCGTCAAAATACCTGTCGAAAAATCAAATACCGACGCGATTTGACATTTTAAAACCAAAGAGAAGAGATTATCTATCAATGTCGTCAGGTGCGTTAGTGTATTTGATATGACTCGCATGCGTTCCAGATCAAATAAAAAAAAATTAAAATATTTTTTGTATTTCTCAAAGAGCACCAATTACCAAATAACCTTCATGAACTTGTTAATGGTTTCAACTAATCCTTATAGAAAACGGATCGGAAATAGATTGAAAAATTACAAACACTTGATACACAAGCAACCGCCGTGGCACACATGGTAAGACGTTTGGCTTTGGCTTGTGTGCGGGCGTCCGGGGTTCGATCTCTAGCAGAGGAGAAAATTATTTAAATTCATTTCTCATGCTTATATTGCTTCTCTGGGATGGTAACACTGGTAAGTTGGAAGAAATTGCTATTTAGCAATAAGCTCGCCACTTGCGCAGGGTGTCAGGATGTATTTATTTTTATTATTATAAACAACAGCCCCAGATCAAGTAATGCGTAGTGGGGCGTTGTTGATAATATATGTAGGTATTAGGTATGTAGGTATATAATATAAAATAAATTAAAAATGTGTAGAAATCTGCGTCATTTTGGTGTTATTGAACAAACGGAGAGTCATCCGCTGCCAAGGGAATTTTAGAATAGGAAAAATTCGATATTCATGAAAAACGCACCGCATTTATAATTTAGCTCGCGTCTAAATGTGCGACAATACAAAGAGTTGTACGGACGTGACAAATTTTATTAAAATTCTGATCGGATTTTTGATAGTGCTGAATGCTGACCTTGGGGGACTCCAAGGATATGCGCTAATGTCATTGTACCCCGTGGAAAAACCAAATACAATTTTTCCATTATGCATATTTTACATATAATGACATATTATAATTCTGTATAAGAAAAACATTTTTTAATGATAAATGTATGTGTTTAACTCCCTATAATTTCAAAAGTTTTAAAAAATATCGAAAAAAGCCAAAATCCTCCAACTAGTCTATTTTCTATAAAAAATATGGATATTGAATTAGTACATCATGAACTTTTTTTAACAATTGTTATAAAAATTGAGTCTAGTGACGACATCGTTTCATACAATTTGTAAAGCAGTAAACCCTACACAATATACATACCATCACGCCATGTCCCTTACGAGGTAAGCAGAGAGAACCGAGCGCCATACTTCTCTATTTTTGAAAACATTTCTGGCTTCCTTTACATCCATGCATCGTTTCATACATGCTCGTCGATTGTTCAAACTTCTTATGTTTCCTTTTTTCAAAATATCATTCACATGGTCATGCCATCCCTTTCAGGGGCGACCCCTGCTATTCACTCCATCTCTTACACCCATGTATATTTTTTTGGTTAGTCGTTCATCGTTCATTCTTTCAATATGTCCAAACCACCTCAAGGAATTCACTGTCATTTTTTCATTTTATTAAAACTTTTTGTTTATATTTACTTGCTACTGAGTACGATTTGTACTTGTAAAACTGGTTTTTCTTAAAGTTATTATGTTCATAGCATTCGACAAATGAAAACAGTAGTTTTTTTTTCAGAAAATTCGAAAGAATACTGGAATCTTACATTTATCTTATAAGAAGTAACTCAATACCAAAATTGAGAATACCGTCATCACGGGCACCAAAAAGGGAGGCCAAGGCTACGGTGGGGTACGAAGTTAGGAGGGATACTGCCGAACTGCTACAGGCAATGGATTGGAAGTCCGAGGCGGCAGACAGGAAAGGTTGGAGACGAAGACACATGGAGGCCTTAAGGCTCGATATAGGCTGTGGAGCCACCAAAGAAGAAAAAATACCAAAAATGAGATTTGTAAGGATTCAGTGAAAATGAAACGTCACAAACAATGAGTGTTTATCGGAAATTCCATTCTTGTAATAAAGAATATTACAGCATTGAAAAGATGGTTCTTCTTCTTCTTGTGTCACATCAGGTCTCCCCGACGTTGAAGACCACCATAAAGAAAGCCTCCCTGTCCTGTGCAGTGCGAAACAGCTCCTCCACAGTTCTTATATCGGTCCATTCGTGAATGTTCGCAGCCAGGAAAGCTGCCTCCTTCCAACCCCTCTACGACCCTCAATCTTCCCCTTCATGACGAGCTGAAGGATGGCATACTTTTCACCTCTAAGAATATGGCCGAAGTACAACACTTTACGGAGTTTACACACATACATACATACATACTATCACGCCATGTCCCTTGCGGGGTAGGCAGAGAGAACCGAACGCCACATATTTCTATCTTGGCACGCATCCCTCGCCTCATCCACATTCATGCATCGTTTCATACACGTTCGTCTATTGCTCACACTTCAAACATTTCCGTCTTTCAAAATTTCGTTCAAATGGTCGTGCCATCCCTTTCTTGGGCGTCCCCGACATCTCATTCCATTCCGTTCCGCTCTGTATATTTTCTTCGTCAGGCGCTCCTCATTCATTCTCCCCATGTGACCAAACCATCTCAATGTGTTCACTTTCATTCTAGTAATGACATCTTTCTTCATCTTACATTCTTTCCTTATATCCTCGTTTCTTACCCGGTCATACATCGTTCTATTACAAATCCTTCTTAACGATCTCATTTAAACTTAATTTATTCTACTTTTATGCGTCTTCTGCCATGTCCAGGTTTCACTTGCATACGTCAAGGTTGGCACTACGATGGCGTTATGAATGGCAACTTTGGCATCCTTTCATATGTTGCGTTAATTCATAATTGGTCTTAGTGCTCCATTCACTCTGTTTCCTGCCATAACTCTTCTTTCGATCTCTATATTGAGTCGTCCGTTCCGTTGAAATATGCTTCCCAAGTATATATATTCGTCGAATCTTAGTGAGCAAAAAAAATGAATCGCTCGAAGAGTAACTCATAGCGCCCTCTTGATTAGCGTCTAAACTCTAAACAATCGGTGAATGCGAATAGAAAATAACAGAGTGATAAAATAAG
The DNA here is from genome assembly GCA_963576475.1 of Molanna angustata. Lineage (NCBI taxonomy): Eukaryota > Metazoa > Arthropoda > Insecta > Trichoptera > Molannidae > Molanna > Molanna angustata. The sequence continues at coordinate 10,712,458 of OY754978.1, read as the reverse complement.
TACATATGTAAATATTTATTACTTTTATAACTAGGTACTTATTAATTTTATTTTTCCCAACCTCCCTCAGCAATATATTTTCTTTTTCTTCTCAACATACGATCTGTCAAAATAAGGTCGTCTATAACGTACACTCACACATGAGCACCCATTCTCACACACACGCACACACATACTACATGCCTACCCACAATCCACACTTTGTTGTCTTCTTTTGATATTAGGTGTAGTACGTAAGAGGTATATATACCTAGGTACATGTCTTATTTGTATTTTTGCTTATTTCCTTTTAATAATTGTATAAGTGTACTGTATGCTGTCCTTTGTAATATAAAATAAAATAAAATAATGATGTCTATATATCTTTATGTTGTTTTGTATATTAATTTCGTAATTTTATGAGTAATATAAATGCTAATTCATTGATATTTTATTAAGTTAAGTATATTCCAATGTATTAAGTGTACCTAAATTACTTATGAAACCTAAGTCCCCTTCTTCAGATTCTGTTAAAATTTCAATTGCCTTTACTAGAATGTTATATTGGGCTATGAAATCGAACGGCATTCATTATGTATACTCTAATATTGGTAATATCTACTCTAAAGTTTTATTAAAATCGAATTGAAGTAGGCGATAAAGTTTTACTGTCTTTATCATCTACAGTTTTGTATTATTAGGTGTCAAATTGCGACTGTAATCTTTTTCAGAGCATTTGCATAATCGTTGAATTTTCATCTTTTTTTTATCTCGCAGTAAAATATAGGCAGGTATGTATAGCTACTTCGACGGTTCATTTTTCCATTCGTGGAAACATGTTTTTTAACGATTCCCAGATTGAGATCTAAATTTAACGACGGGGTTGTGGCCAACACTGAAATCTCCACTACCTAGTAAGTGTACATGTTTTTTTTATTGTAAGAATGGCAATCCTTAAATGTATTTTTATGAAGTACATTTATATTAAAGTCCTAAAAAAATATTAGTTTCCCTGAAGATAACAGTTTTCACAATGCACCTAAACACAAAAAAATCATAGTATGCACTCTCTACAGATACCCCTTCAGAAATTGATGTTAAAATTGTTTTAACAATAGACTTATAATAAATATAATATATGCAATATCACACTATTTTTTTAAAGGTTGACGAACCTTTAATGCACTTATGAAGAGTGTATTTCTATTGTATCAGAAATTCAAACAAAATATAAAAATCTAGATTTTTCAGACCGTCAGAGCATTTTTACAGTTTTAACAAATGTAATCATGGAGAAAAAATTAACCGTTGTCTATGGAATACTATTTTTTTAATGAATATGTCCTTGTTAAACAAGTACATATAACATCTTCCTACATTCCCTAAATACAGCATAAATGCATGTGTTATAGGTGAACGAAATAACTCGCGCTAACCGCTCTGCCATCGACCCATCTAAAATCACCTCTTAGTTAATGTACTTCACACGTCATATGGTAGCAATATGAAGTTCATCGCTCTTTGAGTTTGAGGTGTACAGAGGATACAAATTTTCAACTCAACTATGCAACTCAATGTATGCACTCTCTACGTGATACCCATTGAGAAATTGATGTAAAGAAAATCAACTTACTCTCCACTAATCCAGAGTAGTGGAGAGTAAAAAAAAAAACTTAGAAACATCTTAAACTACAGTGAAAATCAAGAGAAATAGATTAACGAAAATTTCCATTTTCCAATGTCAAAGTAATTATTGTCGAACTATTATTTTGAATTGGCCCAGATTAAAAATAACGAAGAATGTTGTATCCTGAATATCTATAGCAGGGGTAAAAAATAGCTGTTAAATAAAACGTAGTAAAAGGTAGTTGCTGATCGCCGTGGCACAGTTGGTTAGCCATTCATTCCCAGCAGAGGGGAAATTTATTTAAATTCATTTCTCACGCAAATATTGCTTCTCTGGGTTGGAAACACTGGTTAGTTGTAATAAATTGCCATATGGCAATAAACTCACCACTTGCGCAGGGTGCAAGGAAGTGTGTATTATTATAAGTTGAATGCATTTTTTCTTTTTCTTTGAGACAGGTTGAACTGTCCTGTATTGTCGGGGCTGTTTATTCATGAGCTGAATTTTTTGATTTAAATAAATATTTAAATAAATCGAAAAATATTTTTCTATAACATGTTTCATGTTACACATGAGATCCAACTCTCGATGGCGATAGTATGTATAATTGAAGAATACGTTCCAAATAAAAACACTAAAACATCAATATTTTAAGATATTTAATAAATAATAAATATTTTAAGATATTTTGTTTTCTATATAAAACATGTAGGTATGAATGTCAGGATAGGATAGTATGGAGGTCAGTCTTTTTTCTCACCCTGATGGTATGTATGTACGTATGTTGGAGATTAAGTATCAAACTATTGAGTCCCCGTAGATATTGTGTAGTGTATACTGCCTTACAAATTGTATGAAACGATGTCGTCACTAAATTAATTTTTATAAAATTTTTTAAGAAAAGTTTGAGATGTACTTCTGCATAGTTCACATTTTTTATATGTTTCGGCTTTCTTCAATATTTATGAATACATTGGGAATAAACACATACATTTATCACAAAAAAATGTTTTTCTTAATAAAGAATGTTTCAGAAACTTAAAAAAAAACAAATTTGAGATTTCGTATTTGTCTATATTTATACTAATTTTCAGCGTTCTAGCTATTATGGTTTTTGAGATGTATGAAATAAAGTAAAAATTCACTAGTTGATAACTCCTAACTGAAACAAAAATTCAGAGTACAAAAGTTTTGTGGGCCTATAAGTATCTATATGTTATGAAATTTTGGGTTCTGTGCATTGAGCGGATCAAAAGTTAAAGGAGGGGACGGACACACACACAGACACAATAAATGTTCTTACTTCAATGTTGAAAAAAACGTGAAAAATATAGGCCTAGCATATAAATCTCGTGTATCTTGGCTTTGAAGAGAAATAAATTCTGTGAAACAAATTGACAGTTGGAAAAAAAATTAGGTGGTCGATGAATTTAAATATTTAGATAATGTCTAAATATAACAAAGGACTGTGACGATTGGGTTGTCTCTTTCCCCAAAAGGTTTTCGTCTCTCATTTTATTGCCAGCTCTTTTTTCTTTTTAATGTCGTATTTTGCCAATAAATCAATTCATCTCATTCACATCTTCTTAGAAAAATACTTATGAGAAATCTTAAAATTGCTTTTTCGTAAAAAAAGATTCTTTGTTCTGGTTTTTCGTTAACATGAATGCAATATAAAACGAGTGGGTTGTGGCCAACGCTATATTCCTCACTACCAATTCACTCCAAAAAGTATTTAAATTTTGTACGGAAAATTTTCAGCATTTTTATGAAATGAGTTTGTTAAATTATTTAGAATATTTTACTATAAAAACTTGATAATTATTCAATGCTATTTTATGTCAAGTTATGTGCCTTTTAACAAATTTGAAAATAAAAATATCAAATGAAAATATTCAACATTTTTATGAAATGAGTTTGTTAAATTATTTTTTATTTAAATATTTTATTGTGAAAACTTGATAACTCTTCAATGTAATTTTATGCAAGTGATGTGTCTTTTTATCAATTTGAAAATAAAAATTTAAAATTTAAATTTAAATTTTAAGTTTCCCGAGCTTGTGGTCACTTTGAAATATTTGAAAATTAAAAAAATTGAGAAGCACTATTAGGATATCCTTCAAAATCTAATTGGGTCTGAGCGGGTAAAATATTTACAAATTTGCAATATTTGGAACTAATCAAATGATTATAATCGACAAAATAGAATAAATACTCCGTACACAGTACACAGCACACACACATACATATACACATAGTACACAGCACACACACATACATATTGTGATGAAACTTTCAGAATACAATCTCAGCATGATACTACTTGATGATATACAATAAAAAAATAACCTAAAAATTACGAATTCATTGCTCCCCACTATATCATCTTGGGTTGGCGAGGAGTAAAAATGAGCACTTATCGTTTTTTTTCGTGAAAACTGATAAGCTACGTATACGTTATATGACAATATATAGTTGATGTACTCATACGACTAGTATATAAATAAAAAAAAAATGAAGATCTTTCAATTTTTATTTTGTTTTATGCAATAAATAAATAAAATACAAAATTGTTTACAAAAATATCAAATGAAGTAAACTGGAACCAAGCATTTTCAACATGCTTTATCATCAGGAATACACAAATTCTGAAGGTTTCAAAGCTCGGGAAACTGGTCGGGAAGTTAGATAAACATCGATTGTAGACAGGCATGTGAAGTTAAATTCTAAGGATTTATAAATGAAGCTCATCTCCGTACAGCATTTTGTGGTTTAAATAATATTTTGCAAGTATTGTGCTGACGTATGTCTATTAAAGATAAAATTAAAGACCAAACTAAACACAAATTGGCTGTTGAAATGCTGTAACATAGGTTGCATTTAAACATGGCATTGTTGTGTGTCGTTTGACTTCTGTGGCGGTGTCACATAGGTTGCATTTAAACGTGGTATTGAGGTGTGACGTTTGACTTCTGTGGCGGTGTCACAAAGGTTGCATTTAAACGTGGCATTGCGGTGTGTCGTTTGACTTCTGTGGCGGTGTGATAGGCTCTCTTTTCAGCGGAGGAAAAAATATTCAATGTAAAATTAACACTTTCTTGCATCTTTGGGCTAAAACACTGACTATTGGGAAGAAATCGCCATTTGAAAAAAAAACTCTGTACAAGGCGCAACGAAGTGTTCATTATTATAATTATATTTTTCATAAGTTATTGGAAAATATTCTATATTTTTATAATATTGATCTTTATATTTTAGATTTTTTGTGTTTCATTCATTTGCAAACAATTATTATGACCCGAGATATACGACCTACTTGGAGCTGTCAGTTCAACTGCAACACGATTGCTTTTAGCTACCAGCGTTCAATCAGTTGCGATGGAGTTGTAGCGGCAGCTTGAAGCAGTCGGTTCAACTGCAATACGGCTGCTTCAAGCGGTTCGTGTATTGTTAACGAAAATTTTGTATTGGAACTGTAAATCACAGCTTGAAGCAGACTGATGACTCTGACTGCTGTAAGCAGTCCATGTATCTCAGGTCTATGTGAATACAAGATTGTGCTCGAAATATTGCAGTAAATCAGGCGTTCCTATTTAGACCTTATTTTTGGTATGGACAGAATATTTTTGCAAGACTGCGATTTTTAGGACCTGAATCTTATTATTGTACTTAAAAAAGTATTGTTTTTATGAAAAACTATGGTATTTTGTTAAGAAACACTTAGGTAGCATTCGACTTATGATGACTTTCATCAACGCCACCTAACTCTTAGGTGCTACCTAAGAATTCTTATGTAGTACCTAACGTGAATTTTCGTTTCACCACCTACATAAGAGTTACCTTAGACGCTAAGACTGGTGAAAAACAAACGATACGTTAGTGACTACCTAAGCTTAGGTGATACCCAGCTATGTAACGGTTTAGGTAACGTTGGTGAAAGTCACCATTAATCTAGTACCTAACTTAATCCATTACCAACTTAGCATCAAGATTGTTTTTTTAATTAGATAATATAAATACATTTGCGCACAAACTACTATCAAATGTCTATTGAAGAGTATTTTAATCTAATTATATAAGATGTGTTGATAGCAGAGTGGCTAGCGCGCTGAATTGGTAATCCAGTGAACGCGTATTCGAATCTCAGTTCGACCGATTTAATTCGCTAATAGTACAAGAATTTTTGCCTAGTTTTAGCAATGAACGATTTTGTATATTTTCTTGTTACAATACAATGTAGTTGTATATAATTTCTAGATTTCGTACGTTCACAGTAATGTATATATTTCAAAAACATCGAAAGTACAATAAATTCTCTTTTGTCGTGAGTTCCTTCAACTGGAATAGCCGGATTCGTAATTTTATTCGCGTGAAATTCGTGCGGTATTCTTAAACCGAATCGGATATAATTTCTCGGCGAAAAGAAAGACCGAGTAATTGGTGAACATTGAAAGAAGAAAAAAAAAATACTGAAAGCTTTGTTTGTCGATACAACTTTTAATTAAAAACTTACTGAAATCAGTGAATTAAACTAAATTTAATGGTCTTGAAATCAGTTACTAATTATGAAATTACATCGATAGAAATAGTTTATCATAATAAAATGAAATAAGAAAGTTTAGCTAACTTTACTGACAAAGTTTTTAACATCTCAATAGAGACAAAGTTGGGATATCATAGAAAAACCAGGAACAAAATGGAACTTACGACCTGTCATCAAACACATTATTAAAATATATAGAACTTTCAAAAATTACAATTATAAGGGAAATGAGTAGGCATAATTGCTGAATGTTGCGCAAGCGCATAAAGCAATCACTTAAACCAGCCGATGACAGATCGTAAGCCCTGTAGGTGCCTTGAGTTCCTGGTTCTTCTATTATATCCCAACTTCGCCTCTATTGAGATGCTTAAAAGTTTGTCAATAAAAATATACTTTAATGTAATTTCATAAACAAAGTAGAGACGTGCTTTTTTAAACCCTTCTTCTAACATACCTACATCTCAGTTTATGTATTTATGAAAAAGAAGGTCATGCATATTACATAATATGTAGAATACGATATTTCATTTGTAGATTAAAGAATGTCCTATATTCGATTGTTTATGATTTAAAGGTATCAATTGTATATTTGGTCAAGTGTGGTGATTTTTACAAGACCAAGTTATTAATTTCGCAAGAATGAAAAATAAACAACTGGAATCGGAATATAAGTCTCGGTCTGTAGTGAAAGTCTGTAATAATTTCAATGTAGCGTTGATATTCCATACATGAACAACAATATTATACTACACCTATACATATATGTGTAGGCTGTTTAACTTTCAAAAGCGTATTGCTTTCGAGATTGTCCACATGTGACCAAATTACAATATCTGTTGTTACAAGATAATATGCAAATTGCAGACATCATGTAAACCTACGTGGTTTACAATACAAAATATTGTGCTTTCTTGCAACAACAAACATGGAATTGATAATTAATTAATTTCAATCGTTGTGAAGCTGTTGAAAAAGTGGTGGTATTTTTAAATACCGATTTATGTAAAGCCATTACTGGAAAATAAAAATCACAATTTCCCCAATGAATTCACTTAAATTCTTGTATGTTTAGCAAAACTTTTGTCAAGAACGTACCCAAATTAATGAGGTAGTAATTATACTTGGTAATTATTCAAGTTGGATAGAGAACAAATAAGAAAAAAAAATAAATCCTTCATTACGAATTCCTGAAACTCAATAGGAACTTTTTCAGTGATTCAAGGATCTAGGGGATATTTGTATTGAGATATTTACTACAGTTTTAATAGTTCTGACCTCTTTCAGATTACTTTTGACCTATCTCTAATTAATTCACTTAAACGAACGGTCGAAATTCATTCATTGATTGACTAGAGCAGTTGTTTCAAACCTTCATATAAATTATTAAAAAATATTTTTGTTTCAGATATTCCAGATTCTATGACTTAAGAAAAGCTGCTCCTGTATTTCAAATTTTTTGAAAGGTAAGCAAACATAGTATTTGTTTTGGGATACAATTATGTAAATATGTTGAATGAATTACAGAAGTCGAACCCAGGTCCTCTGGATTGCTAGATCAGTGCACCAACGCTTTGTCTCACAAACCTTTAAACTAATTTAACAAGAGTAACAAATTCATTTATATGTATATTTTTTGTGTTAAGTATAACGAATTTCAAAATCTAATTTTATTTATTTATTTAAATTTTTTTGTACATATAATTTTACACTGGAGGGTTAATTGCTAAAAGGTAATTATTTCCAACCATCTAGAGTTAATGTTAATTGCAGCACAATGCGTACTGTATCAATAAGATTATGACATGAAAAATTATGTATAATTAGGATAACTGAAGTAAAGAAAAAGAATGTTTACACGAAATTGCAATAATACTTTAGAAATAAACCAGTAACGTTTTGTTTCAACAAACATTTAAAAAAAATATATTATATTTTTTTTCGTTAATTTATTTATACTCAAATGCAATAACTATTGTTTATGTCGAAAAAAAAACCTTTTGTAATAGTCCACGAGCCAGCGACAGCCAAATTTACGTCATAGTACAAATGCTGACTTTTTTATATAAAAGGACAATACAAAGGATATCACAGCAGGTGTAATAATTTCAGCGTAAAACTCATTTGTACTAAAATAAATACAGAGAATAACACCAAAAAAATCTACAACAACAACATATTACCAAAATTTTCAGTAATAATTGGCTCAAACACTCAGGTTTCTAGGCAGAAACAGAAAAATTTATAATTGCTATTCAAGACAAAATCATAAAAAAAAAACTATGCAAAACATATCATAAAGACATTACAATTACAAACGACACGTAGAAAATTCAAATTATAAAAGGAAACAATAGGACACATCATAACAGGTGGATGCCTAACTCTTGCAACGACGAAATATACAATAAGACACGAAAACCTCTGCAAACACATATATTTGGAATTAGCCCATAAACACACACTCATAGAAACATACCCCAGATGGTATCAATACACGCCCCCAGCAGAAACAGAAAACGACAACTACAAATTATATTGGAACAGAGATGAAACCTACTCAACTGACCAGACACTACTTTAATTGACAAAATAAATAAACATAACTTTTAGAATAATCAATACCAAAGGGATATAACAATTTATTAAAATTTAAAGCAGTCTGTTGGGGGGAGTTTCCACCAACCACTGTGTCTGTCAATGAAAGGTGTGATTTCTAATAGTTTTTTTGTAGTAAATAAAAAAAAATCACACTTTATAATATGACTAAAGTACCTATTAGCATACATTTTGAATGGGCTAAATATACAAAATATGTAATGCTAATCTAGAATCGCGACATCTCACACTATTAGATAGTATAAATGTCATTTGTTGTAAGATAAAAATTTAAAAATACGATTTTCCCGTTATCATTTGTTAATTTTTTATATAACATTAAAAAATGCAAATATATCCAAATTGGTTTCTTGTAGAACGAATGGTAAAAGTCTGATGACAAATGTATGTATATTTACTTAACTCGGGTGAATACAAAGGCAGGTATCGGCAACGGGCCAATTAAGAATGGGTTTTTCATTATAATATAAACAGTAACATATTTTTAAGAGAGAAATATTTCCTTTTGTTTAAAACCTTTATTCAATTTTTTATTTTTTTCAATCATCGTACTCAAGTGAGAACAGTAAAATTGTTACCCCGTTTGAATGTTGTACTTGAGGTGCTTATGTTTATAGCATCACATTCTCAAAGGACCCTTGAGTGGAATTGCACTTTGGAATATAACACTCGACTTACAAGCTGCATGTAGAATTTTATAACAGAGATCTATCTACATAGTTTGTTCACTGTATGAAAAATGTTCATTTTTACACATATGTATGTATTATTATTATAAAACAAAAAGGATTGTTTCAACGCTCCAGTATAACCACAAGATATTATTTGAAGACTGTAAAATAATATTGAGAAAATACCTCAAGCAAAGAATGAAGAATGTCTGACAAAGAATATTTATAGGGTTGAAAGCGAAGGAATGAGAAGCAGTGGTCTTATCTTTTCCCCTTTCATATAATTGACACAAAGCACTCTTTGCAGGATGAATTGCTTTAAACAAAAAAGAGTAGGGGCATGTCAAGAAATCCATGACACCATCATAAAATATCTTGAAAGAAGGAACAAATTGCTCCTTGAAATAGACCACAAAGGATTTAAAAAACATTTTGATAAAACAAATAGTTTTCCTACTGTCGATTTTTTTGAGAGAATGCATTTCTCTAAATAAATCGACAGAATTAAAATAAGTCCTGTGTGAGTGAATTGTACGGAATAATGAACTTTTTACATTTTTTCCAACAATGAAGTAAAAAAACACCAACTTAGAGACTTCGCAGCATATATGTTATCCAACAATAGATTTTTTCAAGAGAATTTATTTCTCTTAATGAATCGACAACATAAACCTTAAGTCCCGTGTCAAAGAATTGTATGGAATAGTGGCTTTTCCGCGTGGTTTTTTCAAACTTTGAAATCAAAGAAACACCAACTTAGAGGCTTCGCAGCATTTATGTTATCCAACAATAGATTTGTTCAAGAGAATTTATTTCTCTTAATGAATCGACAACATAAACCTTTAGTCCCGTGTCAAAGAATTGTATGGAATAGTGGCTTTTCCGCGTGGTTTTTTCAAACTTTGAAATCAAAGAAACACCAACTTAGAGGCTTCGCAGCATTTATGTTATCCAACAATAGATTTGTTCAAGAGAATTTATTTCTCTTAATGAATCGACAACATAAACCTTTTGTCCCGTGTCAAAGAATTGTATGGAATAGTGGCTTTTCCGCGTGGTTTTTTCAAACTTTGAAATCAAAAAAACACCAACTTAGAGGCTTCGCAGCATTTATGTTATCCAACAATAGATTTGTTCAAGAGAATTTATTTCTCTTAATGAATCGACAACATAAACCTTTAGTCCCGTGTCAAAGAATTGTATGGAATAGTGGCTTTTCCGCGTGGTTTTTTCAAACTTTGAAATCAAAGAAACACCAACTTAGAGGCTTCGCAGCATTTATGTTATCCAACAATAGATTTGTTCAAGAGAATTTATTTCTCTTAATGAATCGACAACATAAACCTTTAGTCCCGTGTCAAAGAATTGTATGGAATAGTCGCTTTTCCGCGTGGTTTTTTCAAACTTTGAAATCAAAGAAACACCAACTTAGAGGCTTCGCAGCATTTATGTTATCCAACAATAGATTTGTTCAAGAGAATTTATTTCTCTTAATGAATCGACAACATAAACCTTTAGTCCCGTGTCAAAGAATTGTATGGAATAGTGGCTTTTCCGCGTGGTTTTTTCAAACTTTGAAATCAAAGAAACACCAACTTAGAGGCTTCGCAGCATTTATGTTATCCAACAATAGATTTGTTCAAGAGAATTTATTTCTCTTAATGAATCGACAACATAAACCTTTAGTCCCGTGTCAAAGAATTGTATGGAATAGTCGCTTTTCCGCGTGGTTTTTTCAAACTTTGAAATCAAAGAAACACCAACTTAGAGGCTTCGCAGCATTTATGTTATCCAACAATAGATTTGTTCAAGAGAATTTATTTCTCTTAATGAATCGACAACATAAACCTTTAGTCCCGTGTCAAAGAATTGTATGGAATAGTGGCTTTTCCGCGTGGTTTTTTCAAACTTTGAAATCAAAGAAACACCAACTTAGAGGCTTCGCAGCATTTATGTTATCCAACAATAGATTTGTTCAAGAGAATTTATTTCTCTTAATGAATCGACAACATAAACCTTTAGTCCCGTGTCAAAGAATTGTATGGAATAGTCGCTTTTCCGCGTGGTTTTTTCAAACTTTGAAATCAAAGAAACACCAACTTAGAGGCTTCGCAGCATTTATGTTATCCAACTGTAGGTTTTTTGAAGATATTTTTTTTCTCTGTCCCGGTTTTACAAAACTTTGGAAATATAGGCAGTTAAACACAAATTTATCATAAAAACATGTTTGAGAAGTTCTGGAATTTTTTGAAAAAGTAAATTTGAGATTATTGTTGTGTCTGTATTTATGCCATATTTTGAATTTATGCCACATGCACATACACACAGTCACATAGACACACAGACACACAATGTTTTACTCCGAATTTTGCTTAAATCCTTATATAGAACATATTTTTTTTTAGAAAAAAAAATAACAGCTTTACGCCAGTTACAGTGCGACACCTGTTCGTTATTTTATTTAATATATTTTTTGAATCGCTGAACGCCCCAGAAGAAGACGTCTGCTTCAACAGGTAAACCATTTAACAAAACAGACATTTGTACGAGAGTACATGTCTGTACGAGCGGCAGGTAAATTAAACAAGTGGTGTCCTCTACCTCTCATGTTGTCAATTGACCATTTTGACAAGTTGTCAATATAACACTGGAGCTTCAAGAAATCCTCCATAGCTCTGATAGACAAGAAAATCTAAACAAAGACAGTGTTTGAAATGTGATTATGCTATTGAGAAGGTGGTGGCAGAGCGATTAGCGCGCTTGGTTAGTAATCTAGTGGTCGCGAGTTCAAATCTTGCCACGACTGGTTTCGTTCACATATAGTAGGGGAGAGGGAGGCACATTTCAACAGGAGGCAGATTTCAACAAGCTATTTTTGGGACATCTAAAATATGTTTTAGTGCTTACTTGTTTTTTTAAGAATGGCAACATGGCAATTAGCAATCGCCTTTTTGTTTTGGTCCATTTGTATTTGTTAAAGCGACAGCATTAGCGCGCATTAGTTTTCACGGTAGTTTTTTTATTATTTTTGGATGACATTCGTAAGGATTTTTGGAGCTGAATATTATTCACAAATAAGGTAACTATTTTATTTTATATTTATTATATTAGATGCTTCATTTATGTACTGATAGTTGTAGAATTTTCATATGTTTTGGTTATGAAAAAAATATTTAAAATGTTTGTCTCATTGAGGGGCAGATTTCAACACAGCTAAAGGGGCACATTTCAACGGCGTTGAAATCTGACCCACATTTTAAAAATGATATTATTTTTAAAATTATGTCCTTATTAAGATAACAAATATGATAAATAACATTTTTTTTCTTAATTTACACTAAATGGTGAGGATGTATAAGAAAAAACGTACTTCTCAAGAATGAAGACGACATGAAAAAAGTCATTGATGAAAAAATTTACACCTGATAGAATTTATAATATTGAAGAGACAGGAACACAACAACCAGAGTGGTTCAAGCACCAAAGGTTTAAATATATTAAAAGTGTTTTGAATTATTTTCTAATCTGATTATATACAATGTTGAAATGTGCCCCAAGGTTGTTGAAAACTGCCCCTTCGAGGAGGTAGATTTCAACAAATACCGAACTTAAAATACCGAAGTAAATTAAAAAATATGTCCTAAAAATAAATATTTTTTAAACAATTCAACACTTCACCTTTTAGTTGAATATATGGACAATATATCAAAATTTATTTGATGTTGCTTTAGCTATTAGCAATGTAGTGATGATCTTTATAGTAAAAATCGTTGAAATCTGCCTCCCTCTCCCCTACAAGCATTTACGCTTAGTTCAGAGAATGTAGGAGGATGTATTATGTACTTGTTACTACAAAAATTCCTTAAAAAAATCATGCGTTCTTCCTCAATTTTTTTTATCTACATTATACAATATTGTGAATAAACCAATATCGAATGTATATTTGTCGGCATATTAACACTTCATTACGTCCATTGTGAGATTTGATATTCCTTAACTTGTTTATTTGTCGCTTTATGTCATTGATTGTCATTTTCGTCCTATCGACTCTTCGTCAATGTCCATATTTCATTTATTGTGTTGTTTCGAGTATATAAGATAGAAATAATAATACTATATTGGACATACTTAAGCATTTACACGTTTCAACGTATACCTATAAAACTACCTTCGATAACATCCATGTATCTATTAAGTATCATGCCCCCAAGTCAAATTGAAAACGCTGTTCGTTATCGCCAAGCGCTAATTTTTTTTTTGTATGGGATTTGACGTTTGTTGTTTGTTATTGTAGAAAAAATTTCTACAACAAACGTCAAATCACATACAAAAAAATAGCGCTTGGCGATAACGAACAGCGTTTTCAATTTGACTCAGGGCCCATATGTATATAATATGTAGAAGAACTTTATTCGACCATTTAATATTCATTACGGCGTGTTCCAAATCTACCCAACTCTTTGCGATGCAAGTAGATACACAAGAAAGTTTATATTTAGTGAATCGATTAATAAAAAAGTAAGCTGTGTATCGAAAAAATGTTTATTAATGATTAAAGTACACAATTTAGGAATTTATTTTCTTAAAATAATATCGTCCAAATGTAGACCCTCGCGTTCGCAGCACTCATTTAATTGAACAGTAAATAAATTACTTATGACGGCTTGGCAGTTGGATTCAGTGATGGCTACCATTTCGTGATGGATGTTTTCTTTCAAATGCGCCAGGGAAGTCGGTTTATTGGCGTAAACTTTAGATTTAAGATAACCCCATAGGAAAAAAGTCCATAGGGGTTAAATCAGGACTGCGTGGAGGCCAATTTATGTCACCTCTCCTGAAGATCAATTTGCATGGGAAAATTTCACGAACTCGTGGCAGAGAAGGCTGAAACCATGTTCTTTGGTTATAGTCAGGAAAGTTTTGCAGTTCAAGTACCAAGAAGTCGTCTAACATCTTCACATAACGCTCTGAATTCAAATATAAACTTTCTTTTGAGACACCATTATATTCAAAGTTAGTACCTACATATTATAAAGAAATGTAAACAAAAAATGCAAAATATTAAAGTCATCGTAGGTATAATACATTTTAAAATTGATGTTTAAAAAAAAATAAAATCAAAACGCATTGAATTTATTTCGAGCTGACACATTATTATTTATGTACAAAAACTTGGCTCTTAACCATCGATTTTATATATTACTAGTGAACCCCCATCTAACTTCGTATCGCCTGTATAATAAAAAATGGTCTTTCATTACCACCCGTCGCTTTAGACCCTTCGCTACCTCCCATCCCTTTAGTACCACCAATCCCTTCAGGTCGTTTAGTACCACCCGTCACTTCAGGCCGTTCAATACCTCCCGTCCTTTCAGTACCTCCCGTCCCTTCAGTACCTCCCATCCCTTCAGGCCCTCCAATATCTCCCATCCCTTCAGGCCCTTCAATACCTCCCGTCCCTTCAGCCCCTTCAGTACCTCCCTTCCCTTCATTACCTCCCGTCCCTTCGGTAGGTTAAGAAAAAGTTTAATTCCTGAAACAATCCTGGGAAAACTGCGAAGAGATGAAAGGACAGTTATAGAAAAGACAGATAGGTAAAATGACCAAATATTCGATGAAGAAGAAGAAGAAAAAAAAAGTTTAGATCCAGATATCGTCCTGGAAGACCTATGAAGAGATGGAAGGACAGTTGGGCCTTCTTCTCCGAGGATACTCCACCTTCATTGGTAAAGTGACCAAATACACGATGAAGAAGAAGAAGAAGAAAAAAAATTAAATCCAGAAACTGTCCTGGAAGACCTGCGAGGAGATGGAAGGACAGTTGGAGCTTCTTCTCTCAGAGTATTAGGTCATTTTACCTTCATAGGTAAAATGACCTAATACCCGATGAAGAAGAAGGAGAATAAAAATGTTTTTAATCCAGAAACCATCCCGGTCATACGTTCGATAATTCATCAAAGTTTCATTGCAATCGGATGAACGGTTTTCAGGATAGTCCACCTTCATAGGTAAAATGACCTAATACCCGATGAAAAAGAAGAAGAAGAAGAAGAAAATTTTTTTAATCCAGAAACCATCCCGGGCATACGCTCGACAATTCACCAAAGTTTCATTGCAATCGGATGAACGGTTCTCAGGATAGTCCACCTTCATAGGTAAAATGACCTAATATCCGATGAAGAAGAAAAAAAAAAATTTAAACCAGAAACCATCCCGGGCATACTCTCGACAATTCACCAAAGCTTCTTTGCAATAGGATGATCGGTTTAGGAGCGCATACATACATATATACATACATAGATACAAACATTAAAATTTATAATATAGATATTATTCATCTTAAACTGATGCAGGAATTTATATTAAAATAATAACTATCAAATAGCTTTAAACCAATGACCTTACATACTACAGCTTAAAGTTATTTGCTTTAAACAAACCCTTCATAGAATTTGAACTGAATATTTGTGTTTATTATATTTGAACAAAGTTGTTTCGAACAAACGACGTCTCCTTAATATTATTTTGGTGAAATCGTTTTGATTAAATTTCTTGGTACACCAATATTTGAATAAGTGAGGTGCTCAAAATTCGTTATTTGAAAATGATTATATTATATTTATTTATTTATTTATTTATTTATATAATTTATGTACATGTGTACAAAGGCAGGTTTATTGCCATAAGGCAATTTCTTCCAACCAACCCGAGCAACGTTTACTGTACTGTCATTTTTTTTTATTTGAAAAAAAAATGACAGTATATTAATATCCTTAGAAATCATCGAAGTAAAATTATTGATGTTGGGCTTCCACGTGAAGGAAATGGTGTTATCAACATGTTATGAATAGACTAGACTGTTGTATGGGATGCAAGATATCCTTTATTAAGTATATTTTTGACAATCTTAAAAACCTCATATTATGTAATGTCTTAAAATCGTTTAAGAATGCAGAAAGAATATCTTTTTCTTCTTCTTCCGGGTGTATATATTGAGATCGTTTATATAATATGTGTGGTTCATTTTTATTTTTATACATGTTTTGTTTATTCGTAACATCATAGACGGCGATTGTGTTTCAGCTTATTCTCAAGGTAAAAGATTTTGATGGATGAATAACAAAATATATAGAACTTTCAAAATTGGATTTATAGGGAACTCAATAAAAATGCATAATTTGTGTGCTTTGTGCAAGCGTATAGAGGACAGGTCGAAGGCCTTTAGGTGTCTTGATTTTCCGGTTCTTATACATAATATTCCAACATCTTCTCTATTGACATGCAACAAATTTTGTCATGTCTTGTTAGTTTATAATTTTGGAATCAATTACATATTTTTATAAAGCCGCCGAATTGGTAGTCTCCTGTGATGTGGACTCCTAACAGTGACACCATCAATTCGGAGGTCTTCGTAGTGGTTTTCTACCATCTGTATTCCCCTGATGAGTGATGCGTGGTAGTATCATTAGGCAATATATTTACGTGTCCATACCAGTATAATATTTTTTGTCTATACCATCTGGGGGGCAAGTCTAGTCAACCGTCGAAATCAAAACCATCCATGTTTACCATCTATAGAAATTATAGAACTCCATATAATAATTATATCCATGATATGGGTAGGGTAAACATGGAGGGTTTTGATTTCGACGATTGATCAGACATGCCCCCCAGATGATGTCATCTGTATTACATATTATATCGATAGAAAATATTCAGACTTATATCATATCTTGATATTCTTGCAAATACATTTTAATATAAATTGATTTGATAACGCAGAATCAAGATAATTGGTGAATGCGCTTGAAAGTGGTTCGTGAATATAAAATTATATAAATTTCTACAATACTTCTGTGTTATGACTAGCATCGTATATTTAATTACTAAATATTTTGATTAACCTCTAACAGATAAGAAAAATGATGTGTAGGTATACTACGCATAAATCACTGACAAGTGTAAATATTTAAGATTCCTGATAAATTTAATATAAGATTATTTTTTTGCAATCTCATACGAAAAAAATGACCTGATACACACGCTCAACTCTCTACTTCATAAAATATTAGAAATTATTTAAAATGATTTATCTGCATCAGCTAATATTATATCAAAAGTTACTTCAGAATGTAAAAAATTGAAAAAAAAAAAAATAAATGAATAAATAAATAAATAAATAAATAAATAAATAAATAAATAAATAAATAAATAAATTAATAAATAAATAAAAAAATAAATAAATAAATAAATAAATAAATAAATAAATTAATTAATAAATAAATAAATAAATAAATAAATAAATAAATAAATAAATAAATAAATAAATAAATAAATAAATAAATAAACATATAAATAAATAAATAAATAAATAAATAAATAAATATAAAAAAATAAATAAATAAATAAATAAATAAATAAATAAATAAATACCCGTAAATATATAATGGAGATACCCGTCGCTTCATTGACATTTTGCATTCTCTTACATGTTCGCTTATATTAAACTATTTAATTTATGTCGAACTAAGACGCGAATTAATTGCCACGATATAATCTCTTTCAAACAACGTGATAAAATCATTTTGCCTCAAACAATTTTGATACAAGTACCATCCTCACTTAGGCTCTTTCATACTCTAGTAAAGCTATCTGAGATTTTAAATCTCCAGTTAATTGTATGTCTGTAAATAAATTAATACTCTTGATTCGACATAATATATTTGCACATCCATACATCAATGTTTTCACTATTATTTCAGTAAGAAAGGCAATTTCAACTACCTATTTCTTGAGTTCTATGGTGAGAAGTAACTTCATTAAGTGCTTCCTTCATTTATCAGGTCTTCCATTACGTTAGAAAACACTCCATGGTCAAAGTTATAATTTCTAATTGTCAAATTATGCCATTGACGAACACAATCATGTTATTTAGCATACATATACCATAAAGTTAGCAATGAAAAGTGTCATCGTAGGAACGAAATATTTGAATATTGATTAAATGAGGACTTGTTAATGGGTTTATTTATTAATTTAAAATTTGTTTTGATCCGTCAGCCAAATCATATATTTTTAAAATTTGTACTCAAACAAGGTCATAAAGCGTGGCCTCAAAAAAATATTAAGCACATGTTGATAACATAAATTCACTACTAAAAACATGCGTATGAATTTTCTATAGGTACGTCATGAGATAATGTAATTATGTCACTGATTATATTTTTTATAATTTGTATATAAACTCGCTGATTTATCTGTCGGTGCGTAAAAAACATTTGCTTACATAATTTGTTGTATCTCATTGGACAAAAAAACAGAAATATTTTTTTTATCTTCGAACGATTTTGCTGGAGATGCTTTATCATAATATATGTAACAGATATATGTACATAGACTAAATACACCATTAAAAACTGCGTCTTTCCTAGTGATGAGCAAATGCAAATAATGGTCTTGCATTTACATTTGTGGTCGTTTTCTTGGCCTTGCATACACAGTCGAGTCTTGCAACTTAAAAAAAAACATTTTATATTCTTCATTAAAGTAAAATATGTCAAGAAACACCAATTTATACAGGGTACGAGGAGTTTCGTATTACTCACTTCATGAATGTGTAATAGTCAATCTACTTGTCAGAGCTCAGACATTGAAAGCCTTGCATGCTAGTGGAGATTTGCTTAACATCGTCTTTTTGGAAGGTTTTCACGATCCAACAGTATGTGGGGAAAAAAATGACGTGTTTGGTTGAAGGGCAAGTCCATTAATAATTTGGAACAAAGAGTGGTCACAAGAAAATAAGGGACACCTTCCGTAATGGTGTGGGACGCGGTTGCCGCTTAAGGACGCTCTTTTTCGTTTTAATCGCCCAGGACATCATTGATTCCGTGATGGGCACACAAGCAGTTCGGTTCGGAAGAGAAGTCCTCCGGTTTAAGTTTTTCAGAGCACTTACGGCTTTACGGTTTCACGGCTTATTTCTGTTAAAGAGTGGCCTCCATATTCATTCTAACTTATTCGGATGTACTTATCCATATGAAGCATTTTGGAAAACAATGTGGCCTCTCAAAAATACCAGAGCATGGATTGTCCTTGATACAGAATGGGCTGTGATTCTCTAAAACATCGTTCGTGTAACGTATTATACGTTCATCACCAGACTCGTAGTCAATATCCTGGCCAGAGGTGGTCGTATCGAACAATAAGTCGCATTTTGGTGGACTGGCTGGTTTCTGCATAACGCAAATACCCAAAATGTCATAATTGCAGAAACAGGTTTTGCTAATATCTTGAAAATATTCTATCAAAGTATTGTTCATTTTTTGTCAAATAGCAATTATTTTACACGTATTCATTAGATGAAACAGTGAAAATCATTGGATATGATTAAATGGATTAAAAATCAACTTAGAAGAAAACGTGACTATGTACATCTCAGTTAGTGATTTTTGTAGGTTGGCTGTCTTCTGCATAACACTCAAATATAGATTAGATTGGTGATGTAGTATTTCAACAGATGACAGCAAATTTGTTTGCAACAACTCATATTTTTTGGTCAAATAGCTTCTATAACTCATGATTACATTAAGAAGCGATTGATTACATTAATAATCGGGACATTAATATCTGACAAGCAGGAAACCTGACTCTGAGCAACTATTATTTCTTTTTTTTATTTGTATTTACGAATAGCAAATATTATAATTGAACTTATTTTTTTTGTTGTAATATATGCGGCCAAACGCTAATTAAATACAACTCATGTGTCCAAATCACATTTTTGCTAACCGTCAATATTGCCATGTCAATTTCCACCATTTATCACTAACAATGATTTATATCGAAAAAATGTTTTTGTTTGTTAAAATAAGTATGTAAAATAAGTTTAAATAGTTTTATTTTATTTTATTTTTTTTATTTATTTTATTAATAAAGAATATAATTACAATTATCATGTTATTTTGCCTAATCCCTTAAGGGGATTTTTGGCTGTGATCTTAATTGTAACAATTTTATAATATGCAAAAATATAAAAATATGTATATACGTATATATACACATATATACATATAAACTTCAATTAAAAACTAATATTGTACATGTATTTATATACTACATTTTTCCTACAAAGTCCGGAACAACCCGCGCTCACCCCTTAGATCAACCATCGAGGATTTTTGTGTAATATATATCCTTTGGCTTTCTTTTTGAATTCCTCGATGGATCCACACTGCTTCAAGCTGGCAGGCATGGGGTTCCAGACCTTGGGCAGCAGCACATCTTCGGTCCTACGTCCATAGTCATTGTTGAATTTGTTTGTACGCAAAAGTTTGTTGGTCACTGATCTAGTTTGTCTGTCGTGTGTTATTAGTAGTCTATCTTTAGGTCTCAAAAAATGCTCAACCAGAATGCTATACTCCACTCTCCTCTGAAGAGACAATACTTTAGATCGGTCGAAAAGGCATTTATTTTTCCTTTTTAACTTTTTAGCTATTTTTTTAGTAATAATAATTTTTAGTAGTCTTCTTTGTATCTTTTCAATCTTATTTAGAGTAGTTTTATACGCCAATCCATATGACGATATTCCATATGATATTACTGGATCACAGAGGGCCATATACAGCAATCTGGCCGAGTAGAAGGTTAATCTAGGTCTTATTATGTTGAAAATTGCTGTCATAGTTCTTAGTTACATGGCTTATTGTGCTATACCTACATATATGTAGATATTTGACTCGAAAACTTGGTAGGTAATATTTATAAAATTTATACCTTTTAACAACGGTAATTACCAGGTCGATCGTTTTGCCTGGTAATGGTCTTTCAACTGTTAACAAGATCTTTGATCTGAGATCGGGTAATAACGGTCTTCTTGTGTTTCCCTCCCACCAATCGGACTTCTACACTAATTATTTTACTGTCCATAGTGCCAGGCTCTGGAATCAACTTCCCGTTGATACTCGAACCTTACCATCATTTTTCTCTTTTAAACAGCGGGTGAAACTCTGATGTCTCTCTTCCCTCCCGGCCTCATTTTCCTCCTTACCGCTATCTCCGCCCATTCCTTTTTTCCCCTTCCCATCCCCCCTACATGCATATGTGTGTATGTATGTGTTCTTTTTTTTTCTTTTTCGTAATTGTGCTTTTCATATTTATACTTGATATATGTGTATGGGTATTTTTTTTATTATTATTTTTATTCTCTAAGGTTGACTGGAAGATGTTAATTTCATTAACAAGTCCGCCTTTTGGCTTTTTTAATGTTTTAGCTTGCTCTTGTTTGTTTGTACTTATTTTGTTGTTATTTTAGCCAATAAAGTATTATTATTATTATTATCTTTCAATTAACAAGATCACAAGAATTATTTATTATTTGTCAACATTTAAATTTAATTTTGCTATACGAAGACTCCACACGTACAGTTACAATTTTTTTACAAGGTCGCCATGATACATTGTATGTTATACGAGTATTGAGTATACAGGAATATAATAAAAATATATATAATTAAATAATAATCTTCAGAAACGATTTGTATACAATAAACAGAAAATGCGATTATTAACTAGGTACTAAAACAATTCAAAAGTAATCATTATTAACATGAGAGTCTTCGAGTTCTTTGTGACAAATTACATACGCAAACATCTTATTTAAGTTGTTAGTTTTTTTTTGTGTGCAAACATTAAAAATATTTCCGTTCGTACGAAGGGTATACTTAAGAAATGTTAAATGATATGTATGCTATCAGTTCTAATCAACTTCAATCACTTTGGGTCGCTTTTGATAGATTATTTCCTATCTTAACTATGTTCATACTTTTCTTCACTTTCAGTAAATAATTAACCTGCTGTTCTCTTATAATAAGCCCTCTTTGGCATTTTGAGTGCAGTTTCTGTAAGGTTTTAGAGTTCTCCGGACTCTTTTTATGTTCTTTAAATTTTCAAGGGACCATTATTAGTCCCCATAAGCAGAAGGGATGGTGGTGAGGAAGAACAGATAATTTCCTATCTACAGCATTAGGGTAGGCTTCTCCTGGATCAAAAAGTACTAAGGTAGATACGTACTTTTTATATATAAAAAACTTATTATTATTTCTAAATAAGTAAAACGGAGCCGGTTATTAAGACCACTGGAAAGAAAAGATAAAAATTTATATTTGTTTTAAATTGTACAATAATATGGGATGCTTTCTTTGTTTTTCATAGTTATGAAATGTAAATTCTTATTTATGATGAAAAAATTCGCGCTACAGGTAAAAACGAGTGGGTTGTGGCTAACACTAAACTCTCCACACCATAATAAGCATTCATTTTTTTCTTGAAATGTTGACAATCTCTTAATGCATTTTTATGAAGAACATTTATATTAGATTCTTAAACAAATATAAGATTCCCAGAAGAAAAATGTTTTCACAATACACTAAACACACAAAAACATTGGCACAAAACTCATAGTGTGCACTTTCTACATGATACCTGTTGAGAAATTTTAAGTAAAATTGCATTACTTGCAAGATGAGCACGTATCAGGCAGTGTATCAATGTTGACGAGGAGATGTATATGTATCAGGATAGAAGAATGCGGTGTTAGGTTCTCACTGCCTGACCCTTGAGGAAGATAGAAGTGGAGAGTAAAAAATACACTTGTCTATAGAGACACATACAATATCAATATGAAGTTGATCACTCAATTTTCCCATACAGAAGCTATTATATTTTTGTTATATACATTTTTCATACAAATATAAAATTTATTTTACATTATATAAATTTTGACAATCCTTAAATGGATTTTTGATCAGTGTATTTTTATTGTATCAAAATTTTAAACAGTATAAAAATACCTCGATTTTCCAGACCATGAGAGCATTTTGTAAATTTGGACAGATGAAATCATAGACAAGAAATAAACGGATATCTATGGAAAACTAATCAGCTCTAAGTTTATGGACTTAACAGATATTATATGAAAATGAAGGACTTATAGTATGGGCTGTAGAGAGGACACAAAAAGGATAATTCCGTACGCCGTACGCCATACATACAAACACATCACGACGAAACTCACAGTGTGCACTCTCTACATGATACCCGTTGAGAAATTGATGTAAAAAATAGGCTTGAAAATTGTGAAATCATGACTCTCCACTATTCCATAGTGTGGAGAGTAAAAATAAATTATAACAATACAAAGACACTATTTTCCTCCACCACTTGTTTCTGGAATAAATTTGTGTTTTTACTCCTCACTAACCCAAGGGGATATAGTGGGGAGTTATGATTTCGCAATTTTTAAGGGTATT
This sequence comes from Molanna angustata, assembly GCA_963576475.1. Taxonomy (NCBI): domain Eukaryota; kingdom Metazoa; phylum Arthropoda; class Insecta; order Trichoptera; family Molannidae; genus Molanna; species Molanna angustata. The sequence goes on along the minus strand of OY754978.1, from coordinate 10,688,716 downwards.
TTTTTCATTGCAGATTATCAACTAGTATCATGCTGAGATTGTATTCTGAAAGTTTCAACACAATGTATCTGTGTGTGTGCTATGTGCAGTGTGCTATGTACGGCGTGTTCATTTTACTTTATCGATTATAGACTAAAGTACTCATTCGATTATTTTCAAATTTTGCAAATATGTATATCTAATACCATTAGATTTTGAAGGTTATCTGAATAGTGCTTCTCAATTTTTTTAACTGTCAAATATTTCAATGTGACCCCAAGCTCAGGAAATTTAAAATTTGAAATTTTGATTTTCAAATTGATAAAAAGGCACATCATTTTTATAAAATGTCATTGAAGAATTATCAAGTTTTCATCATAAAATATTTAAATAAAAAACAATTTATCAAACTCATTTCATGAAAATGCTGAATATTTTCCGTATGAAATTTGAATAATTTATAGAATGATTTATTAGTGAGGAGTTTAGCATTGACCACAACCCACTCGCTTTTCTATATTTTCATCAATAAATTCAATATCATATCGTGAACAATCACTGTGTTGACGAAAATACGTTGAAATAATTTCTATTCAAGTCTTTTTAAGATTATACCTACACGTGTCTGTTCCCAAAATAATTATTCATGATTTATGAATATTTTAGAGTCTATTATATAAATACCTACTCAGAAATGAATTAATTTATGAATTAATTTCACCAAAGAGCTTATTAAATATCTAATATTTAATTTACAATTTATAATTATCACTTTCAGCCTTTTTGATCTGATCACATCTCATTACATTTGATATGTTCTTAACATTTTATGACATATGTATTGATGTTCCATAATAGGTTACCTATGTTTAGTATGAATAATAATAATTATTGTGATTAGGTTGATGAATTATATAGATGAAGATGAAAGAGAAATTAACCCCACGATGAATTCGAATCATGCTGAATTAATTCTCAGGGAAAATTTGTTAATATTAAATTTAATGTACCAAGGGCAACCACACTGCAATAAAATTAATTTATGTATGTAAATTTATGGGGTAGGCACCTCTAGAAATAAGCAAACAGAACTGAATGCCAAACGCTGCTACATGGCTGATATATACGATTGCACAAATCGATTAACAATTTATTTGTAACTACACAAAACATTGTTATTTAACGTTCAGACAAAAATATAAAAATAAACAAAATATGCAGTACAAGCCACGTATGTATGTTATATTGAATATTATATATTATTATTTCTGTTCTTAATTTTAGGTTAGTTGTGTTTTTAATTTAAGATACATTATAATATGTTTGTTTCATATCCCATATAATAATAATAAAAATTTTCGTGCACCCTGTGCAAGTGGAGAGTTTAATGCTGTAGGACATTTTTTACAATTAACCAGTGTTTTTCCGGCCTAAAGAGCAATGTTTGTCTGAGAATTTAGTTTAAATAAATTTCTCCACTGCCGGGGATTAAACCCAGGACGCCCGCAAAGAAGCTAAACTGCTACCAACTATGCCTCGGCGGTCGGCAATGATAGATCGACTATATAAATTATCATTTTGTCAACATGTATCCATCTCTTAAGGCTATCTCTTTTTCTGGGCATTGCTGCAAAATATATTATAAATCTTTGTTTAACTAGGACATAATTATTTTTAAATCGAATGTTTTTTTTAATTGCATATACGCAAACATTGGATTTTTTTCCCTTTCGGTAGTCAAATGATATGTTAAAATATTGTTTGTCAGTAAAAATATCATAATTATTTTTATTTAAAAAAAATCTATCTGAGCTTATTTAAAATGTTCTCTTCTTAAATTTAGTCTTTTTTATTGTTATTTGATTGAATACCTCTGAATTAATCCAATGGTCATCATGATGATACGTTATTTCAAATTCAAACGGTTATATAAAAGAATTCCGCTATTGTACCAAACAGCTTGATTTTATTTCGTGTTAAGTCGCGCGATATTCACAACTGAAAGACGAGGAGCAGACAACACTCCAAAAATGACAGCAGTCATCAGTCATCATATCAAGTCGTTGATAGAAGAGATAGCTTTGGAAAACAAATTCGAAGATTTCTCTATAAGTAGCAAATCTGAGGATTTTACCGGTGAGAATTATCTGGGAGTTATAACGCGAGTGAAGCTGACAGACAAACAACGAGATGACAATACTCTGAATTTATTCCTGAAAGAACCGCCCGCCGGAGAAGCAGTTAGAAAAACAATGCCCGTATTTGATTTTTATCAACGGGAAATATATACGTACACAAACATCCTACCCGCCTTGGAGACTGTTCAAAACGAAAACAACATTGCAGACGAGGAGAAGTTTCACTATCCCAAATATTACAAAGGGTCTACCGAGGAGTTGAAGGAAGTTCTAGTCATGCGGGACATCTCGTTCGACGGGTTTCAGCTTCACAACAGGAGGACACCGGTCGTGTACGATCAGATAGAGGCTGTCGTCAAGAACTTGGCTCGTCTGCACGCTGCCTCGTTCGCCCTGAGAGACAAGAGCCCAGGGAAGTTTGCCGAGCTGTCGAAGCACGTGGCCACTTCTATGAACTACGGAGATTCTATTGTGAACATGATCAAAGTGTACAGTAAACAGTTTTTGCGGCATGTGTGTTCTGAGAAAAGTAAAGCCAAGTTAGAGATGGTATCTAAAAATATTGATGCGATGGTGACAAAGTTGTTGGACTCGAAGGAAACGGAACCGTATAATGCAATTTGTCACGGTGATTGTTGGATAAACAATATTATGTTTAGATTCAACGTAAGTAAATTTCTAATTCTCATAAACATGTCGTTTTTACATGTTCAACTCAAGTTAAAATAAATCAGATTATCTCATTGAATTTTTAAATATTTTTAGTCAGTTTAATGCTACGGGAATTTTTATGAAACTTGAAATAAAAATGATATAGTTAATTAAGTTATTTAAAGCAGTCTTATTTGCGTTAATTTTGTTGCGGAAATCAAATTGAATTTAAAGTCAATAAAACTAAATATTAGTAGGGGATAAGGTACAGACTTTGATTTTTTAACAGATTGATACAAACTCGCTGTTTTGTTTGGAAATAAACAGATCCTTCGTGGAAAATGTGTAGATAAATTTTGTGCCAAATCACAAGAACAAACTTTTAATAAATTAAATTAGATTTTTTTTTAATATTTTGAAGAGATTCTCACCCATATTTATTTTTTGCTTGAATTGTGTAAAACATACATAAAATTAATGTTTATTTTATTAATGTATTTTAATTCTTCGTGTAACGTGTAGTTCTTCGTTTAACTTCGTGTGCAATACTAGATAATTTCGTTAAGTTTAATGATTTTTTTATCAGTATATTCATCTCCCTGGAGTTGTACAATGTTTTCATATTAATTGGCTGTGGAACTCCAACTTCAGTGAGGTCAGTATAGAAGGTCGGATATTTGTCATTTGTGGGACTTTCAAGATCATTTACAATAAAATTAATTAATTGGAAAATTGTATATCTAGAGTTGTGTCAAAAATTTATGACCTCCATTCAACGTTTGTTAATTATATTGGGAAAATGAAAACCAATTTATGTTTATTAATAATTAATATTTTGTGAAGGTAGTAAACTATTTCTTTTTCTTCATATCAAATAAATCTCATTGGTATTTTAAGTAGAATTATCAATTAAGAGCGTGTTTCTTCTTCTTGAACGGCGTTACAGTCCATACCGAGACATGGGCTCCAACTTTTTCTACATTCTGCAGCAACTCTCCAACCGCCCGGCACATGAAATAGTGTTCAATTAATGATTAATCTTAAATCTACGGCTCAAATCTGTGTAATTACCACCAGAAACATAACATAATCTAACAATCAAATTTTTAATAATAATTTTTAATAATAATCTAACATAATCATATTTTTTTTAATTAAAAAAAATAGACATTGCACCTATGAAGCATTTTACCAAATTCATCGTCCCATCGCAGCCGCGGTCTTTCAATCTTTCTTCTTCCACTTGGATATCCACACAGAGCTCTTTTTTGGTATTCTCTGTGGTGACATTCTCTTTACATGTCCGGTCCAACTCTTCTTCTTCTTCTTCCTTTTTCAACTCAACTCAATTTTCGATCCAACTCAATCTGCTTAATATTACAATTTTGCGAAGCACTCGTCTCTCAAACGTGTCCAGCATTTTTCAACAGATATGTCACAACTGTTCTTATAATTGTCTTGTGTACAGTGTGATATTTATTTTCCTATGGATACTTCCTAATTTGAACACCGGCAAAAGAGAGAAGAATGCTCTGTTACCAACTGTTAGTTTGCTTTTGGTTTCGGTTGAGTCCATATAATCTTCGTTTCTTGTTACATAAATATTGTCGGCCTTCGTGGTTCAGTTGGTTAGGTATCTGACTGCTGATCCAAGGGTCCCGGGTTCGATTCCCGGTGGAGACACAGTTTTTAATTGTGTTTTCAGTCTGGATCTGTGAGACGATAAATATCATAAGTCTCCAAAATGTGGCAACTTGTTATTGGGTGTGTGTTAAATCATTATTTGACATAGCACCTGCAGATTACATGTTAGTTGCCCGAGAGGCTACATAAAATAAAAGAAAATAAATGAGCTAAATATATTATGTTGGTAATACTCGAGATAATTAATATACGAGATTTTTAATTAATACCGTCTAGAGTTTAGATAGTAGGCGGTATAAAAATAATTTATTAAAAAATATATTGATAAAAAATAATCAGTGGGAACTGGCAGACAACTGTGAGTGATTTGATAACATAACATTTTTCATTAAGTGGCTTGTTGATTGTTGTAATTTAATGCTTTTGAATTGTTGCAAGTAATCGTGACTAAATTCCATTTAGATATTTTTTATCATTTGTTATTTACAAAAACGAATAAATTTGTATTGATTTTGTTTCACTTTCAGATGGAAAAGGTATGCAAAGTCATGTTCGTCGACTGGCAAATCATTAGGCTCGCTTCTCCAATCACGGACCTCGCGTATGCCATTTATTTGATAACCGACCAGCCTTTGAGGGACAAACACTTCGACCAGATATTGAAGGTTTACTACGACACTCTCGAGAACAATCTGACCAAAATGGGATGCGACATTGAAAAGCTGTTCCCGAGAAAGGTCTTCGAAGACCACATACAGAGAGTGATGCCTTTCGGGTTGTTGATGGCCGTGGTGGCTGTGCCGTTTTTGTTGAAAGCACGCGGAGACGAACAAAAGATTGAAGATGCTGCTGGCGATGCAGAAAATGAAAAATTTGAATTGCAGTTTTCGGAAGAAGTCATAATGAAAGTAAACGATATAATTGATGATTTTGTCAAACGAAAATATATTTAAAATAACATTATATTACATAGTTTAGTTCTCGTTTAATATATTTGTCGGCGGTTAGTTAGATATCTGAGTTCATTTTTTAATTGTGTATTCAGTCTGGATCTGTGAGGCGTTAAAGATCATACATAAGTCTCCAGAATATCAGAGATGCCACTAATTTGATACCAAGTCACACTTTCTATCCACATAAACACAAATTCACATTTTTTTCCCTTTATCCCTCTTCCTTTCTCCTCTCCTATCCTCCATTCAATAAACATAGTGTATCTATCTGATGTATTTTTTTTTATTCTTATGTTTGTTCATATTTTTACATATATTATTTTTTGTTTTTTTTTATTTATGATTTTTTTTTTCTATTTTTCTATTTGTATTCTTCTATCCCTGTTACTGATTGTATTTACCATGGTGGTTGACTGCATGAGATTGCCTGCGGGCAATAAGTCCGCCAATTTGTATATATCAATAAAAGTCTTTTATTATTATTATTCATTCTCTTCTCGGGTCAACCGGAAAAAAAACTAAACAACGGAGGAGTTCTCAAGTTGCTTAGTTATTATGCATAGTATTTATGGTGGTGATAACAAAAATTTTCGAACTATCGAGAATGTGTTTATAATCACACTCTTTTGAATCTGTCTGATTATAAAATTTGGCAGATCAAGTTTCTTAATTGAATCATTTATATTTTTTGGTACAACTCCTGTAGATGATATAATAAACGGTATTATTGTAACTTTATTTTGTCCCCATATTCTTATTATTATTATTATTATTATTATATGGCAACTTGTTATTTAGTGCGTGTTAAATTGATATTTAACATAATGTACCTACCAGTTAATTAGGTACCCAAAAAGTAATACTAAAAAATATAAAAATAAAATAATGAATTATTTTGGACTAAGCTTGACGACCTTCTTTTACTCGTCTATCACATGTACGATGTACCTAATAAATGACATATAATCCTTTTTATGTTTTTTTTAACTAGCTGACCCGGTGAACTTCGTACCGCCTAACAGTCAATGAATCGTGTTAACTTTTAGCTAAGCTTAATTTAGGATTTTATTAGCGTATTAAAATAAATAGAAAAATATTATTGAGTTCAATAATCCAACTGTCGATTTGTTCAAGAGAACTTTGTTCTCTTAACAGATCGATATTGATTAGATATTGTGTATAGGCGACTGCCATACAAATTGTATGAAGCGATGTCGTCGCTATATTCAATTTCTATAAAAATTGTTAAAAAAAATTGAGATAATATACTACTACAATGTGAATATTTTTTATACAAAATTAATTTATCTAGTTGGGGTGTTTCGGCTTTTTTCGATATTTCAAAAAACTTTGGAAATATGGGCAGTTAAACACATAAATTTATTACAAAAAATATTTTTCTTTATAAAAAATGTTTGAAAAAAATTAATTTGAGATTTTGTATTTGTCCTATCTTTTATGGTTTCTGAAATATATGGAAAAATAATGCAACAAAAATTCAAAATTTTGAGTATAAAAGTTTTGTAGGCCTATAACTATTCATATATTCTGAAATTTTGGGCTCTGTAAATTGAGCGGATCAAAAGTTATAAGGGGAGGGACACACACACAGACAAAAACAGACAAAATGTTCTACTTCAAATTTTGAATTCTTCCATATATATATAGAACATACATATATATGCTACGAAGCCTCTAAGTTGGTGGTTTTGGTATGCAAAAAGTCCACTACACCATACAAAATGTTCCTTCATACACGCGTCTTGGCTTTAAACTGCCTCTTCCTTCAAGATTTCAAGATAATTTCATTCTCTTGAACGAATCGACACTTGGATTATTTAATTTGTTATTATTGTTTCGGATAAGAACCGGGTAATTATAACCCGGGAAAATACAACAGGCAAAAATCATCTCACCTAGTTCAGCCAAGAGGTTTTGATTGAAATGGTGACTTTGTGTAATGATTATGACAGAGTAGGTATATACCTATCTTTTGTATGCATCAGAAACGTAGAGTCATATTTGAAAGGCGTATCCTGCGACGCATATATGTAATATGGTCCAGTATGTGACGATGGTGTCTGGAGGAAAAGACACAATGCCGAACTCTATCAGCTGTATGGTGATATAAGTGCAGTACGTGTTGTCAAGATCGCACGACTTAGATGGCTCTGTCACGTACGGGAGACGGGGAGCCGGCAAAGAGAGTTATGACTGTTAATCCAGTGGGAAGAAGACGGGTGGAAGGCCGAAGATTCGCTGGCTGGATGGAGTCACAGCCGATTGCAGAGTGCTCGGTGTGAACTGGAGGACTGCAACTCTGGCGACTGATCTTGGAGGCAGCTAAGACCCGTCAAGGGTGTAGAGTAGTAGTATAGTAGGTACCTACATAATTTAATATAAAATCCGAAGATGATGAGTTCCGAAAATGAATACTAAATTTGGACAAAGATTTTTTTTTATATTGCACCGCGTCTATTTAACAAACTGCCACAGGCACTTGAAGTGTTAAAAACATTCAAAATGTCAGGAACAAGGTGGCTACCTACTCGAAGTAGGTAGACTCCAAAATGAAATGAATATGTCAACAATAATAACTTAACTTCTTTAGGTAAGTATTATTGGCTGTCATCTTTTTTTGTGAATAATTAAATTTTTACTGTGATTTTTTAATTGTGAAGGTAGATATTATATAATTTTTTTATTGTTAATTTTTTTTTGTATAAAATTTATACAGTGTTATATTATGTTGTATTGTAAAATGTAATAATTTTACAAACTTTACTGATAGTTGCTTCGGAACAGACTCTGTCTAGTGAAGCAGTTATCTTTAGTTTATTTTCTTTATAATATTGTTGTACTGAATAAATAAATAAAAATAAATATAATTTGGATAATTTATATAGCACCGTTTTTGTGAATATCTCACCTCAAGATCTAGTTCTTAAGGATCTTTTTTTTTTGTAAAAATATTGTATTGTTAAACTTTGATGTGTACCTGTATATTATTTCTTATGTTACAAATAAAAAAAAAAAAAAAAAAAAGAGCGTTATCGTTACCGCAAGGGCACCTATAGTTATCGCCAAACTACTAGAAATTTTTCGGCGAGGAGGGGGGAGGTTTGCGCACTCACGTGATCAAATCAACCAAAAAAACACTTATTTGTCTTTTGCGCACCCAATTGATTTTTATTTATTTATTTGTATATTTATTTATTCAGTATCGATACATACATAGTGACATTATACAAAATACATCATTAAGTACCTATAACAACAAAATAACATGTTTTTTCAAGATGACCCTGATTCTACTGCTGTATTATTTTGTTACATTGTCTCATTGGTCGTCCAACGAGATTAGGTACCACTATTACTATAAATTACTTAACAAATATTGATGCATTTTGCTAAATAAATAAACTTAAAAAAGCTGTATCAACTAGAATAAAGTTAATCAATTGTTAGATTCATCTATTCCGATTGAATAAGTCAACTATTTAGTGTTTTTTGATAGGTATTTAGCAATAACTAAGTATACGCATTTATATGTCGTGGAACCATTGTGTACAGTTTTCTCCTATAACTGGGTCAAAGTTTTACTGTGAAGTTCATAAAGTATATGTAAAGTAGGTTATTGATAGGCCCAAGACCTTGCTGTGATCTACTGAAGTATGACAATTTACCCGTGAGAGTTCCAACCCTTAACAATGTGTGCCTACCTGCTCTGTTGACATTTTGCATAAGTAAGAACCCTCCAAATAGCTCTTGTATTAGTGAAACAAACGATAGCTCGAATTCTTGAGTCGATTCCCAGTGGTGTCATGATTATTTTTCAGATATATGAGAACACATTATCACAATCTTTACCTACATATGTTTATTTTATTTGCAAACATTTCATTTTGTATGTTTTTGCCTATTCAATAAGACCGTAATTTTTAATACATCGGTTTATAGGTATTAAATTTTTGATTTTTAAGTTGTTGTTACATTTTTAGTTAATTATTTACTTACATTTTTTTTCTTTTCCCCTTAGCGCTTTTGTCCCGTTTCTATCGGGGTACGCTTTAACCATGATCCTGGAATTGGCTAGTCTGGTTATTACATTGAAGCGACTGCCATCTGACCTTCGTAACCCTTAGAAAGGGGAACCAGACAAATTGGATCATGGCTACATATAGCTAGTGATATTAATCTGCACATAGACTTTTTTTGAAAATCCAGAGGTACGTGCCCCGCCCGGATTCGAACCGTCGCGTCGACCTCACGCATGTAAGACGACGACCTGACCGCTGGGCTATCACCGCTCCCTTTAATTTTGAAATGTAAGTAATTATTTACTTAATTAAAAAAATAACATTTAAAACATTTGTAGCCATAGAAATTTAATGTACAGAAGCCGCGTCTAGTACAAATTTCGAATTCAAATGTATGCCAAGTTTTTTTTACATGTGTGTGTGAGGCGGCAGATCGGTTGGTCTACGTTTTATGTAGGTGTGTGTGTCGGTAGGTGTACGTATACTAGAAATTCTTCTGTTTCCTCGTAGTTTTAGTTGGCATACATTCATTGCGCTGACTAGGTATCTGTATCATATATAATCTAAGTTTGTAGCATTAAATAATAAAAATAAATTGACTTACACCCTCTGCAATATGTAATAAAACAATAACCAAATTATAAGATTAGTAAACAAGTCAACATTTGGTTACTCGGAACCAAACCGCACAATTACATATAATAACAGCTAAACTTCAGTTACTGATAACAAAAGTTTGATTAAAATGTCGATAGCTAAACAGTTTAGCTATGCATTTTTCAGTGCTCTTGCTAAATGAAAATTTCCAACGACCAACCGGTATTTTCAGTCCAGAGAAGCGTTACCTGAATTTTTCTAACATGGACACCAGTTATAAGTATCACCGTGTTTTTTAAGTAAGTACTGTTTTGAAATTAAAAAAGACGTGCAAAGATATCTCAATAATTTTATTTTTATATGAAAACATGTACCTTAATCTACTTTTCTACATAATTTTTTTGAGGCACTTGTCATATGTAATATTGTATCAGTTTTTGAAAACCCTCCTGATAGAAGTCTGCCGCCTGATTTGTTAACCACTGCATCACAACTGTTTTGATTTCGTCATCGTCTCGAAGACGCTGACCGCCCAGGTGTTTCTTCAAGTGCAGGAACAGATGGTAGTCACTGGGTGCCAGATCAGGGCTGTACGGAGAATGATCTAGAGTTTCCCATCGAAAAGATGTGTGTTTCTCACCTTATCACCTTATTGTCAAATTCCTGCACTAAACTTTCATTAATGACCGAAGGACGCCCACTCCGTTGTTCTTCATGCACATTTGTGCGGCCTTCTTTAAATGCTCTCACCCATTTTCTTACCATTACATCACTCATAATGTTTTCTCCTTAAACTGCACAGATCTCACGATGAATATCGATCGCTTTTAGGCCTTTAGCACTAAGAAATCTTATAACAGCCCGTACTTCACAGTCGGCGGGACTCACGATTGTCGGAGACATCTTAAACACTCAGTACACAACGTAAACAAGGAAGTATTAGACTGTTATGGCGTCAGTGCGTAGAAAACAGATGTAGGTACCTAGTGCGCATGCAAAGAATGCCGGTTGCAGCGATGCGGCCGCGGTGTGGCAAAACGGTACTTACTTAAAAAACACGCTGATATTTAGGTCCATTATACTCTTCTGAATAAGATGTGCACTACGCGGCGTTGGACAGTATTTTTAATCTGCCGAAGAAAATATTGATCCGACCTTGAAAAGATCTGGACCTCAATAAATCATTTTTAGTAAATTTCATAACATAAGTCTAACGAATCATCGCTTATCACGTTGCCATGGTGGGAATCGGTTTTATTGTTGCTTCAATAGAAATGACAAAGAAATAAAATAAAGTTGGTGTACAATATCCTTCCACGTAACCGGCTATTTCTTTTGACAGTATTTAAGAAGAAGAAGAAGAAGGCTGACTAGAAGTGAGATGTTGGAATATGTATTACGTTATATCTTTGTTAAACTTGGGCAATTAAAAAATTAAAAAGTTCTTTCTTACGTTAAACGATTTTTTTTATGCTGGCAAACAATTGGACAGCAAGGGTTATTACGTTATTGGCATGACAACATCAAATAGCGTAAGAAATCTTTTCGTATTAAATGTGAAAACTTTTCTTTTTGTAAATTATTCGATTTCAAAGTTCAAAGAAAATTATACAGGTATCATTGAAGGTCAATAAAGTATAAAATCACTTTTATGACTGCAAAATATATAAAGCATGACAGGAAAATATACCTTTGTATATTTATATAATATAATAAAGAAATAAATAATGCTATATTATTTTCGTCCTATATTATTTATTGATGAAAAATTTAATAGAATACTAGCAAAAGATTTACCAACAGATATAAAACCGGCTTTTTACACTAACAATAACATGGGTAACAAATTACGTAACAACATAGATAAAACTCCATTGCTAAATAACTCGGGTGTATATAGACTAAACTGTGGGGATTGTCCATCATTTTATATTGGCAAAACAGCACGTAAGTTTGACATAAGGATAAAAGAGCATATGCGTTGTATAACAAATAACAATTTTTCTGAATTCGCCAACCACCTTATAAGTACAAACCAAACATTTAACAAAGATACAAATGTATAAATTCTGCATATACATAAAGAGGGATTAAAACTAGATAATCTGGAAGCCCTAGAAATAAGGAAGGCTCTGAACAGGAATAATAAAATTATAAATAATCAAACAATTTTGAATAATTCACCGCTTCTCAATATGTTTCCACTAGCTCGTCATAACGGTAATCCTTACTCCTCCCCCTCCCCTTTGTCTTCCGCTTTACCACCCACAACATAATATCGCACACGTTCGTTCATTTTTTAATAATAATTTAGTACAAGTCTGTCCTGAGGAGGGAGCGGTCAGCTCCGAAAACCGGTTAGACACCAAGTATTCACAATGGTTAAAACAAAAAATATATTTGTACCAAATTTCAATTTGCGAAAATAAATAAATAATGATTTATTTATTTCTTTATTTATTTAAGATTTCTTACACAGTTAAAATACATTACACATTTACATAATATCAAAACAAAGAAACAGTGCACACAGAAATCCCACAAGGCAGAGCCTGTCTTGATGAGCAGGTCTTGACCAAGGTATTTTTTAATCACACAAAAATGATTATGATTTTACATGTATATTTTCCTTATAATAGGACGACTGTTTCGGCTGAATAGGCCCTATAGTTGTAAAATAAACCGATTTCTAATATATAAGAAAAAGACATTACTCTATGTTTACCAGTTGATAAGGGCATTGTCAGCCGAAATGGTCGTCCCATTATAAGGAAAATATACATGTAGAACCATAATCATTTTTGTCCATAATCAAATGGCAAAATATACCGGATGTAATAAAATACGACAACGAAATAATATTATGATGTTTGCGTAAATCTCAATTCCCGTTAATTTTTTGGTAAGGTTTAGTTATTCTTCAATGATTTTCTTTTTTATATTTTAATATGTACCAGTGTTAAAAAAATATTTTTTGCAATTGTTAAAAAATTTACATACTTAGTTTAAAATATTTAAAAGAACCTTTAAAAGGTTTATAACCTGTTACATATAATTATACCTATTGTAAATTCATATTGTAAACTGTTGGTTCTATAAAATCAATAAAATAATAACGAGTCGCGTGAGCGAGATGATTTATAAATTGAATGGAAATTGGTTGCAGGAAAAATATTATCAACACCTTTGTCATTTGATGTTAGTAAGGTAAGGCGCGCATGGAAGCTAAAATTCATCGGCCGATGAATTTATCGGCCGATAATAATCGGCCGATCGGTTCTAGCGCGCATGGAAGCTTATAGAATCGTACGATTGGAAATAACACGGCGGTCAACATTCACATATTTAAAATATAATCTGTATATTCACAAGTTTTAACATACCTACATATGATTAGAAATATGAATTTTTTTATTCATTAAGTAGAATATTTATTAAATTACCTATGTAACTATTAATCAATTAAGTAATAACTTACCCAATTCAGTTAATAATTTAGCTGTTCTCAACCAGTTATTAATATTTCGCTTAATTTTTAATCATACAATGAAGGACGTGCTTCAACATATATAATTAATTGTTCGGAATCAATATTTATTTCATCCATGTTTTCTGACATTTCGTTTGACAACACTGACAACGTACTTCTCAATCTACTGCGCTCGGACGATTAAATTATCGGTGAGCATGCGCCATGCGCGCCCTCTCATACAACAGTATTGGATACAAAAAATCGGCCGATCTCGATCGGCCGATTTTTTTGTGTCTCGTCACAGATTTTAAATCGACCGATTCTGTTAGCTTTCATGCGCGCTCTTACATGTAATTCGTATGTTGTAGCTCACCGATAATTAATCGGCCGATGAAATTAGCTTCCATGCGCGCCTACCTTAATAAGCTTATTATGTATTCGCATTTGATCACATTTTTCAAATAAATTAGATTTTTCAACATATTGTTTACGTAATTGTATGATACCTACCTACTATTTCTAACACTATCTAATATTTGTGTTAAAAAATTTAGCATTGAATGTCAACTTTGTCAGCGCATCAAAACTTGGTAAAAAATGAGCTGTTGTGTTTTCGGTGGCAGCTGAGCTAAATAGCGGGCAGGCCACGGTTTCGCAAGTCTTGTGCCTCTGGGTTGCGTCCCCCTCATCTATAGAGGACATTCCGACGCTTGACGATGGAGCCTGGGACTGGACATCCGTCTCAATCCTAACTCTGCTCATCCTGGCGTAGACGATGGCTACGGATGGAGTCGATGTATTGAAATAAGTACTACGATTTCGGCATCGATTTCGCCTGTCGATGGATAAATGTTGTATTTATATTGAAACAGGCTTAGATCCAGGAAGCTTCCACCCCGAACAGCTTCTAACTTATCCCTGCAAAATAATTGCTGGTGACTCTTTATTGAACTCTTTGCCCTGCATCAAGGACATGCCGCTTGGCTTCTATCAGCCGAGGAGAATCCGGTCGGCGCTTAACAGAATCCGAACTGGCCGTGGTAGGTGTGCTGATTTTGCCTTTAAATGTGGATGGCGAGAGTCCCCCAGATGTGACTGCGGAGCTGACAGACAGACCATCGAACATACATATAGTAGTGGAGTGTGTGAGCAGCCTGTATAGTATAGTGGTGACCAAACAGACTTTATCGCACTCACCGACGAAGCAATAAATTACATCAAGAACCTGGAAATCCATATTTGCCAAGCAGGAAACGCGCAAAATTAACTTACCTTAAGAATAACAAATTTTATATTTTTACTCTATTTGTGATATATGCGGCCAAATGCTAAATAAATAAATATATTTTTAAAATATATAAATATTTAATTTGATAGAAGATCCCAATAATGTGTAGGAGGTACATCTTTTAATAATATACCAAGAACTTATTGTGAATAAAATTTTATGGTGTATAATATCTATGAAAAATTATAACATATTCATTTATGGTAATCTGTGAAATTTCATAAAAGTCACGGTTAAACGCCACATATGAAAGTATTTTAAATAACTTTGCTTCTCTGGTCATTGTCCGAACGGAATTTCATAGTTTTTGTGCTGGAAAAATTGTTTGCTTAAAATAATGTATAGGTACATGGAATAATATCTTATTAGTTTTTACTCTCCGCTACTGAGACATCGCGGAGAGTTACAATTTAGGGGGGGGGACTGCTGCCAACTTTTTTTTCAATTTGATATACCATCATTATTGGATATTAATAAACAAAAATATACCTTAACTTTTTGATAATGTTCTGTATATATTCTTGTAGAAAAATAATGGCATACCCCGATTTTCAACGTTTATCAAATATTTTTAATAAACTATAAGGCGTAGAGTAATATTTTTTTTTAAATTAAAGAAGACAAAAATATCTAGAAAAATATGATGTGACGTTGCATTAATGCTTCAGGTTTAATAAATAAACCTAAAAAACATTTATTTTCTATTCAGCGCCATTGCTTAATAAAAGTTTTTTTGGTTTATTTACTTAACCTGATGCGTTAATGCAACGTCATATCATATTTTTCCAGGTATTTTGTTCTTCTTTAATTTATAAAAAAAAATATTGCTCTATACCTTATATCTTTTTAGAAATTTAAGATAAATGTCTAAAATCGGGTTATGCTTATTATTTTCCTACAAGAATATATACAGAACATTATCAAAAAGTTAAGGTATATTTCTCTTTATTAATATCCAAACTAACTAGGTTAATTTTTCAAAATGATTCATTTAGTAATGATGATGTTATATCAAATTGAAAAAATAGGTACGTTGGCAGCAGTCACCCTCTTAATGACTTTTTAGTTGTTTTTTATGCATAGCAATATATAGCATATTGCATTGTGCAATATGTATTAGCATATTGCATACCCATCTTTAAATCATGTATAAATAATACACATACACCTGAATTTTTGTTCTGAATGTGCAACATATTATACAGCGTAGTGGATAAGTCAGCGTGTATCTCATTTTCATACAATATCGTATTAATTCGGACAGTTTTATGTTATATTAACTTTAATATTATATATTTAAAACTTTGTAATATGAAACTTAAAATGAGAAATATAATTAATAAAGTTGATGAGCCAGTCCTAAGAATTACGGGCGAGAACCACCCCTTATGATTCCTTGAACAATATAGGTAGATTTTGTCAACAAGGAGAGAATTAATTACTTTCAAACAAATAATGTCAAGTATGTCAAAACTCAAATGGGATAGATCAAAGAAAAAAAAACTGTTTCAGTAATTCAAACAGGGGAGCTAATCATGACACATTTTTAATACGTTCTTAGGTTGCCTTAATCTAAAAATGTATAAATCAGTACTCGATCATAATCCAATATTAATCCTCTCTACTTTTAATTATAGAAATTTGTTGATATCTACGTTTAGCATGAAATTGTCAAGAATCGTTGCGTAAATTAATAGTATTTATTTAACCTCAAAAATTGCTCAAGTCTTAAGCTGGTCTTAATTTTACTGTAGTCAACTTCATGAGTAGCCCTGCTAGTTTAATTAGCCACGCAAAGCAGGCGCAATCTGACCTAATAAAACAAGTAGCTTGTGGCCAACGTTAAACTCCTCACTAACAAGTCACATGACACAGTATTAAAATTTTGTTTTGGAAAATATTCAGCATATTCATGAAATGAATTTGTTGGTAATTTTTGATTTAAATATTTTACTATGGAAAATGAGTGCTTGAGTCTATAATCGATAAAGTAGAATAAACACGCCATACATAGCACACAGCACATCGAACGCAGCACAAACACAACAGACACAATGTGATGAAACTTTCAGAATACAATCTCAGCATGATACTTGTTGATAATCTGCAATAAAAAAGCCTTAAAAATGATATAACTCCCCACGTAGGGTTAGTGAGGATTAAAAACAATAGATGATGAACATCTATTAAAGTAGTAATAAAATACATGATCAAAAATTTACGCGTATCAAAATCGTAAACATATCTTAAAACAAAATCTTAAACAGTCATTTTGTCTATAAGAGGCTATAGTCAGCTATATATTAGGTCCTTACATATGAAATCGGCGTTTTGTATTTAGTATTTAATCAAAGTATGTACATACCATTGCTATCTATGCACTTTTACCATCTCATAGGTAGTTCATCGATACCTTTACTAAAAAACCATTCGGACGGTAATCAATAAAACCTTTGAAGGCGGTTTGGACTGCCCCATCGGAGTTGATTTTTTTCCCTTGCAAGAAGTTATCCAAATTTCGAAAGAAATGGTAATCTGTTGGGACAAGGTCCGGAGAGTATTTACGTTGGATGTCTTAGA
The DNA here is from genome assembly GCA_963576475.1 of Molanna angustata. Lineage (NCBI taxonomy): Eukaryota > Metazoa > Arthropoda > Insecta > Trichoptera > Molannidae > Molanna > Molanna angustata. The sequence continues at coordinate 10,671,374 of OY754978.1, read as the reverse complement.
CATTCCAATTGAAGCTCCTCTAATTTGGTAGCCGTCTGTTGTGCAGTGTGTGGTCTAGCGTTATCATGAAGCAGCAGTGGCCTAGAGCGATTTACCATCCTCGGTTGTTTAGCAGCTAGATTTTCCATCATGGTTTACAATTGCTAACAATAGACATCTGCCGTAATCGCCTGGCCAGAATTAAGAAAACTGTAGTGAACGACACCAGCACTAGTCCACCAAACGCTCACAAGTAACTTTTTTGGAGTCGATTTTCGCTTGGAGCATAGTTTGACTGGTTCGGCAGGGTTCAGCTATTGCGATGAGCGCTTCCGATTATCGTACAGGATCCACTTTTCATCACAGGTAATGATTCGATTTAAAATCCCTTCATTATTGTACCGGTTGAGTAATGCAACGCAGCAGTCAACGCGCGTTTGTTGATTTGCTTCACTCAATTCGTGAGGTACCCACCTTTCAAGCTTTTTCACCTTCCCAATTTGCTTCAAGTGGATTAAAACAGTTTTATCACAAACACCGCAGCCTGCAGCTAACTCGGACGTGGTTTGCGATAGATCTGCTTCCACAAGAGCCTTCAATTCATCATTATCAACTTTGGTCTCCGGCCGTCCACGGGGCTTGTTCTGCAGGTCGAAATTTCCAGAACAAAAACATTGGAACCAAAAACGCACTGTGTTTTCTTTTGCGCCACCGCGCCGTCGCCATACACATCATTAATCCTTCGAGCCGTTTCTGCAGCACTGGTGCCACGGTGGAACTCGTACTCGTAAATAACGCGATATTTCATGTTTTCCATTTTGTAAACTGAGTGACGCAAAGAAAAAAAACAATTGAGGAAAAAACAAATGAGTTATAATTTTCAAAACAAAAATACATGAGTAAATAGGTAGTTGTATAAATTTGAATTTGGAATTCCTAACCAAAGAGAAGATATTTGAGATCAAAGTTGCCAGTAGGTACGGAAAAACGCCAATTTCATATGTAAGGACCTAATAGTATATTTTGAAAATAATTTCCCCAGTACCCTCAAAAGATATGTCTTTGAAATAAAGAACAGTTTGTATTTACATCTTTATTGTATTGCATGAGTTTTTGTTGAAATTTGAATTTGATTAATACTTTTCTTGTACCTAAAATTAGTTTTAGTAAAACCTTTTTTATTTCTTTTATTGTTCGTAACTAAAAAACTACGATGCATATGAAGGAGATTTTTATTTCAATCGAAAGAGAATATGAAAATCTACCGGCTAAGTTTTTTATTATTATAATATTTTAATAACTATTCTTGCAATTAAAAAAAAACTTTATATTTTACCTTTTTTTCTTCGCGATATAATATTGTATATAACGGATAAGGTGATATACAACATTTTTTCGTGTTTCATACATTAGAAGGTAATTTAATGTGCATTTTTGTGTACATCCGACAAGGGCCTTAAATCTAATATTTGCGAACTAAGTTATGTCCAAATATGCGCCCTTTGTGTTTATTCTTTAAAATATAAATCAAAGAACTTTGAGTTAATGATATTGTAGGACAAATTATTAACATCTCAATAGAGACGAAGTTGAATACGATTAGAAACAGGTAATCAAGGCACCTACAGGGCTGACGACCTGTCGTCGTCGGCGGCTGGTTGACGTTAACTTTGCGCAGTGTTTGTGATTCTGTCGACTGTCGGCCTTCGTGGCTCAGTTGGTTAATAGGTATCTGACTGCTGATCCAAAGGTCCCGGTCTCGATTCCCGGTAGAGACACAGTTTTAAATTGTGTTTTCAGTCTGGATCTGTGAGACGATCAATATGTGGCAACTTGTTATTGGGTGCGTGTTAAATTAATATTTGACATAGTACCTGTTATTTGGCCGAGAAATAATATTAAATAAATAAAATTATGTTTGACATACATTGAAGATCTGTGCCAGCGAAAAGAGCTCCCTGGAAGGCATCTCACACTCAGGTAGTCTGGATCACATATGAACAATTCCCTAAAGGAGTTGGACAGATCCAACAAGTCGGCTTCCAATGATGAATGCTTTGGTGTTAGTGGTAGGTAATATCAACTGCAATAGATGCTTTCATTGTTTACAAATAAACTAATTTCTTAAAAGATGGCGTTACAAAAAATGGTTTCTTCGTTACCTCATTGATGGCAATAGTATAATTTCGTGTTATTCAGGTGAATTGTTTACACATTATTCAAATATATAGAACTTTCAAAAATTAACATTGATAAGGAAACTCAATAAAGGCGTAATTGGTGAACGTTGCTCAAGCGCATAAAGTGATCACGTAAACCAGCCGATGACAGGTCGTAAGCCCTGAAGGTGCCTGAGTTCCTGGTTCTTCTACGATATCCCTACTTCGTCTTTATTGAGATGATATTGTCAATAAAATTAAATATCATTTGACTCCCGACAGGGAAAAAATCCAATGTTTGCGTATATGCAATTAAAAAATATATTCGATTTGCAATAGATTGCTTCCAGACAGGGCCTGATAAACGTGTTTTTGCGCCCGTAGCAATATATTTGAAACCGCCCCCTACCCTTCTTTTTTTGATATTTTAAATGTAGAACAATTTAAAATTACTTAAAATTACATCGGGTCTAAAATGAAAAATCATTGACAATTTTTTACATACATACCATCACGCCGAGCCTCTTTCAGAGTACGCAAAGAGAACCGAGCGCCATACCTGCGGATTTTTGATTTATATAATTAATATTTTAGGATTTTAAGCGCCCTTTTTTAGACAATCGCCCTGATTTCTTGTTCCTTAATGTTCTATGATTCAACCGGCCCTGCTTCCAGATATCCGCAGTGCTCAAAGAAGAGCACTTTGAAGGACTGGAAACATTTTTGTTTCGCAGAGAAATATCTTATACAAAAATATCAGCGCTCCCCTTGGAAAAATCCTGAATCATTAAACGGCGCTATTAAAATTAATATTTCCGATTATGGGTTAGGACACAGACATCAAAATGTTGATTCTGTCTTGATTATAAAAGGATTTTTGTTTCAGGATTTATCCTGACAATACTTTCACAGCCCACGTCGGCTTCATGAAGTTACATAATTTGACACGATAAATAATGCCGTATAATTATTCACTATTTGTAACCAACCGGACATAGCCACACATACCGTTACATACATATACCTACTGTTGCCGGGCAAGATTTTGTGCTAGATATTTTTTTAAATTAAAACATCCGGAAACTTGATGAATGGACCAGATTTTTTCAAATTTTAACCGTGTATGGTAAACTTTGTGTACCTACCAACAACGTATAAGAGGAGTTGTATGATAGGCAGTGGCGTAGCTAGATATTTTGGGCCCTCATGCAAAAACTAAGTAAGGGATCCATATATTATTTTATATATGAACGTATTTACACAAAATATCTTATATAATACAGCTGTAAGCTATTAATGTATGCACAAGTCACAAAACTACTTTTAATTTTCATAAAACAGTAAATAAATAAAAATAAGATCACCCGACGGTTTCAAAATTTATTTCACCTTGTTTTGATATTTGCAAAATCACTGAAGTATTTTACGATCTATTTTTGAAATTTTATCTAAGTTATGTATGTTGTCCTGTTTGAGCTAGATTCATTTGATTTTTATTTTTCTAATATATTAAAAACAAATAAGTTGTGGCCATCGCTATACTCCTCACTAAGTCACTCCACAAAGTATTCAAATTTTGTATCGAAAATATTCATCAATTTTATGAAATAAGTGTGTTAAATTATTTTTGATTTAAATATTTTATTATGAAAACTTTATAATTCTTCAATGCCACTTTATGAAAGTGATGTACCCTTTTAGCAATTTGAAAATTAAAATATCAAAAAAATCAAATTTCCTGAGCTTGGGGTCATTGAAATATCGTTCAAAATGTAATGGGGTCTAAGCGAGTATTAGATATACAAATTTGCGAAATTCCAAAATAATCTAATGAGTCTATAGAATAAACGCCCCGTTTATAGAACATAGTATACAGCACATAGAACATAGTATACAGCACACAAATACATTGTAATGAAACTTTCAGAATACAATCTCACCGACAAGGTTTGCTTCACGTCAAAATGCACATTTTCATATAGAGAATCTTCGAAGTAATTTCATTATTAACTCACCGATGCATAGATTGCACCGGCTTGGGAACCAAAATAGTGCTGTTGATATGTATATTTAATGTAGGTACACACTATTGATGGTTTAAAAAGGATGCTTATCGCAAAATATATTTTTCGATTTTTGGTTTGTTTATTTTCTGATTTAAAAATAGAATCTGTAAATAATGTTTATTTTTTTTTCTTCTTTTTCTTATATTTTCCTTTCTTTTGCTACTTATTTTATTATTTGTGTTATTGATGTATTTGCACTTATTGTTGTTTTGTTGTGCCTACATTGTTATTATTTATCTTGTCTTTTATTGTAAATATTCAAAAATTTAATTAGACCAATACTGGAATATAACTCAATTGTTTGGAGTCCGTATTATTCTGTTCATATTTATAACGTTGAGAGAGTTCAAAACAAGTTTTTGAGGTACATCAATTTTAAGATGGGAATTCAGTCTACTGACATCAATTATGAATTTTTGAGATCATTTTGTTCTCTTGATGCGCTGGAGATAAGGAGAGTAGTAGCTGATCTTGCATTTTTTCATAGATTACTGAATGGTCTTGTAGATTGTCCTCGTCTTTTGTCACAGATTCACTTACGTGTACCGTCAAGACTCACTCGCAATAGTGAATGTTTCGCCTTACAAAATGTCTACACAAATTATTTGTTTGGCTCACCAATGCAGAGACTTCCAAGACTTGCAAATAAGTTTGAGCAGATCGATGTCTTTGCATTGGGTTATGGTGCATACAAGATTTTGTTGTTTCATATAATGAAATGATTATATTATGTAATGAATGAATCTTGACTATCTATGTAATATTATTTTTCTTTTTTTTTCTTTTGTAAATATTACTGTAAACAAATGTATTTTTAAGTTTCACTGTTTCTTCTGCTGATTTGTGTTCAAATTTTATTTGTATATACCTATCTTTTTTGTATTTAGTTGCTTCACATATTGTTTTATTAACTTTTTTATTATATTTTCTTTTTTTGTTTCCTTTTACTTTAATGTATTATTGTGTTTAGTCTCTATGTATTTTCTCAGTACTTATGTATATTTTAATTTATGTTTGTAAAAGGCAATACATGCCGTATGAGAAATAAATAAATAAATAAATGCCCTATTGAGGGTGTAGTACATATATAATAAATAATAATAAAATAATAATTATATTTGTTGATAATTCCCATTAAAAAAATAACATTAAAAATTGCAAATCCACTATAGGTACCCACTATATACCTATGGGTTAGTGAGAAGTAAAAATTATACAGGATATATCAAGACAATAAAAAGTACCACCATACCATCACGGCATATCCCACAAAGTGGGGTAACCAGCGAAAGGTGTGCGGGTGTGATTGCCTTATAAAAGGGAGCACAACACATCTGTGTATGCCCACACACCAGTCTCGTCTCACCTAAAAGGCACTACATTCAGAATGGGTGGTGAGCCTCATTGCTGAACTATGTGAGATGTTATTGTTGCCTGTTGTATTTTCGATTACCCGGCTCTTACGGGACACTCGAAAGTCGGTGCCTCACAGCAGAAAAAAAAGTGAGTATATAGATTATAAAAAATTGAAATTTGAAATTCTCCCCATAAAGAAGGATTAAGGATCCTTGTGCTTCGGGGTGGAGTTCAGAAAATAACAATTTGTAATATACATAATGGGCTATCATGCTTTGCTTGACACTACTTTTAGGTAGATTTGCCACTGATGATGGGCAATTGGTTGGATCGTTTTGTTTATGTACAATTCACTTTGTTTAAACTATAAATGAGATATTTGATACGAACGGTTTCGAAGCGACGGCTTCTTTCTCAGGATGGATGACTACTTTTGTTTATTTAATAACTTTTTTGATTTTCGAACATTATTTACCTAAACGATTTAAAGCGTGTACATAATTTTCGCACCGACTCTAATGTATGCCAATTTCGAGCAAAACGAGGGAGTGCCCGCGAAGGATTACAGTATATTTTCATTCATTCATATTTTGTTATACATTGCGATGGTCGAACGTTAGGTAAACAGTTGCAATTCCTTGAGGCTGACATTTTTTTTTTTATTGAGTAACATAATATGAACAGACACATAGTACAAAAATTTAAATTAATACAGTTTTTTTTTCAAAAGGCACTGTCCCAATAAAGTTAAAAACTTGTGCTTGGGGACATTAATATGATATCGTAATATTACATAGTTTAAACTTTACATAATCCGAAATATATTAATATTATTCTTTAATTAATTAATACCATAATAGGTATTACCAAAAAAAAAAAACAAAAATGATTTATGACATAAAATTCAGGAAGCAGTCTTGAGGCTGTTGCCAGAAGTTTTTTTCAAATTTGCATGAAAAAAATTATTAGATGTCACAAATTATTTTATAATTTATCGATGCATTTTATTATAAACGTTATTAAAAACTCAACCATATACAGCATGAATGATCAGGTTCGCATTTTAATTTCCGATAGACAAAAGAATTATGATAATAAATGGTTAAAAACACTGATAATTTTGATATATTATACGAAATTGTTTTTTACTTTGTGGTATCATTTTGAAATTAATAAAATGAAATAAAACACAACTTTGTGTACACCACAACATAAATAACTTTTATTCAAATGAATAAAAATTCCTCTACATGTTACGAGAATAAAGTTCCCTTCCTCAGGAGGATACAAAGTATACTAAAATAAAATACAATATATAGACTAATGGGTGGAGTTTATAGCTTCATTGCACCCCCCACCCTAAAAATAGTTTAATCCAGCCCACACTCCACCCAATATGTTTACCTTAAGTCTATACATTGTATTTTACTTAAGTATACTTTGTATCCTCCTGAGGAAGGTAACTTTGTCCTCGTAACATGTAGAGGAATTTTTATTCATTTGAATAAAAGTTATGTATGTAGTGGTGTACACAAAGTTGTGTTTTATTTCATTTTATTAATGATATTGAGCCCACTGGATGGTATGCACGTATGTTTGGAGATTTAGTATCAAACTATTGAGTCCCCGTAGATATTGAGTAGTGTATACTGCCTTACAAATTGTATAAAAAACCATGTTGTCACTAAATAAAAATTTTATAAAAATTGTATAAAAATTTTGAAATGTACTAACAAAAATTTCATATTTTTTTAGAAAATTAAATTATCTAGTTGGGGTATTTTGGCAATTTCGATATTCTTAAAATCTTTGGAAATCTAGGCAGTTAAACACATAAATTTGTCATAAAAAAATATTTATCTAATAAATATGTTTGGGAAACTCTAGAATAAAAAAAACAAATACGAGTTTTTGTATTTGTCTATATTTATATCAATTTTTAGCGTTCTAGCTTTTATGGTTTTTGAGATTTATGGTAAAATAATGTAAAAATTCAAAAGTTGATACGCCCTGACTGTAACAAAAATTCAAATTTCTGAGTATAATCGTTTTGCAGGCCTATAATTTTTAATATATTTTGAAATTTTGGGCTCTGTAAATTGAGCGGATCAAAAGTTATGGGGACGGAGACACAGACACACTTAATGTTCTATTCCGAATTCTGAGTAAATCCGTATACCGAACATAAATGTATGCTACGAAGCCTCTAAGTTGGTGTTTTTTGACTTCAAATTTGGAAAAACCGTGAGTAATAAAGACCCTCTATACAAATCTCGCGTATCTTGGCTTGATACTTTGTCGATATGTTAAGGGAATATAATTCTCTTGAACAAATCGATAGTTGGATTATTTATTTTCGAACAATACATAGTTTGGCATAACCAAATTATTTGCATTGAAAAGCTCATAGAACGTTTCGCAGATTGGCGAATATTTTTGCCAACTTTGAATTATTCTATCCTGCCACAAAAATATATCAATGAAGACACATACACGAAATGCCTTCTGAAATAGGTAAAATCAATTTCCTATTTGGATCAAGCGAAGTTCAGCGAAGTTATCACACTCAAGATAAATTTTTCCGCTGACATATAATGCAAACTCTATGAAAATATGTATTTTTTTCTTTCACTATATTTTTTTCTACACCAGATTCGTCCAATCAAATTCTTTTACTTTATTACAAGAGTATAAGATTCCCAGAACATTTTGAAAATACAACCTCATAAGGTCGACGAGTAATTTTGATTATTTTATCAATTTTTAATTTATGAGCCTCGATTCTCTGCAAATGTCAAGGGAAATTATTTACAATTTATTTTATTTATTTATTTATCACACCATATTTTACAATGTCACAAACAAGTAGATTATTGTCGCCCAACTAGGACACCCTATTCTAGGGCTAGAAGTTTACAGCTTTTCAACCATTTCGGAAAGCATTAGTATTTTGAAAACTTTTTAAAATAATTATTGATTAAATTATTATGCTCTGTCAACCCTAGTTTCGCAGTACATCTGTTTGCAGAGCGCAGGGTCCACGCCACTTTCCAGAGACTGAAGATAGCTAGTGCAAGAACAAGGATGTGAGGGTCTAACAACTACGTTTTTCAATAAGCTTGTCTCTCCGATACATAAAATATGGGCATCAAATAAGCAGCAGTGATTTAAGTGAATTTCTTTTTTCTCAGACTCTGCACAGTACCGCGTCGTTTGGAATATTTGAATGATATTATGTTTGAATAACATTTCATAAAATACGTAATAAAACTTAAGTATACACCTGTACAAACGGAAAATGTTAAGTCTTCATAATTTCGTTCTCTTTTATACATTGATGCTACATATCAAATGACAAGTTGTCACCTTTCGAAGATTTATGATATTACGAATTACAATGCAAGATCTGTGATTAAACTGAATATCGATCCTGAGAGTCGTTAGTTAGACATGTAACTTACTCACAAAGACTGACAATCGAATAATGGATTGATTGATTCTATGTATATTCTGAAATATCCATTTACATTTTCTTGGTAAATATATTAAATATTTGCACAATTTAACTACACAGAATAATGAAATAAAATTGCAAATATTTCGTCTCATAAAAATCTAATCTTTCCGATAAAAAGTTTGAGAGGAGAAAAGATAACGTTACCTACAGAGATATATTTTGTTGGTTCCACGTGCAGGTGTAGGCGAAATATAGAGAAATTATAATGATTTAACTTTACAAATATCATTTTGGCGACATTGAAAAGTTTTCGACCGAATTCATTGTAAGTATAAAGAAGTTTGTTTCATTGAAACTCTTCGAAATACCTTCAACAATCCTTAATTATATTTCCAACATTTTCATTGATAAAATATATGGTAATGTCTGTAAGATTTTTCTATACTTTTTGAAACTGAACCATGAAAACATTGTACATAATTTAATAAAAAATATTTGTGCATCAACATAATTGTTATTTATGTAACCAAGAACATAATTGTTTTATATAACCGCTGGATTTTTCACCTAACTAAACATTTAATGAGGCACACGGATTCCAATTGTTCCAGAAAAATCAAGTGCACGATTGTATAAGATAATAATTAAACCCATCTCTGAGATTGGAGACCTTCGTTTTGGTCTCAATCTTGGGCATTGGTTGGCAGCAAAGGGATACATCTATTCATCCACTCCGCTTACACACCCTCGTTCTTGGAGACCTAAAACACTCACAAAACGGGACAAAAGCATTTAAAAAAAAATGGACCAACAAAAAGAATGTCTTGAAAGTTCTTATCATTAAAAATTAATTATCATCGCTTGTATAAATGAATCTTGAACAATCACCATAATTTAGTATACAGATGAGCATAGCGTGGAAGAGGTCGATAATAATGCAAATGTAAATCATTGAAACAATATTAAAAGCATTTATGTGTGGATTTTGTAATGGAAATGTTTGAATAATGATGATATGCTAATTTGTTTAATAGATGAATGCTAACTTGTTTATTCGTTCCATACGTAATTAAGTCTTGAGCGAAGGTATTATTGTGTAATTAGTAACCAAAAGTCATAATGCTTTAGGCGTCAATATAGAATTTCTATTAACATTATAAAGCGAAGAGAGAGAGAGGCTTTAGGATCATTATCTTATTTCCACAATGGAAAATACCTTTCTACGTTTATAAGACGTTATATTTGTAGAGCTGTTTCCCTAAGACAAAATTTATTTGTCTTAAATTCCTTCCTTCTGTGTATTATTTTAACTAAAATATTCACCTGTTAGGACGTACCTACATACTAAGTAAAAACATCAGTAAAGAAGCTAATTTCAGTTTGATGGACATAGGCCCGAGATATCAGTTGGCCCTTAAATCGTTGGATTTGGTAATCCAAGTTAAAAGTTTAGGGAAGATTAAATTTCATTCGCGTATTTCAGTGCAAAATGAAACGTCAGCTAGGTACGTAATCTTCAACTATAGATATATTTTACGTTTTTCTATGGTTATTGTCTATAACGCATCTGTCAAAATTGTAATAACCTTAAATGATACGTGACGTGAAGCTGTGACTAAATATTATTTTATTATTATAACAACACATTATTTTATTTGTTTCATTACACAGCATGTTACTTTTTCAATTTTTTATACCGATCGATGTTTTCTTAAATTAAAATCAAACATTGTAGTGAAAAAATGTCATTGAATATGTACTACGTACGTAGTACTTCAATGCAAAATGTATGTACATTTTACAGATGGATATGGAACTAAGTGATAATGGTAAAATAGTGTCTTATGTAGAAAATTTAAGAATACACATTATATACATATATAGAAACAGGATTGATCAATTTAAAAAGTGGGATGAAAAAACATCGCAAAAATAAAGTTGCGTGCCTGACGTTTCATTATGGCTGACAGTTTATTTCGTTTGTTGTCAGGCAATACATTATAATTATGTAAAAAAGAAAATAAATATTAAATACATGAACCACTTCTATATCAAGTCTTTTATTTTAAGAACAAAAATAAATCATGATTATAATTATAATGCATAGTTATTTGTAGTATAAAATGAAATAAAACAAGAAAGCGTGCGGCGATTAGTACGCCACCTGGCGAAAAAGACTAGAAACAATACTTAACTCAAGATTAAGACACGCGATCCGCCAGAAACGTTGAGTTAAATATTTGTCGTTTAGTGACGTATTTAAGGGAAGATTAGGTAATGAAATACGCAATATTTTTTTTAAACTTAAGTTAAACTCCTAAGGGCCGACTGAAATACTGGGCCATAATCATTGTATTGAAAAAGTGTTTTTCTTAGTTGTTTATAATACTGAAATATATGAAACATGGAAAAAATTAATTAAATCTAATCGGATTGACAGCCTACATATTATTATGTGAAAATAACAATGATCTGGACATTTTTTATGATTCTGTGGAAAATATTATAGGAAAATTAAAGAAATTCAGAACAATATATGTATAATCACATAATCCACGCACCCAAATGAAACTCACACATTAGGTACATTGTTTTGTTATGATATAAGTTTTGATATTTGGGTACCTATAGTGGCTATAGTACATACGTTAGAAGCACATGCTATAATGTTTATTTCAGTTTTTGTTTTCAATAATTGTATGCATGTATGGTGTAGTATCCTTTATACAATAAAATAAAAAATAAATCAACTCTACAAGTGATCAAATAAGTATAAAACTTAAATCTCCATTTTATTCCTCTTTTTCGCCTTATTCTCTCTCTCCATTTCCTTCCAATCTTCCCTTGCCACCACCCTTCTGCATATTGTTATTTATTATAGACAAAAAAGTCAAAACTACGTAGAAAATTAACAAACACATCTCCTCTATTACATAGAATATAGTTAGGGGAGTAAATAGGTTTTACAAAAAATGATATTGAATTCTCAAAATGATTTTTTACAATGTAATATCTTCAAATCTTCTTTGAGCACACAATATAAAAGTTCTCGCAAATTTCAATTCATCGTTGATTTTTTTTTACACTAAGGTTAACTTTATATGAGAAAACTTTAATACTTTCTATTATAAATCACCTCAATGAACTATACTTTGATTTTTTATCGACTAACATTTCTTTAGAAATGAAATCTGGAGTGAAAATATTTTAAATTGTAGGTACCTGCTTATTACTATTACAAAACTCATGACGTTGAATATTCCTACACTAAAGAATTTACACATTATAAATAAGATTATTTTATTGGTATTGAAAAACAAAACGTTTATTTTATTTAACCCTTAGTTGTCCGTCGGTATTTATAATTACCGGACACATTATATCCTGATAAGATTATATCATTATATCACATTATATCGTTTATTTTATTTAACCATTAGTTGTCCGTCGGTATTTATAATTACCGGACACATTATATCCTGATAAGATTATATCATTATATCACATTATATCGTTTATTTTATTTAACCCTTAGTTGTCCGTCGGTATTTATAATTACCGGAGACATTTTATCCTGATAAGATTATATCATTATATCACATTATCACGAGCGAATGTCGCACATAACAGTCAACCAAATTCAACGCAAACGGCAGCCATGTTGACGCGTCGGTGACGACGACAGCGAATTATTTTACAGATTTCTGTTTTACCAAAAAGGATGAAAATCGCGTTGAAAATAGAACATGTTCTACTTTTTTTGACCATTGCGTTGAAAACCCCGTCGAAAACCTGAAAACCGTTGAAAACAGCGTCCGTGTAAAGTAGACTTTAGTTAAGACCTGCTGACGCGGGAAAACCGAGATAAAAATATAATAAGTAATATATTTTACTCGTGAAAACATCAAGCAGAATTATACCTGTACACGTGTAAGGATTTAATAAATAATTACTACATTTCATATATCAATCGACTTCAATGGATATATAATATTAAAGGAAACACTTATTTTGTATAGAAAGTTCAAAGTCGGATAATAATAACTAAAGCCTCATTTGTTAAGTGCTACGTAGAGAGATTTTTGAATAGGTACCTTACCTACCTACATAGGTACATACATTGTTAACATTGAGTGATTTTTAAGAGAATTCTCTCCCTAGAAGGACTTGTATAGGGAGGAGTAGGTAAAAGGACTCTTTGGAGAAAGACTAATTCAATTACAGTATAAAGCTGTCGTAGATATCGACCTTACTAGATAAAATATCCTTCAATACCTATCAGTTTGACAAAGAAACTAATATATTTATTTTCATTATTAAGAAGTTACTGTTACACGGTGACTGTAAGGTTCGTAAAATCAATTTCTCAAATATCGAATACCGATGATTTTGGTAAAATACTCGAAAATCAATCATTTCATACTAGTTCTTCGATAAAAGCATTTCAAGGGAAGCCGAAATTGCCATCTATAGTATTATTATTGTACCAATATTGACGTATGGCAATTACGTTTGTCCAGAGGTGATGATCATGTTGAATAATCAAACAAGTACTTAAATTACAATAAAAAATAAATAAGAATATTATTGCATGTTTTCCTGTGACTGAAAAGAAAGGGAAGTGAAAAGTATGGCAGAAGGATCAATTTTTTTACTTCTTTTTCAGCCAGTTTTCATCCATTCTTGGACATAGGCCTCCCCTTTGATCCTCCACAACTCCCTGTCTTGAGCACACTGCATCCATCTCCCTCCGGCACATTTCTTGATGTCATCAGACCACCTTGCCTGGGGTCTGCCAACACCTCTTCGGCTTGTTCTCGGTCGCCATTCTAAGATCTTTTTGGTCCATCGTGTATCCTGGCATCTGGCAATATGCCCAGCCCAGCTCCACTTAAGGCCAGCGAACCTTTCCGCTACATCGGCTACTTTGGTTCTTTGTCTCATCATGACATTCTGAATTCTGTCCCTTATTGAAATACCCAGCAACTTTCTCTCCATAGCTCTCTGTGTCACTAACAGCTTGTGCATTATTCTTTTTGCTAGGACCGATGTTTCCATTCCATAAGTAAGCACTGGGAGAATACTGCTATAAAATATTTATGATAAAAACATAAACTTACAATATACAAGCTGACGCTGCTATGCATCTATTTAAAGAGTTTTTATATCAGTTATAACTAGCAGTGAATATATCAGAATGTGGGATATTGCCTTAGAGGTTGACATAATAGTTATGAAATGCCCTTTTGATAAATTCGTTTTTATCTGAATTGGTATGTGAATGATAAAAAAAAGGCTACGTTAATAATTCAATAAATTATTAACGTAGCCATGAATGTTTGCAAGAAGCGAATATATTCGAATATCGAATATTCGATTGGCAACCCTGTGAGTGACCTTATTTATTTATTTATTTATTATTTCCATCAACGGCTAAATAGCCATTTACAATTACATACAAAATAAAATAGTACAAACACGTTTAATACATACATTATTATTATTATTTATTTATTATTAAAAATAACAAAGAAAAATACACAATACAACAATATATACAATTTTTAAAAAGATACATTATAATTTTGTTTTTTTTTAATGACTCAACTTCAAAAAGAGTTTTCTCGTGCTTTGAAGTGAGTCACATTTCACAAATCTACAAACTATCTAATCTATTTATATACATACATCTTAATCTAGGCACTAATCTATTTACAATAACATACATATTTAGATACAAACATACATAATATTATATATAAAGAGAGAAAAAAAAATACAAAATTGATCTGTAGAATAAATAAAAATACACAAATTGAAAATAAACAACACACAATGAATACACAAGAAAAATGTTACTTCAAAAAGTCTTTCAGCAATACCAAGAAACCACCAAAATTATTTTGCGCCACTATTCTCATATATAATATTATAAAATAAAACAAAAAGAGATGTATAAATGTACGAAATATCTACCAGAACATTTTTTGCATATTATATCTAAACATTTTTTAAAGAAATAAATATCAAAAACAAAAAAAAAACAAAAATAAATAGCATACATAAATTATATACCTAGGTATAAAGTAAATTCAAAAGTGTCATTAAAAAAGAATGAAACATGAAAACAGTTGAAAAATAAGCCATGAAACAAAATATAAAAAAGAGATGCCTAAAAATATGTATACATCCATACAATATGCAATACACAAAATATATAGATGCAGAAACAAAATTAAATAAACAATTAAAAAAAAGAAGATATATAAATAACCAGTAAACAACAAAGTAACGTAAAAATAGATTACAAGAGAGATAGAAAAAGAGTACCCATACAAGTTAAAAGAGAGTCCCATACAATATACCATCAATTCAAAATAAAAGAGTAATTGATAAAACAATAATAACATCCTATAGCGAAATAAAATTGACATTTAGCATCAAGAAATATTGATGCAATAAGTTTTTATATTTTGTCAATGACAAGTAATAAATATCGCCTAGACTAGAGTATGCATTACCCAAATAATGAAGCCGTGCCGTGCTATTGGCGAGTAATATTGTTGTAGTGTACCTATGTGTGTTAGAATAGTAAAAAGGTACCGTTTGCCTGTTAGAACGATTTGGCGCATGGTATGTAATTTGTTCAATAAGAGCAGGGCTGTCAAAACTCGAATGTACCATTTTGTGTAATGTAATTAAATCAAAAATTATTCTACGGTCAGATAACTTTGTTAAATTAGTCCAATGCATTATGTATGTAGGTTATTTGTTACTGACTGATATTAAATCCGAATATCACTGAACTAGAAATTATTTTTACATCGGTATGTCAAAGGTAGCTTTGAAATGATTTGATGCTGAAATTTTCTTCCAAATTACATTGATTTATTTGATTTTCATCTTTCTTGGCAATCGACCAGTACATTTAATAATGATTATTTTATTTCCAACAATAATATATTGTAAAATTCATTAGTTGGTATATATGTAAGATTATATTTTATTTTGTGACAAATTTATAACATCTCAATATAGACAGAGTTGGAATATCAAAAGAGAACCAGGAACTCAAGGCATCTACAGGGCTTATGACCAGTTATCTGCTGGTTTACGTGATAACTTTATTTATAACATCTCAATAGAGACAGAGTTGGAATATCAAAAGAGAACCAGGAACTCAAGGCACCTACAGGGCTTATGAACAGTTATCGGCTGGTTTACGTAATTACTTTATGCGCTTGCGCAACGTTCACCAATTATGTCTTATTATTGAGTTCCCCATCAATCCAATTTTTTTGTTCCTGGTTCTCCTATAAGTTCCATCTTAATCTCTGTTGAGATGTTAAAAATTTGACATGAATTATCATGGAATCCCGAAAGGGAAAAAATACAATGTTTGTGTATATTTTTTTTTTAATCTCAATAGAGACAAAGATGGAATATACTGGGCTTACCTACTGGGCTTACAACTTATTATCGGCTGGTTTACGTGATCACTCGTTTGCGCAAATTTCAGCAATTATGCCAATTTCACTACAGGAGGTCTGGTCAAACGGAGAAATCAAAACCCTCATGATAACCTTTATCATGGATATTTTTATTTTATTTTATTTTATTTTACAAAGGACAGCATACAGTACATGCATACAATTATTAAAATTAAATAAATAAAAATACAAAAATAACATGTACCTCTTACAATACCTAATATCAAAATAATACAACAAAAAAGTGTGAATTAGTGTGGGTGCGCGCATGAGAGAAGAGTAATACATGTGTGAGTGGAAGAGATATCTATAAAAGAGTGTGAGTGTGAGGGTGCGTATGTGTGTGTGTGAGAGAGAGGGTGTGCATGTGTGTGTAGACGAACATATATTGACAGATTCATAAGTTGAGAAGAAAAAGAAAATATATTGCTGAGGGTGGTTGGGAATATATTATTATCTTATGGAGTTCTATGTTATATTCAGATTTTATTGAACTCCAAAAGATAATCGGTTTCATCCTCGGTTGCAGGTTGAAACTTTATCTGTTACACTCAGTTACAAAAACGTATTATGGTGTTACTTTATTTTTTCTTGCAACCGACGGTATGGCCAATCAGCGGAGACTTCTAATTAGCTGTTAAATTATTATATTAAATATAACAACACTGATGTATAGCTGTTAGTAATAAATTCCAGTACCTAGGTTCAATAATAACCAGTAACAACGATGTTAGTGTCGAGATTTAAAGATGAATAGCTGTGGCAAATAAATGCTATTTTGGTATTATCCGACACCTCCCGTTCCGATTGTTTACCCGAAATACTAAGTTGTTATTGTACTCGTCAGTACTCGTATAGAACATTGCTGGGTCAAGTAGGTACCTACTTGTATATATGGTGCTGAATGCCAGGTGCTTAATAGGAAGGATGAAAATGCGCTGTTGGTCTTTGAACGGAAGGCGTTGAGAAAAATCTTTGGGCCTTTTTGTGAGAATGGAATATTTTTTTTTTGTTAAAAAAATGAATATGTCCTTATAAAACAAGTACATATACATCTTCCTACGTTCCCTAAAATAAGCAAATAAATGCTTGTGCTTAGGTGAACGAAATCGGTCGAGGCAGGATTCGAACTCGCGACCACTGGATTACTAGCCCAGCGCGCTAACCGCTCTGCCACCGACCCATCTTTATTTATTTAATATTGCTTTTTGGACAACTAACAGGTGCTATGTCAAATATTTATTTAACATGCGCCCAATAACAAGTTACCACATTCTGGAGACTTACGATATTAATCGTCTCACAGGTCCAGACTGAAAACACAATTAAAAACTGTATCTCCACCGGGAATCGAACCCGGGATATTTGGATTAGCAGTCAGATACCCAACCAGCTGAGCCATAAAGGTCGACAATGGAGAATAACGTACAACCATGAGTTGCCATGGGTTGTAGCGCCAATGGTGATGATGAAATAATTATATCCATGTTTTGGGTTATCATGACGGTTTTGATTGCTCCGTTTGGCCTGACTTGCATCCCATTTTCCAAACCAATTACACTACAGGGTGTCGTACAAAAAAGTTCACGTCGACTTGATAACCTCATTCGGTTTGCAAGTCGGTTAGAAAGATGTTTAAAAAAGTTATTTCACAAATTTCTCATCTGATTTGGATAAATAAAAACAGCAAATGTATGACGCGTGTTGTATCAATAAGAAATTAACATATTTAGTGAAAAGAGATGTCGTACATCTTAAATGGTTATAAAAAAATCAGTTCGAACAATAAAAAAAACCCTGTAAAATAACAAATTTGTTGTTTTGTCAGTCAGTTTTGTGTCATAGTTTATTTATACCTACAAGTGTAGATACCTACATAATAAACTAACCGGTAAAAAAAAAACATTTGAAGTAATTATAAGATTGTTTTTTGACTCTTGACTATTTCAAAATGTACATGTATAATAAGGAACCAAAATACTTTTATAATTAAAATAAATAAATATCTTAGTGTCAACCATGTTTGAATATTTTCATGTCAACTAGTTTCGGAGACCTAACCGCTCCTTTGTCCGGACAGACTTATACTAAACTTACTATGTACGTATATGAAACGTGTGCATAAAACTATGGATCAAAAAGTTGATGGGCGGAGCTTAAATGATATTACATAAATAACTTTACTTTATTATTACTGGGTAATTTGACTGGAATATTTTGACAAAGAAACGATACAGATATACTTAGAAAAAAAAACAGTGTAGAAATAATATAACATGATGATGACGAATTCCAACTATCCTTTCGTACCTTGGGCGGTCTTCCGGGTAGAAGACGACCGGAAGGGATTTAACTTGCTGCTATAAACGCAAGTCTATCACTGTCCATTATATAGCTACGCGGTTTCTCCAATGTCTTCTCTTGGATCTACTCCACCGAACGATGTCCTCTATTCCACATGTTTTTCTTATTTTAACACTGCCGACACGATTTCGGAGAGCTTTTCCAGTGATTGACCTTAGAACCTTCATTTCCGTTGTCCTTAAGAGCCCTTTGGTTCCACAGCATACGTTATGATCAATGTAACAAAATATTAAACTAGATGAATAATTCTAAAAAAATTCATCCTCTTTTTACTTCGTAAGGGCCTTTTCAAAAAAGTTATGATCTTTTCGCATTGTAAAAATAAAATATAAAATAAAAGTCCGTAGGTACCTACCTACTTATTTTTTATTACTCGTTTAATAAGGTGATCGTTTTGCTTTGTAGGGGCATTTTCAATTAACTAATATATTACATTTTTTACAAACAAATTAATAAGATTAATACATTACAAAATTTAATTGGGTTAGTAAAAATGTTTTTTTAAGTCCGTCGAAAGTATGGTCAAGCAGTTGGAAGTTGTAAAATAAATCATTTATTTATGAGTCCAGACACGTTTTTCTAAATGCCACGGATATAGATTATATTAGTGCGGCATAAACATCTTATTTATATGTTAGATTAGATGAAGGACACGCTACATGCGCTGCCTCAAAACCCTGTATGAATTGTCCCTGTATAGTAAGAGCACTTTCACTAATGGACTGAAAACTGAATAATCAGCGTCCTTGCAATGATCTTGAATCATTCATTATTGAATCATTAATTTTTATTATTATCAATTTAAATTTATTTTCAGTAAGTATAGTAGGTACTCATGTTCAGCTAAGGATATCATTGTTGTCTAATTTATTACATGTTTCATGATTTCAAAATGTCATGATGATTTTTCTGCACAGTATTATATCCGACTTTGGATTTTTATAGTATTTTCATTAAGTATGAACCCATTTTCAGCTAAGGATATCATTGTTGTCTAATTTATTACATGTTTCATGATTTCAATATGTTATGATGATTTTTCTGCATATTATTATATCCGACTTTGGATTTTTATAGTATTTTCATTAAGTATAGTAGGAACCCATTTTCAGTTAAGGATATCATTGTTGTCTAATTTATTACATGTTTCATGATTTCAATATGTTATGATGATTTTTCTGCACATTATTATATCCGACTTTGGATTTTTATAGTATTTTCATTAAGTATAGTAGGAACCCATTTTCAGCTAAGGATATCATTGTTGTCTAATTTATTACATGTTTCATGATTTCAATATGTCATGATGATTTTTCTGCACAGTATTATATCCGACTTTGGATTTTTATAGTATTTTCATTAAGTATAGTAGGAACCCATTTTCAGCTAAGGATATCATTGTTGTCTAATTTATTACATGTTTCATGATTTCAAAATGTCATGATGATTTTTCTGCACAGTATTATATCCGATTTTGGATTTTTATAGTATTTTCATTAAGTATAGTAGGAACCCATTTTCAGCTAAGGATATCATTGTTGTCTAATTTATTACATGTTTCATGATTTCAATATGTTATGATGATTTTTCTGCACATTATTATATCCGACTTTGGATTTTTATAGTATTTTCATTAAGTATAGTAGGAACCCATTTTCAGCTAAGGATATCATTGTTGTCTAATTTATTACATGTTTCATGATTTCAATATGTTATGATGATTTTTCTGCATATTATTATATCCGACTTTGGATTTTTATAGTATTTTCATTAAGTATAGTAGGAACCCATTTTCAGCTAAGGATATCATTGTTGTCTAATTTATTACATGTTTCATGATTTCAATATGTTATGATGATTTTTCTGCACATTATTATATCCGACTTTGGATTTTTATAGTATTTTCATTAAGTATAGTAGGAACCCATTTTCAGCTAAGGATATCATTGTTGTCTAATTTATTACATGTTTCATGATTTCAATATGTCATGATGATTTTTCTGCACAGTATTATATCCGACTTTGGATTTTTATAGTATTTTCATTAAGTATAGTAGGAACCCATTTTCAGCTAAGGATATCATTGTTGTCTAATTTATTACATGTTTCATGATTTCAATATGTTATGATGATTTTTCTGCACATTATTATATCCGACTTTGGATTTTTATAGTATTTTCATTAAGTATAGTAGGAACCCATTTTCAGCTAAGGATATCATTGTTGTCTAATTTATTACATGTTTCATGATTTCAATATGTTATGATGATTTTTCTGCATATTATTATATCCGACTTTGGATTTTTATAGTATTTTCATTAAGTATAGTAGGAACCCATTTTCAGCTAAGGATATCATTGTTGTCTAATTTATTACATGTTTCATGATTTCAATATGTTATGATGATTTTTCTGCACATTATTATATCCGACTTTGGATTTTTATAGTATTTTCATTAAGTATAGTAGGAACCCATTTTCAGCTAAGGATATCATTGTTGTCTAATTTATTACATGTTTCATGATTTCAATATGTCATGATGATTTTTCTGCACAGTATTATATCCGACTTTGGATTTTTATAGTATTTTCATTAAGTATAGTAGGAACCCATTTTCAGCTAAGGATATCATTGTTGTCTAATTTATTACATGTTTCATGATTTCAAAATGTCATGATGATTTTTCTGCACAGTATTATATCCGACTTTGGATTTTTATAGTATTTTCATTAAGTATAGTAGGAACCCATTTTCAGCTAAGGATATCATTGTTGTCTAATTTATTACATGTTTCATGATTTCAATATGTTATGATGATTTTTCTGCACATTATTATATCCGACTTTGGATTTTTATAGTATTTTCATTAAGTATAGTAGGAACCCATTTTCAGCTAAGGATATCATTGTTGTCTAATTTATTACATGTTTCATGATTTCAATATGTTATGATGATTTTTCTGCATATTATTATATCCGACTTTGGATTTTTATAGTATTTTCATTAAGTATAGTAGGAACCCATTTTCAGCTAAGGATATCATTGTTGTCTAATTTATTACATGTTTCATGATTTCAATATGTCATGATGATTTTTCTGCACAGTATTATATCCGACTTTGGATTTTTATAGTATTTTCATTAAGTATAGTAGGAACCCATTTTCAGCTAAGGATATCATTGTTGTCTAATTTATTACATGTTTCATGATTTCAAAATGTCATGATGATTTTTCTGCACAGTATTATATCCGACTTTGGATTTTTATAGTATTTTCATTAAGTATAGTAGGAACCCATTTTCAGCTAAGGATATCATTGTTGTCTAATTTATTACATGTTTCATGATTTCAAAATGTCATGATGATTTTTCTGCACAGTATTATATCCGACTTTGGATTTTTATAGTATTTTCATTAAGTATAGTAGGAACCCATTTTCAGCTAAGGATATCATTGTTGTCTAATTTATTACATGTTTCATGATTTCAATATGTTATGATGATTTTTCTGCACATTATTATATCCGACTTTGGATTTTTATAGTATTTTCATTAAGTATAGTAGGAACCCATTTTCAGCTAAGGATATCATTGTTGTCTAATTTATTACATGTTTCATGATTTCAATATGTTATGATGATTTTTCTGCACATTATTATATCCGACTTTGGATTTTTATAGTATTTTCATTAAGTATAGTAGGAACCCATTTTCAGCTAAGGATATCATTGTTGTCAAATTTATTACATGTTTCATGATTTCAATATGTTATGATGATTTTTCTGCACATTATTATATCCGACTTTGGATTTTTATAGTATTTTCATTAAGTATAGTAGGAACCCATTTTCAGCTAAGGATATCATTGTTGTCTAATTTATTACATGTTTCATGATTTCAATATGTTATGATGATTTTTCTGCACATTATTATATCCGACTTTGGATTTTTATAGTATTTTCATTAAGTATAGTAGGAACCCATTTTCAGCTAAGGATATCATTGTTGTCTAATTTATTACATGTTTCATGATTTCAATATGTTATGATGATTTTTCTGCACATTATTATATCCGACTTTGGATTTTTATAGTATTTTCATTAAGTATAGTAGGAACCCATTTTCAGCTAAGGATATCATTGTTGTCTAATTTATTACATGTTTCATGATTTCAATAGGTTATGATGATTTTTCTGCACATTATTATATCCGACTTTGGATTTTTATAGTATTTTCATTAAGTATAGTAGGAACCCATTTTCAGCTAAGGATATCATTGTTGTCTAATTTATTACATGTTTCATGATTTCAATATGTCATGATGATTTTTCTGCACAGTATATTATCCGACTTTGGATTTTTATAGTATTTTCATTAAGTATAGTAGGAACCCATTTTCAGCTAAGGATATCATTGTTGTCTAATTTATTACATGTTTCATGATTTCAAAATGTCATGATGATTTTTCTGCACAGTATTATATCCGACTTTGGATTTTTATAGTATTTTCATTAAGTATAGTAGGAACCCATTTTCAGCTAAGGATATCATTTTTGTCTAATTTATTACATGTTTCATGATTTCAATATGTTATGATGATTTTTCTGCACATTATTATATCCGACTTTGGATTTTTATAGTATTTTCATTAAGTATAGTAGGAACCCATTTTCAGCTAAGGATATCATTGTTGTCTAATTTATTACATGTTTCATGATTTCAATATGTTATGATGATTTTTCTGCACATTATTATATCCGACTTTGGATTTTTATAGTATTTTCATTAAGTAGGAACCCATTTTCAGCTATGGATATCATTGTTGTCTAATTTATTACATGTTTCATTATTTCAATATGTTATGATGATTTTTCTGCACAATATTATATCCGACTTTGGATTTTTATAGTATTTTCATTAAGTATAGTAGGAACCCATTTTCAGCTAAGGATATCATTGTTGTCTAATTTATTACATGTTTCATGATTTTAATATGTCATGATGATTTTTCTGCACAGTATTATATCCGACTTTGGATTTTTATAGTATTTTCATTAAGTATAGTAGGAACCCATTTTCAGCTAAGGATATCATTGTTGTCTAATTTATTACATGTTTCATGATTTCAATATGTCATGATGATTTTTCTGCACAATATTATATCCGACTTTGGATTTTTATAGTATTTTCATTAAGTATAGTAGGAACCCATTTTCAGCTAAGGATATCATTGTTGTCTAATTTATTACATGTTTCATGATTTTAATATGTCATGATGATTTTTCTGCACAGTATTATATCCGACTTTGGATTTTTATAGTATTTTCATTAAGTATAGTAGGAACCCATTTTCAGCTAAGGATATCATTGTTGTCTAATTTATTACATGTTTCATGATTTCAAAATGTCATCGTAAGGATATCATTGTTGTGTAATTTATAACATATTTCATGATTTCAATATGTAATGATGATTTTTCTGCAAAGTATTATATCCGACTTTGGATTTTTATATTATTTCAGTATTTCATTTTTGTGTAATTTATTACATGTTTCATGATTTAAATACGTCATGATGATTTTTCTTTACAGTATTATATCCGACTTTGAATTTTTATAGGGTAGTAAAAATTACTTCTGTTTGCGAATGACGCTTCCTAAAATCATCTTATATGTATATGTCTTAGATATATGTATTTCAGTATACCACTGGATACATATTGATCTAGTATAACTTTGCCACATTCGACTGTATTCGATATATTTTAGTGTTAATGAAACTGAAAATTATATTATTTTTATTTATTTATTATTTTTATTTATTTATTTATCACACTATTTACATAATCGTCATTAAAAATAGATAATTGCTGCCCAACTAGGTATACCTGTTCTAGGGCTAGCAGTGTACCTACATATCATTATATTTCACAGGAGACATATTTGCATTTTTAAAAAGTATCTAAACAATATAAACTTAACTATTGTACATAGATTGAAAATGGAATGGATATTGTAAGTAGAAAGAAAATGAATGCTTTGTGATGGTTCAGACATGTAGAGAGAATGAACGAAGAACGCCCGAGAAGCAGGGGACGAGAAAGAGTTGGCATGATCATATAAATGAGATTTTGAAAGATGGGAATATACGAGTTCAGGATAATAGGAGAGCATGTATGATGCGATGCATGGATGTAAATGAGGCATAATATGAATAGCAAGATAGAATAGTCGGGCCTTCGGTTCTCTCTGCCTTCCCAAAATAGGGAATCGACGTCAAGGTCTGTATGAAGTATTAATGTATAGACCTTTAAATTACTCTTAATATACGTGGAACACTTCATAATTTATTCTATAATAAAATTCATAACCCTTTGAATGTATTTTTTTTATCATTCATACATCAAACGAAATGGAGGTAATCGTTTGTTTTTCACAATAATATAGGTGTTTCTAAATTAATTTATTTATGTGTTGTTTTGTTTAGAGTACCTAGTAAAAAAGTTGTATAAAATCAATCGTATCTTTCGGTTAAGACAAATATTTACTCAAATAGGTATGTATTAAAATTATATTTACATGATGTGTTCCTATGTAAATAAACAAAGATAAATATGCTATATAAATAACTCTGTAAATTTTAATGTTTTTTTTTACACGATTTTTTATGTAAACACATCGTGTATCTTCATATAAAATGTTAACGATATTTATTTTTTATCGTGTGTTTCTGTATTCAACGTCAATTTTAGTTTTGCAAGTCATTTGTTAAATTTATGATGCAATTACTTTAAATATAATGAAAAATTACTACAAATTGTTACAAAAAAGTAACGTTTTATTTTAGGAACATAGCATTTACTAAGGAGAGTTAAAGTCATAACGATAGGTAAATTATTTATATGAGTGTACAACTTATATTATTATTTTCATTACAAATCGACAGTTGGATTTCATCCATCTCTCGAGCACACTGGTATGTCCCTTTCATATATCTCGATTCACGCACACGCGTATTACGTACGCACATCCAATTAAACATTCCATCTTTTCCTTGGTTTCACAAAAAAGATGTTCAAAAGAGAGATCTCGAAAACGAGATTGTGTCTTTGCTCAATTGCTACTCACTTATTTATATAAAATAGAATTCCATTAATGAATGCTATAACTGAGAGATCACGTTATATTATTCTGATTATTTTTCTTTTGTGTTTATGTTTAATTATTTTGCTTTGAAAAACATGTAACCTTAGGCCATATTGAAAAAGTACTGGCTCTGAACAGACTTGTCTAGTGAGGCAGTAAATTTCCAAATAGGCACAATTGTACATAGTATGTATATAATAAGTCTTTTTAAAATATAGTTACTTTTTTGTTATTGTTGTGTAAATAATGGAAATAAATAATTTCATTTCAATTTCATTTCAGGTATAAAAGATACCCCTTTATGCGCATGCAGGGCAAATTTGACTAGATCCCGTGTTCTTTGAATGTCCGATGCACTTCGAATATGACATCTATCCCAACTTAAAAAGTCACTCTACCAGTAAACATGTCGCATCTCTTATCGCTTAACTCTCTTCCTATTTATTCTGCAAAAGCTAAATTTATCTTAATCAATGGTATTTATCTGTAAGTCGTAATAAACACTAATATATTTTTTTTACTTTTTCTTCCATTTGGCACAAATCACTCTTGTAAGGGTGGGTTGCCAAATATTATGTCTGCATTTGGATCTATATCTTCCATTCCTTTATTAAAGATCACAAAGCTTTATTTGATACAAATAATGTATTGTTCTTACGCGCTCATTTCTAGTATGGTGTGTTTTCTTTCGTCTCAGTCTCAATACAACAATTACAATTAATGTATGCTATAAATTGTGAAGTAATTTGATATTGAATTGAAGCATAGTGGATGTTTGATAACAGATCTTGTCAAGTATGTATAATGTAGCTTTTATTGGATATGAACAAGTTAACTGTCTGAATTCGGAGGATTACTTACCTTAGTAATATATCTATACTCGTATGATCTATAACAAATGTATCTACACGACCAACGACAAACATTAATTTCGATCTGTAAATCATATTATTAAATTAATTACATATAATGTAATGACAATTCATATATGTAATAAATAAGACATATATTAATACGTCTAACTAAATTAATAGTTGCATGTAACTGATGTAACCAATTGTCCATGGCGATAGTATGTATAGTATCTACGTACCAAACGAATACATACCAAACCATAAAATCAAAATTATAGATTTGAAAAGTATTCAACTATTGAGACTTTCCGTAGATTTTGTGTATACCGCCATACCAATTTGTAGGGAACTATCTCGTCATTAAATTAAAATTTTACAAAAATGTTAAAAATATTTCAAGATAAAACATTTAGGTACACAGAAAAATAAATTGTTTACAAAAGTTGAAGTATTTCGGCGTTTTTCGAAAAAATTAAATAAATTGTAGGTATAGGCAGTTAAACACTTATTATATCGAACATACAATGGATTACGCCAGGGCGATTCACTGTCGTGGCTGCTGTTCAATAATAAAATATATCTTTTTTTTTATATACATAATGAAAATTTTTAATATAACACAAAGTCAACCATCGAAAACCCTCAGGGTTTATCAGAGGTTAACGATTTCAGTATTTAGTAGATTTCATATACACTAGTTGCATGTAACACATGAGATCCAACTGTCGATAGCGATAGTATGTTTAGTTGAAGAATAAGAATCAAACTATAAACCCATGAATCCAAATTATTGAAAACTTTAACACATGTTGGTATGTATGTCAAGATAGGACAGTATGGAGTTCAGTCCTCTTTTCCTACGCGGAATATCAAAACAGCATGATGGTTCTGTATGTATGTTTGGAGATTAAGTACCTATCAAACTATTAAGTCTTCTTACATATTGTGTATAGGCGACTGCCATACAAATTGTATGAAGCAATGTCGTCACAAAATTCAATTTTTATAAAAATTGTTAAAAAAAGTTTGAGATGTGCTAATACAATGTTAATATTTTTTATAGAAAATTAAATTGTCTAGTTGGGGTGTTTCGGTATTTTTAAAAAAATTGGAAATATAGGCAGTTTAACTAATAAATTTATCATTAAAAACATATTTTTCTTAATAAAAAATGTTTGAGAAACCATGGAATTTTTTTGAAAAAACTAATTTGAGATTTTGTATTTGTTTATATTTGTACCAATTTTCAGCGTTCTAGCTTTTATGGTTTCTGAGATATATGGAAAAATAAAGTAAGAATTCATAAGTTGATAACCCCTGACTGAAACAATAATTCAAAATTCTGAGTATAAAAATTATGTAGGCCTATAACTATTTATAAATTTTGAAATTTTGGGCTCTGTAAATTGAGCGGATCAAAAGTTGTAAGGGACACACACACACACACACACACACACACACAGACACACAGACACACACACACACACAGACACACACACACACACACACACACACACACACACACACACAGAGACACACCCTCACACCCTCACACACACACACACACACACACACACACACACACACACACACACACACACACACACACACACACACACACACACACACACACACACACACACACACAAACACATGAAATGTTCTACTCCGAATTCTGAGTAAATCCGTGTATGGAACATATATGCTGCGAAGCCTCTAAGTTGGTGTTTTTTGACTTCAAAGTTGGAAGAGCCGTGAAAAAAGTAGACCTCTGCATACAATTCTCGCGTATCCTGGCTTAAAACATTGTCGATATGTTAAGAGAAAGTTCTTCTGAACAAATCGACAGTTGGATAATACGATGCAGGTTCCAACCTACGTCAGCCTAGCAACTCAAAGAGCATGCTCTTAGAGCACATAGCTGTCGTCATAGGATCTCATCATGTACCTTTTTAAGTGGGTAAAATATTTTGGGCATGTTGTGTATATATGCAAGAGCTCGTCATTCATATCATTTAGTATTTTTGTCAGGAGATATTCCCATGTTCTCATGCCATATGCATTATTGTACACAGGGTAAAATATATTTCTTTAAGTAGTTTACCTGTCGAATGTTTTTTCTACGTGAGTTAATTGAGTAAAATTATCATGTTCGTATTTTAAGATGGCAATTTTTACTTAATGATACATAGCTAACACGTTACAGTGTTTGAATAGACCCTTTTCATTATTCTGATACGTAAGTACTTTTATTTTATTATTTACTATGATTTTTAAAAGTTTTAATTGTAGGTTATAGATATTTGCTAAATATGTTTTGTATGTCCTACCATAGCTACTCAGTCCATAGTTAATGATACTATCTGCTAATAGGTAATAAATATTTACTAGTAGGTACATTCCTTTAATTAAACTAATGCTTGTGGTATAAATGTAAAAAAAAAAACTTTCGAGAAATTCACTGGATTAGGTATAGGTACGTTTATTAAATAAAGTTATAATTTTTTATTATTTTTACATAAAAATCTCAAATTTTGCTTCGATGGTATTGCATAATATGACGTTTGGCGTTTTATCAAATTTTGAGTACGCTCAAACTATACCTAAGTTTAATCGTCTTCATATTGACATCATAAGAGTAGGTACCTATATTATGTATGTTGGAATGCATTCATTTCCATAGAGAGCACTATTTTGATTAACTTATTGCCATAGTAGGTACACATTTTGCTGGGGGGCTTGTCTTCCAGTAACATAGCTGTGCATGGTCCTTTTGAGTCAGAAAGGTTGTTTTTCTGTATATTTCTTTTTACATGTCTGTGTTTTTGTATTCAAACTCTTTTTTTGTCTCAATAAATGTTTATTTATTTATTTATTTATTTAAGCACAAGAAGATTCAAATAAATAAATAATTATTCTGTAGGAAATTAAATCGCCACTAACATAGGTATATTACCTTCGGTTAATTAATTTTATTTTATAAAAAATAAATACTTCAGATAGCAACTAGCTGAAATAACTAACTATATAAATACGTCAGATAGCAACTGGCTGAAATAACTAACTATATAAATACGTCAGATAGCAACTGGCTGAAATAACTAACTATATAAATACGTCAGATAGCAACTGGCTGAAATAACTAACTAGGTATATAAATACGTCAGATAGCAACTGGCTGAAATAACTAACTATATAAATACGTCAGATAGCAACTGGCTGAAATAACTAACTATATAAATACGTCAGATAGCAACTGGCTGAAATAACTAACTATATAAATACGTCAGATAGCAACTGGCTGAAATAACTAACTATATAAATACGTCAGATAGCAACTGGCTGAAATAACTAACTATATAAATACGTCAGATAGCAACTGGCTGAGATAACTAACTATATAAATACGTCAGATAACAACTGGCTGAAATAACTAACTATATAAATACATACGTCAGATAGCAACTGGCTGATATAACTAACTATACTAGTTGCATGTAACACATGAGATCCAACTGTCGATAGCGATAGTATGTATAGTTGAAGAATATGTACCAAACTATAAACCCATAGATACAAATTATTGAATATTTTCAGATATTTTGTTTTCTATACAACATATGTAGGTATGTATGTCAAGATAGGATAGTATGGAGGAAGATCCTTTTTCCTACCCAGAATATGTAAATAGCATGATGGTATGTATGTATGTTTGGAGATGAAGTATCAAACTATTAAGTCTTCTTACATATTGTGTATAAGCGACTGCCATACAAAATGTATGAAGCGATGTCGTCACTAAATTCAATTTTTAAAAAAATTGTTAAAAAAAAATTGAGATCTTCTACTACAATGTTGATATTTTTTATAGAAAATTAAATTATCTAGTTGGGGTGTTTCGGCTTTTTTCGATAATTGTAAAAGTTTTGGAAATATAGGCAGTTAAACTCATAAATTTATCATAAAAAAAATATTTTTCTTAATAAAAAATGTTTGAGAAACCCTGGAATTTTTTTGAAAAAACTAATTTGAGATTTTGTATTTGTCTATGTTTGTACCAATTTTAAGCGTTCTACCGTTTATGGTTTCTGAGATATATGGAAAAATAAAATAAAAATTCAAAAGTTGATAACCCCTGACTGAAACAAAAATTCAAAATTCCGAGTATAAAAGTTTTGTAGGCCTGTAACTGTTTATATATTCTGAAATTTTAGGCTCTGTGAATTGAGC
Source organism: Molanna angustata (assembly GCA_963576475.1). Taxonomy (NCBI): domain Eukaryota; kingdom Metazoa; phylum Arthropoda; class Insecta; order Trichoptera; family Molannidae; genus Molanna; species Molanna angustata. The sequence continues at coordinate 10,640,275 of OY754978.1, read as the reverse complement.
GGATCAAAAGTTATAAGGGGGGGACGGACACACAGACACACAGACACACACACACACACACACACACACGAAATGTTCTACTCCGAATTCTGAGTAAATCTGTGTATGGAACATATATGCTGCGAAGCCTCTAAGTTGGTGTTTTTTGACTTCAAAGTTGGAAAAGCCGTGAAAAAAGTAGACCTCTCCATACAATTCTCGCGTATTCTGGCTTGATACATTGTCGATATGTTAAGAGAACAAAGTTCTCCTGAACAAATCGACAGTTGGATAAATACGTCAGATAGCAACTGGCTGAAATAACTAACTATACTAGTTGCATGTAACACATGGGATCCAACTGTCGATAGCGATAGTATGTATAGTTGAAGAATATGTACCAAACTATAAACCCATAGATACAAATTATTGAATATTTTCAGATATTTTGTTTTCTATACAACATATGTAGGTATGTATGTCAAGATAGGATAGTATGGAGGAAGATCCTTTTTCCTACCCAGAATATGCAAATAGCATGATGGTATGTATGTATGTATGTTTGGAGATGACGTATCAAACTATTAAGTCTTCTTACATATTGTGTATAGGCGACTGCCATACAAAATTTATGAAGCGATGTCGTCACTAAATTCAATTTTTAAAAAAATTGTTAAAAAAAAATTGAGATCTTCTACTACAATGTTAATATTTTTTATAGAAAATTAAATTATCTAGTTGGGGTGTTTCGGTTTTTTTCGATAATTGTAAAAGTTTTGGAAATATAGGCAGTTAAACTCATAAATTTATCATAAAAAAAATATTTTTCTTAATAAAAAATGTTTGAGAAACCCTGGAATTTTTTTGAAAAAACTAATTTGAGATTTTGTATTTGTCTATGTTTGTACCAATTTTCAGCGTTCTACCGTTTATAATTTCTGAGATATATGGAAAAATAAAATAAAAATTCAAAAGTTGATAACCCCTGTCTGAAACAAAAATTCAAAATTCCGAGTATAAAAGTTTTGTAGGCCTGTAACTGTTTATATATTCTGAAATTTTAGGCTCTGTAAATTGAGCGGATCAAAAGTTATAAGGGGGGGACGGACACACAGACACACAGACACACACACACAGACACACACACACACAGACACACACACACAGACACACGAAATGTTCTACTCCGAATTCTGAGTAAATCCGTGTATGGAACAAATATGCTGCGAAGCCTCTAAGTTGGTGTTTTTTGACTTCAAAGTTGGAAAATCCATGAAAAAAGTAGACCTCTCCATACTAGTTGCATGTAACACATGAGATCCAACTGTCGATAGCGATAGTATGTATAGTTGAAGAATATGTACCAAACTATAAACCCATAGATACAAACTAGTTGCATGTAACACATGAGATCCAACTGTCGATAGCGATAGTATGTATAGTTGAAGAATATGTACCAAACTAAAAACCCATAGATACAACTTATTGAATATTTTCAGATATTTTGTTTTCTATACAACATATGTAGGTATGTATGTCAAGATAGGATAGTATGGAAGAAGATCCTTTTTCCTACCCAGAATATGCAAATTGCATGATGGTATGTATGTATGTTTGGAGATGAAGTAACAAACTATTAAGTCTTCTTACATATTGTGTATAGGCGACTGCCATACAAAATGTATGAAGCGATGTCGTCACTAAATTCAATTTTTAAAAAAATTGTTAAAAAAAAATTGAGATCTTCTACTACAATGCTAATATTTTTTATAGAAAATTAAATTATCTAGTTGGGGTGTTTCGGTTTTTTTCGATAATTGTAAAAGTTTTGGAAATATAGGCAGTTAAACTCATAAATTTATCATAAAAAAAATATTTTTCTTAATAAAAAATGTTTGAGAAACCCTGGAATTTTTTTGAAAAAACTAATTTGAGATTTTGTATTTGTCTATGTTTGTACCAATTTTCAGCGTTCTACCGTTTATGGTTTCTGAGATATATGGAAAAATAAAATAAAAATTCAAAAGTTGATAACCCCTGACTGAAACAAAAATTCAAAATTCCGAGTATAAAAGTTTAGTAGTCCTGTAACTGTTTATATATTCTGAAATTTTAGGCTCTGTTAATTGAGCGGATCAAAAGTTATAAGGGGGGGACGGACACACAGACACACAGACACACACACACACACAGACACACACACACACAGACACACACACACACACAGACACACACACACACACAGACACACGAAATGTTCTACTCCGAATTCTGAGTAAATCCGTGTATGGAACATATATGCTGCTAAGCCTCTAAGTTGGTGTTTTTTGACTTCAAAGTTGGAAAAGCCGTGAAAAAAGTAGACCTCTCCATACAATTCTCGCGTATTCTGGCTTGATACATTGTCGATATGTTAAGAGAACAAAGTTCTCCTGAACAAATCGACAGTTGGACAATTCTCGCGTATTCTGGCTTGATACATTGTCGATATGTTAAGAGAACAAAGTTCTCCTGAACAAATCGACAGTTGGATAAATACGTCAGATAGCAACTGGCTGAAATAACTAACTATATAAATACGTCAGATAGCAACTGGCTGAAATAACTAACTATATAAATACGTCAGATAGCAACTGGCTGAAATAACTAACTATATAAATACGTCAGATAGCAACTGGCTGTAATAACTAACTATATAAAAGAAACATACGAGTTGAGAAACAAAGAGCCAATCAATTAATGAGTTATACATTTTAGTACCCATGCATATGTGATTGGTTGGTTGGTAAACCGTTTTATAGTAATCTTATTGTTAGTTATTTTGGTGAGTTCTTTAATAGTATTTTTATGACAAGGTGTGTGTGTGTGTGTGTGTGTGTGTCTGTGTATACCCTGCCCAATAAGTGCCAAGATGAGTATAATATATCCCTAGGCATAAACAAAAGGATGATGGATATCTATCGAGATTTCTCCAAAAGAATACTAATATCCGAAACATATAGAATACCATACTTGTTTCACAAACATTCTAAACATATTCCAATTTAAATTCATATATTTTTTTAAATAAAACATGAATATAGGTATCTACATTCACGTCATTCCACATTTGGGTTAGTCAGAAAAATAGAGCGCCATACTCGTCTCTCTTGACATACATTTCTCACATCATTCACTTATTTCTTACTTTTCCATCCTTTAAGATTATTATAATAATGATCCTGCCATTTTTTTCCATTCCATCTCCATTGCTTCTTTAAGTAAGTACAAATAAATTACATTAAATTTATTTGTACTTACTAATGCGTAAGGCACATATTTAAATCACCTCCGTTTTGCAGACGACATAGTAATAATAAGCGAAGAATTGTCTGAACTGGAAGCTATGGTAGCAGAATTATATGAAGCCTCTAGAAAAATCGGTCTGGAAATGAACATAGACAAAACCAAGATTTTGAGTCCAACTTCACACAGTATTTGCATTAGAAATAAGACTATTGGTGCTGTTGAAGAATACATATACCTTGGACATAAAAATAAATTGGGTAAAGAAAATCAGACCGCCGAACTGCCAAGACGTATAGGGCTGAGTTGGGCTGCTTTTGGAAAGTTGAGGTACATATTCGGCAACAGGGAAATTCCAAATAACCTAAAAGCCAAAGTGTACAATTCTTGTGTTTTGCCAGTGACAACATACGGTCTCGAAACCATGTCACTTACTGCCAGAAGCCTCCACAGACTTAAGTGTACTCAACGAGCAATGGAGAGACAAATGTTAGGCGTATCCTTGAGAGACCGAATAAGAAACGAGGAAATAAGACGCCGGTCAAAGGTCACCGACATTGCAGAAAGAGTGGGAAGGCTGAAGTGGCAATGGGCAGGTCATGTGGCAAGACAGAGAGATGATAGATGGACCCCCAAAATTCTGAATTGGAGACCCTATCATAATAGAAGGGGTGTAGGGAGACCACAGAGGAGATGGACTGATGACATTGTCGAACTGGTGGGACATGGGTGGAAACAGAGTGCCCAGGACAGAGAGAAGTGGAAAACTCAGGAAGAGGCATTTATCCTGCAGTGGAGTGAAAGGGGCTGAAAGAAGAAGAAGAAGAAGAAGAATGCGTAAGTGGGGATCTAACTCAGTACGTCCGCACAGAAGCCGAACGACTACCCAACTGTGCCATGGTGGTTTTATTTGTGTGCTACTTTTGTTTTTTTGAGACTTTGACGTATATTGGAATATTTTCTTGTTAATTATTGTTTTTTTTTTCAACTTGTATAAATAAATCTGTGGAGGCGTGAATACTTGTTAGGATAGGAATGTTTGTCATTCGGTTCACACTGTCTATATTTGGTTTATTAATTGATAGGAAAAAATAACCAACGATCAGCAATATTATTTTGTTTTTTACAAAGATTTGTTTACTTCATTAACATACTATTGAGAGTAAAGTAGACCCTTCAATATTGTAAGTTATTAAGCTTATTTTGTTACATAAAAAATATGGGTTATTTTACTTCAATTATACTGTAGCCTTTTTTGTTAATATTTCTTTGAAGGGACACTAAGGCAATGGGTGATAAGGTATTTAATTATCAGTCTGTTAAAAATTAAGCTTTATTAAGCAAAAATTAAACTTAAGAATGACAATTAAATCTTATCAATATGATGACATTGAGCTAAGATTATTATAAAATAAATTTTCTTTGATAGTTTTATTTTTATACCTATACATATTTAAGATCCAGAAGGGGTAAATTGTATAAATTTCATGTATAAATAAAATGCAGTTTTTTTTTCATAAATGAATAAATACTGTTTTTTGAGAAACACTGGCATCAAAAAGAGTAAGTTTTATCTCCCTGAAAGGTTTATTTTATGGCATTTTATATATCTTTCATCTATTTAAATTCTTTTGTGAGAATATTGTAGCTGAGAATGGATTAGATACTTATCCAAGTACTTTTTAATCCACTTCAATACGAGTATTATTTGTATAGGCTTTATGTTACTCTCTAAACACATACAAATAAATATTGTGCGTGCATAAAATAAGACTTTGCAAAATATGTTCCAAGTAAAAAATATAAATAGAAGGTACTTGATCTTGAGTTTTATGACAGTTTAAAAAAAACATAATCTGAATTGAGATTATGAAAAAAATATACATATTCCAACTGTCGATTTGTTCAGGAGAACTTTGTTCTCTTAACATATCGACAATGTATCAAGCCAGAATACGCGAGAATTGTATGGAGAGGTCTACTTTTTTCACGGCTTTTCCAACTTTGAAGTCAAAAAACACCAACTTAGAGGCTTCGCAGCATATATGTTCCATACACGGATTTACTCAGAATTTGGAGTAGAACATTTCGTGTGTCTGTGTGTGTGTCTGTGTGTGTGTATGTCTGTGTGTGTGTGTGTCCGTCCCCCCCTTATAACTTTTGATCCGCTCAATTTACAGAGCCTAAAATTTCAGAATATATAAATAGTTACAGGCCTACAAAACTTTTATACTCGGAATTTTGAATTTTTGTTTCAGTCAGGGGTTATCAACTTTTGAATTTTTATTTTATTTTTCTCTATATCTCAGAAACCATAAAAGCTAGAACGCTGAAAATTGGTATAAACATAGACAAATACAAAATCTCAAATTAGTTTTTTCAAAATATTCCAGGGTTTCTCAAACATTTTTTATTAGGAAAAGTATTTTTTTTATGATAAATTTATGAGTTTAACTGCCTATATTTCCATTTTTTTTTTAAATATCGAAAAAAGCCGAAACACCCCAACTAGATAATTTAATTTTATATAAAAAATATTAACATTGTAGCAGTACATCTCAAATTTTTTTTAACAATTTTTATAAAAATTGAATTTAGTGACGACATCGCTTCATACAATTTGTATGGTAGTCACCTATACACAATATCAAAGAAGACTTAATAGTTTGATACTTCATCTCTAAACATACAATATACATATACCATCATGCTGTTTTCATATTCCGGGTAGGAAAAAAAGACTGACCTCCATACTATCCTATCTTGACTACCTAGGTACATGTGTTGTATAGAAAACTAAATATCATAAAATAATAAATAATTTGTATTTATGGGTTTGGTACTTATTCTTCAACTATACATACTATCGCTGTCGACAGTTGGATCTCATGTGTTACATGCAACTAGTTTAAATCCAACCTACGTAGGACACCCCCACAGACTGATCTTTTCTATATTCCAAATTACAATACTATTCACTGAAAACATTCTACCATTCCTCGTATCTGCGAAGCATTTAACAAAAAATTCAATGGTTTAGACTTATTTCATACTCCGTATAGTAGTAAGGTACACGAAAGAATTAACCAACATGATCCGAGTTAATAATAGATAGATTAATATGAACAACCACAAAATATCCGCCGAGTATTTCAACTATATGATAGATGTTTTGTTTTCTTATCTCTTATGAGTACAGTACAACTTAATTAGCTCTCTCTCTCCTTTAGTTATCCTCTGACATTCCCCGTCACTTTCCTATCCCACTGTCCTTTCCCATCTCCTAATCATTATTTCTTTGCATTCTTTCTCTTCTGTGTTTAATGTAACTTATAGTGGATATAAATAATTGGATGGCAGGCCTAACAATACATTGTACCTTCTTCGTCTTCAATGGCGCTACAGCCCATATCCAGCCTTTGCCTCCGTCAGTCTTCGCCTCCAGAAACTCTCCAACTGCCCGGCACTTGCAATAGTTGGGAAGCATCCCTTCCAACTTCGTCCTCCCATCGCAGCCGCGGTCTTCCAAACTTTCTTCTTCCACCTGGATGTCCACACAGGACTTTCTTTGGTATTCGCTGTGGTGGCATTCTCTGTACATGTCCGGCCCATCTCAATATGACATGCACAGAGAGCCTGTGGGAGTCTTGTAGATGGCGTACAGCTCATTATTATATTTAATCCTCCGTATAGGAACAAATAGGAACTGAAAATTTCTTGTTGCGTGGAATTTTCGATTTGATATAACTGAAATTTCTCGTTACGCGGATTAATGCAACAGAAAATTGAATTTGTTTTCCTGCACGGCAATCTTATTTTGATTGATGGATTTATACAATAATAAAAATATATTAATTTTTACATATGTACATATTTGTAAATATCACAATTGTGTTATGAGGGAAAAAGTGAGGGAAGATAGTAATTTACTTCTGCGGCCCGCCGTTCACTTTGAATTTCCGAATCTGTTTGCCCACCCCTGATCTATACTTATCTATTCAAAGTATTTTTTTAGATTTATCTTACTGTGTATTTTAAATTTACTTAAAAATATTCGTATTAATTTTGTCTTTTCCAAATATTTTTTTTTATTCTTTTATGTAGACCCCTTGTGCCTTTTTTAAGAGGTCGGCTTCTCCTGCGAAATGATCTCCTCTGCGAAGTGATCAAAAGTTCAAAGTACATTGTATTCATTATTAATTTTCTTGGGAAACACCGGAAAATTGGAAAAAATAAACTATATATTGAATCTGTCTAACCCTATATATTATGGACATAAAGTTTTTGACATTAAAAAGGACCGAAACCTTAGCTTATATTACCAATGATATGAGTTAAATCCGCATGACTAAACGTCCTATTTTTCTCCACACCCCCATATTATGTGACCCAAAATGGTTTCGTCTGTAAAAATAAAAGGAGAAAAAAAAAAACAATCTGTGAATGGCGGGTTATAAAATGAATTATAATTTATACACAAAATTATATGGGTTTTATTACATTTACGTGTTTACAGCCCGAAAAGATTTCATTTCGTCGTGGTTTACATTTGAGCTTAAAAGCGTGCAAAAATAAAACTTTATTGAATGTCAAACATGAAAATGTTTACTAACTTCATTATTACGCAATGTTTTTCTGACAGTTAATCGAAAACCATGGAATCAATAAAGACGTGGAATTATATTGAAAAAAATAATGTAATAGTTATCACAATTTTGAAGGGATTATCCTGCGTAGCGTCAATATTAATTTACTGAAATAGATATGTCAATCATTCATATAATGTTCGTTTATTTGATCTACCAATCAATTTTATATCCAGATAAATAACTATTGCGCAACTATACTAACAACCAATTTATTTATGATAATACAAACCCACATTAATGCAAGCATGAATATATAAGTGATATAATATGTATACAAAAAATAGTTGATCTGCCTATCCGATGTATAATTTATATTGTCTCTATGCTTAGCTTTTAGCTTTTTGTTTGGCATTGGCATATTTATTTATTGATAGAATCTTTCACTAAACAGAACAAAATTCATATAATAAAATGGTATTCAACCTCACTATGATAAACCTGTTTCGAGGTTAAATAAAGTCACATTTGTGAAAGACATAGATGATAGAATTAATATTTAAAACAATATGCAACAAAAGACATAGGTGACTAAATTTATAAAATTTCCGGTACGTGCAAAAAGATTAAAGAAGATTTGCGGAGTGTGAAAATATTTGTGCCGCACGAAAATAAGGGATTTATGAAGTACCGTGTGGGGCATGCAAGGGCGTCTACATCGGCAGAACCACGAAACAAGGACCATTCGCCGTATAGAGGCAAGATTAGCTGAACATTAAGTAGACGTTGCAAGAAGCAAATTACAATCAACCCTAGCGATGCACACGATGACTGAAGGACATAAAATCGACTTCGAAAACGCAAGAGCATTGGTGAGAGACACCTCGTTTTTACAGAGAAGCAATCGAAATAGAATAAAGACCAAACAGTATTAATACAAGAGACGACTCACGCAGACTTCCGTCAGCATGGAAAACGATAATATACAAGACAGACGGACTAATAAATGACACGCATCATCCCAGAAGGCATACAAGATAGCCGTGAATATCACACAATACAATACCAAGGCAGATACATACATACATATGTACATACACAGACACGCATGCTACAGTCGAGACGTACACCGAACACTTCACGATACCACACCGAAACACGCACGCTACGGTCGAATATAGAGAATATCACTAACGCCACACAAGACATGACACGTTCTTATTACGTTTTTATATTGTCTTGGTCTTAAAAATATATAAATCAGTACTCGATCATAATCTCATATTAATCCAAATTTTCATTGAATCTTAAATCTATTAAGGGCGTAGGTATTTAAAATAAAAAAAATATAAATCAAATGAAATTATCAATAATATTTGTATAAATTAATATAATCAATTAATCAATTTTAATCTGATCATAATCAACTTCAAGTCTGAATGTGATCTTAATCAACTTCAATTCTGAATCTGATCTTAATCAACTTCATGAGTAGCCCAGCAGTTATATTTTATATACTGTTCTATCTGTACTATTTTGAACTCAAAATATTGTTGAAAAATATATTTTGAAAATAAAATTAAATCGGATAGTAAGTAAAATATAATGTAAATGTAATTGTTATTTTATGTTATTATGACTGTTTTCATTCCTTATTTTGAATAAAAATCTTTGTCCTAGAAAACATTAATAGTATATTTGACCCAAATAAGAATGATTAGACTTTCGTAATATACTTCTTGATAATCTGTATATAAAAAATGATTTTATTATAGATATATCCATAGAAAAATGAATTTCTATCGAAATACGATTTTTACGAAGGTCTTCATAAGAAATTATCCTGCTATTAAATATCGTTCTTATTCAGCGTTGCTCAGTCTTTTTACTCTTCATGGCATCATAATATAATATAGTAATGATAACAAAATGTTCAAGCCTCGTTAAATTCTAACTCTCAACAAACATCGTGTAGAAACTGTAAAGATTCATAATACAGGTAGACCTCGGCTTTTGCGGATTCTATAACGCGTTTTTTTTTCTCAACACTTTCTTGGCTTCAACACTTTCACTGTCATGGCTTCGAAATATTCCGGCAGCCTATTCCGGTTCTTTTATCGCGGTAATATACACTAGTTTACGTAATTTATTTAAGGGACAAACTTATAAAATATACAAAAGGAATACAATATATACCTACAAAAAAACAGACCAATTACATTTGTCCACAGATGACAATCATAATATATAAGTACACACATTACAACGCTAAATAAGAAAGAACATAATCAAAATAAATTAAAATATTATAAGAACAAATTAATATGTTATTAAAAAATTATTACATGTTTGCCGGTGACGGGAAATAAATAGTTTCTTGTAGCAGATCGTTAATCTATTTTCCGCGGACACTAGCCCGCGTAAACTTCCGCGCATTATGTCGAGAACTACCGTTCGCCGTTCGTAACGCGGTATTCTGATTGGAGCGAATTCGTATGACGTTCGACAGGTGAATGTATTCGCAAACTTTAATGCGACATATCGAGGTAGTGTTAAGCTCACAGATTATAGTTATGAATGACAGCTCGTGATACGTAACTTTCACTTTACATTCTGTGATACGTAAAGATTCACGCTACTTATCGCAAAATATTATATGTGAATGGGAATAAGGGCACAGGAATCGTAATAGGTGCAATTGCGAGTTATCTTCTTTTCTCATTCACGAGCGTGAGTAACAAAAAATGATTTTCTCATTCACATAATACGTAAATTCACGAGCGTGAGTGACAAAAAATGTTTGTCTCATTCACATGATACGTAAATTAACGAGCGTGAGTGACAAAAAATGTTTATCTCATTCACATAATACGTAAATTGACGAGCGTGATTGACAAAAAATGATTTTCTCATTCAAATAATTTGTAAATTCACGACTCAATTCACGAGCATGGGTGACAAAAAATTTTTGTCTCATTCACATAATACGTAAATTCACGAGCGTGAGTGACAAAAAATGTTTATCTCATTCACATAATACGTAAATTCACGAGCGTGAGTGACAAAAAAGGTTTGTCTCATTCACATGATACGTGAATTCACGAGCGTGAGTGACAAAAAATGATTTTCTCATTCAAATAATATGTAAATTCACGAGCGTGAGTGACAAAAAATGTTTGTCTCATTCACATGATACGTAAATTAACGAGCGTGAGTGACAAAAAATGTTTATCTCATTCACATAATACGTAAATTGACGAGCGTGATTGACAAAAAATGATTTTCTCATTCAAATAATTTGTAAATTCACGAGCATGGGTGACAAAAAATTTTTGTCTCATTCACATAATACGTAAATTCACGAGCGTGAGTGACAAAAAATGTTTATCTCATTCACATAATACGTAAATTCACGAGCGTGAGTGACAAAAAAGGTTTGTCTCATTCACATGATACGTGAATTCACGAGCGTGAGTGACAAAAAATGATTTTCTCATTCAAATAATATGTAAATTCACGAGCGTGAGTGACAAAAAATGTTTATCTCATTCGAATAATACGTATGTAAATTCACGAGCATGAGTGACAAAAAATGTTTATCTCATTCACATAATACATAAATTCACGAGCGCCAAAAAAATGTAAGCCTTTTCACATAAAATATTATTCTTCACGTTTTCTTTCTCGTTTTTTGTCCCGCGTCAAACTGACCGTGAATCGTGAACGTGGTGTTTTTCTTCTATATTTTCGGTTATATTTTTTTAATAATAGGATAACGATAGGTATATTTTTTTTACGGCGCGCTTTCGCGCCGGTGCATAATCGGTACGTTTGATTTGCAAAAATTCAGCGTCAAAATAATCAGAATGGTCCATCATTTTCACAATCAGTGCATGCAGTTTTCGAAAGAAAACGACGAAGATTATGAGTGAGTCCTGTAAAGAGTGGTTGTTGCGTATTATTTGACAGTTTAGAACAAATTTTACGTTATAAACGTAGAAAAGCCAAACAAGTTAATATAAATTCATTTTAGCAACGTGGAATAATGAATTGCAGTGTGTAAGATATTATTCTTTAATATGTATTTTATAAAAAGGGTATTTTTTAGTTTTATGTACGATTTTTTTAAATCCTCGTTTATCACGGAATTTCGCTTATCATGGCTCTTACTAGAACGTATCCCCCGCGATGAATAAGTTTTGATGTGTGTATGGCGTATTCAAAATTTTGTTTTATTTGCAGCATTAGTCATATAAAAATATGTTTATAATCATAACGTTGAAAATTAAGAAATGGGTTAGTAAAAACATGGTTAACTTTAATTTGTTATTCTGATGTTTTTTTATGATTATTATAATATTGTTGATTTTGTGTGTTATGTTTTTATGTAAATGAATCGTTATATAAAATCCATTTCTTAGCACAAGCTTTATTTGCTTTCTGAGAAAAAAAATATTTTCATACAAACATTATGTTAAATTTAAATGTATAAAATTTCTTGAATTTTAGTTCATTTCTATAACTTTAGTTAGAGAGTATCGACGCGTTTTGTGCAAACTCGACAGTAAAGTATTTTAATTTAATTAAAATAATAATACCCTATACATAATAATATCCTTGCACCCAACGCAAGTGTCGAGTTAATTGCTATGTGGAAATTTCTTCAAACTAACCAGTGCTACCAGCCCAGAGAAGCAATGTGCGCGTGAGAAATGAATTTAAATAAATTTCTCATCTGCTGGAGATCGAACCTATGAAGTATTAATTTTTTTATGGTAAATATTCAGCATTTTCATGAGATGAATTTATTTAATTATTTTTGATTTAAATGTTTTTTTATGAAACCTTAATAATTCTTCAATGCTATTTTATGTAAGTGATGTGCCTATTCAACAATTTCAAATTTTACGTTTTTGAATTTCGGGTCCCTTTAAAATATCTGAATGCACTGATGATATCAAAATATTTATTTTTTAAAAGAATCGAATGAGTAGGTACTTCAGTCGTCTATAATCTATGTATAAACTAGAATAAACACGCCGTTGATATTTTTTTTACTTCTACTTATGTAACTTGTGTAACTTCTATAACTTTTTTTTTCTTAAATTATGTCACTATTTTTTTCTTCTTCTTTTTTTACTTCACTTTTGTAACCGAATTTTATCTAATTTATGTAACTCATACTTGTGTGACTTACGTGTGTGATTGAATAAGAGCTCTTGAATTTGAGATTATTGAATTTATCGTTTAACTGTTTAAATGTATACCTAATTGTTTTTTTTCTTATTGTATATATTTTTATCATCAATATGTGTTTTTACGTATTTTATTATTTATTTAATTTAATTAAACAGTAACAATGCAAGTTAAAAAAGAAAGAAAAGAAACTAAAAAGTCAACAAAACATAATACATAGTAACTTACTCCTCTCTCTTTTTTATTCATCACTAGCTTTTATGTCCCGCCTTTGGCCAAGAATGTAAAATTGTGAAAGAAAAAGCAATCGTTTTTATAATATTGTCACCCAATTATTTTGCAATATCAGACTATGAAAAGTGGTTTGAAATTTGATTGAGTTTAAGTATTGTAAAATGTTCAAGTGATGGCCACAACCCATTCTTTTTTATATATTGCTATAAAGTGTGAATGAAGTATAATATTTATACAATTTCTGCTCGCATGGACTATGCGTAATGGTTTTAAATATGACTGTTTATCAACGTTGTAAAGAGATTGGTTTGGCCACAACCCCCATTTTTAAATATTATCATCGAAAACAAATTGTAATGTGTACCTATTGAAAATTTAGTAATTTTGGATGTTGGGATGTGGTTAAAATTTGATTAAACAAACATAGGTACTGAAAAGATCTAGTATTGGTCACATCCCATTCGTTTTTATATTTTTTCATCAAGTGTGCATTATATTTTTGCTCAATTTGACTGAAAGTCTTCATTAACGAAGAAGAAGAAGACTTGAACTATAGTAAATAGTTTTTAATTTGAATATAAATGTTGTGAAGAGTTCAGTAATGGCCACAACCCCCATTCTTTAAATATTAGGTGTTGAAAATTATTCAAAATAGGATGATATAAATGGTTTAGATTTAATTAAACAAAAGTATTGAAAAGATTCTAGTGCAGGTTATATCGTCACATCCCATATCCCATTCATTTCATATGTATTTTCATCAAGTGTGCATATCGTTAGTAATATTTCTGCACAATAGACTATTAGACTTAAAACTAACCCAAAAGACTAAATAAAAAAGAGAAAAATAAGTATAAGAAATAGTTTGTATAAAAAACTATTCCAATGGTCTACATAAAATAAGTAAAAATACATATACCTAATAGAAGAATTAGACTATTGGAAATAGATTGTATAAAAGCTCACCCAAAGGTCTACAAAAAAGAAGAAGAAGAATATTTAGACTATTGGAAATAGTTTGTATAAATACTGACCAAAAGGTCTACATAAAAGAAAATGAATAAGACTATTGGAAATAGTTTGTATTAAAACTCTCCCAAAAGTCTACGTACTTAAATGAAGAAGAATAATAATTAGACTAAAGGAAATAATTTTTATAAAAAAATGACCCAAATGTATACATAAAAGAAGAAGAAGATGAATTAGACAATAGGAAATAGTTTGTAAAAAAACTGCCCTAAAGGTCTACATAAAATTAAGAAGAAAAAGAATTAGACTCCAGGACCCGCCGCTTCAGGCCCTTCAGTACCTCCCGTCCCTTTAATCCCTCATTACGTCCCTTCCCATCAGGCTCTTCAGTACCTTCCGTCCCTTCAGGCAGTTTTATACCTCCCGTCCCTTCAGGACCTTTAGTGCCTCCCTTCCCTTCATTACATCCCGTCCCATCAGTCGGTTAAGAAAAGTTTAAATCCAGAAACCATCCTGGAAGAACCGCGAAGAGATGAAAGAACCTTCTTTTCCCAGGATGCTCTACTTAATAGGTAAAATGACTAAATACACGAAGAAGAAGAAAAAAGTTTAAACCCAGATACCTGCGAAGAGATGGAAGGACAGTTGGACCTTCTTCTCCCAGGATTCTCCAACTTCATAGGTAAAATGAGCAAAAATACACGATGAAGAAGAAGAAGAAATAAGTTTAAATCCAGATACCTGCGAAGAGATGGAAGGAAAATTGGACATTCTTCTCCCAGGTTAGTCCACCTTCAAAGGTAAAATGACCAAATAGACGATGAAGAAGAAGAAGAAAAAAGTTTAAATCCAGAAACCTGCGAAGAGATGGAAGGAAAATTGGACCTTCATCTCCCAGGATAGTTCATCTTCATAGGTAAGATGACCAAGTACACGTTGAAGAAAAAGAAGAAAAAAGTTTATATGCAGAACCCGTCCTGGAAGACCTGTGAAGAGATGGAGGGACAGTCGGACCTTCTTTTCCCAGGATACTCCCCCTTCATAGGTAAAACGACCAAATACACGAAGAAGAAGAAGAATAAGAAAAAAGTTTAAATCCAAAAACCATCCTGGGCATACGCTCGACAATTCACCAAAGTTTCATTATAATCGGACAAACGGTTGATAAATAAATAAATAAAATAATTTTCCTATAGGAAATCAGTATAGGTATATTATTGTTGATTTGTAAGTAAATAGTATTAGGTAGGTACCTACCTACAACAAACTTCTAAATAAATTCGATTCCTAACAAATTTTATTTGAATATCACATTCTTTCTGTAGCCATGGAAACGATTCGAACACATAAGTAATATCGAATGGTTCGGATACATTTTTTGAATATGTAGGTACCTACATTGGTTTGTTCGATGCCATAAAAATGAAAATTGTCAGAAAAATCAAATATTATTTACAAATTATGCAATTTTATTATGCCTATATCTTTACTAATAAATAACACATTTTTACAATATATGTCTTAAAACTTGCCGTAATGTCTTGTGTTTCATTTTATTATTTCATAATTACATTTATTTCAAAGGTTTATTATTTTCAAGAACATATTCATTCGGTGGGAAAATGAAATATTGTATGAAAAGATATTAAAATGGCGGCGTTTATGTACAAAAGGCTTACTTTAAAAATAAGTTAAACATTATAATTATACCAAATATTCACCATGTTTTTCACTTAAACGCTAAGTTATACTTCAAAATATATTTTTTTTGTGTAAATACCTACTTCTAACTTTTAAACTAACAGATATTTGCGTGCAAAATGTACACTTTTTTGACAGATATGACTTGGAAAATTTTGTATGAAAAAAATAATTATTTAAATATTTTTAAAATTCAGCATTTTTATCGCATTCTTTTTAGCGTGACACTGCATCAGGTATACTGGTACATGTTCGCACTTAAATTAGATTTTTAGATGCTCTTGGTTTTTCAGAAGGCGTGAGACAAACACACACACACACACATACACACACACATACACTAACATTTTGATTGCTTTATTACTTTAGATAACCTCACCTAAACGGCTACGCCTGTCATAAGGTGAGGCTATTCACAATAATACAATAATATACATATATACATGCACTTATGCATATATACACATACATACGAACATATCAAAACAATATAATCATAAACATCAACCATATGATCAACATAAACATCAACCATATGATCAACATAAACATCAACCATATGATCAACATAAACATCAACCATATGATCAACAATAAACAAAAAATAGTAATAACAATACACAGAATAATAATAAAACTATAGAATACTCATTCCCATACAATGCCTCGCTGAAAAAGTGAAGCCGTTTTATTGGCCGGCTCATGTCAATATATTATGTATGACTCTGAATGCTCGCAGCAAAATGTTGACCAAATTAGTCAACATAAAGCAGTCACAATATGAAAATAAAATAATACACTCATAAAAATAACACGTAAAATCAGCGTAAGTATTTAAAATATATTTTGACAAAAAAATAACATAAAAAACAGCATATAGAAAAATAATATACACCAATGACAATGTATGTAAAAGGTAATTTATGCCGTTTATAAATAAATAAATAAATAAATAAATAAATAAATAAATCAATTAAGTTCAAGTTATATTCCAAGAGAATTCTCAATATTCCGATGACTGGTTTCGTCGTTTGAAGTAAACGCGTAGTATTAATGATTACAAATTTAGCTATCGGCTTCAATTTATAATTATTTGACTCCACTTGATGTGACGCTGCCTCCTGAATGAATTCGTTGATAAAATATTAAAAAAAAAATCGTTTTTAATGTAGGTGTAGGATCACCCCCACGTGTTTTATATTTAGATTCTCTTCGCGCGAAACAAACTTTGTCAAACATGTTGCTAGTATTATTATTACATTTTAAGTAAAATATAATTAAATTATAATTTATTTACCCGAAATTAAATTCCAAAGAAACGTCATTTGATTGTGTTTATTTCTTAGATTTGTTAGGCGTTCATAAGAATAATATTAAAAACGATATCTTTTGTATCTTTTTATTTATTTATTCATTTATTATAATAAACACCAACAGAACATAGGAATACACACAAAATATAATATAGACAGTTAGAATCAGCATAGTAGATCCAATGCCGTGTCCGGACAATTGACCGTAGCCGATTGACCGTGGACAATTGACCGTACGCTCTTTTTACCGTATGGACAATTTACAGTGAGGACAATTTACCGCACGGACAATTGACCGTGGCGACAGTTGGCCGTGAGGACAATTTACCGTGGAGACAGTTAATCGTATGGACAATTGACCGAATGGACAATTTACCGTGCGGAAACTATTTTTACTAACAGAAATAAAAACTTCTTTTTGGTATGAGTTAAATAAATTGTGTGTAATAAAATGTTCGTTTATGGCGACGAACCGATAGCGTTCGTTTATGGCGACGAACCGATAGGCACCGAATCAAAACCTCTTACAGACACCACCTGAATTCTATCAGACATATAAGATTCGAACCCAGTTCAGCAATACTCCAGCTATTCCGACAGTATTAAGTTTTTTAATGGGTATTTTGTAGTTGACGCGGTCGAAATCCTTACTGAAATCGGTATAATATATATGGCATCAGTCTGAATTCTGAGATTAACATTTTGACTAATTGCGTCGACAAACTCCAACAAATTAGTGCCTTTTTAGTTGACCTTTTTAATATAAATTTTTACTTGACTTCATATTATTCATATAAGTAAATAAATGTGATAATAATTTTTCCATGAAAAATATCACAGATTTTTTATTCTAAATGCATGCAATAAAACTAGTTGCTTGTAACACATGAGATCCAGCTGTCGATGGCGATAGTATGTGTATAGTTTAAAAATACGTTAAAATCATGCACATTTTATTTCCAACTATAAAATGTTAAATCTAATTTTTTTATATATATTCAAATATTTTGTGTCCCTATACAAAACATACATTTCAGGATAGGATGATTTGGAGGTCAGTCCTTTATTCCTACGCCGAATATGTTAACAGCTTGATGGTATGTATGAAGTTTAAGTATCAAACTATAAAGAGTTACCGTAGATGTCGTCACAAAATTCAATTTTTACAAAAAATGTAAATAAGAGTTTGAGATGAAGGCACTGGGTACTACAGTGTATATATTTTTTTATTGAATATTAAATTATCTATTTGGGGTGTTACAGCGTATTTCCATATTATTAATTTGTTTGGAAATATAGGCAGTTCAACACATAAAATTGTTATATATAAATATTTTTCTTAATGAAAAAAGATTAAGAAACCAGGATATTTATTTACAAAATTAGTGTTTGAGATTTCGTATATTACAAAGTTCATCCAAATTTTCAGTGTTCCAGCTTTTTAATTAAAAAAATTCATATTCTAAAAATTAAATAATAATTCAAAAGTTGACAAACGCTGACTGGAAAGACAGAATATCATGTTTTGTATGCTTAAAATTTTCTATATTTTCCGATATTCTGAAAATTTGAGCCCTGTGAATCAAACCTCTGACTGGAAGTAAAATTCAAAATTCTGAGTACGTACCTTTAAAAGTTTTGTAGCCCTCTAAATTTCTATATTTTCTGAAAATTTGGACACTGTGCATCAAGTGGATCAAAAGTTATAAGGGACACACACACACATACATACACTCACAGACACAATTAATATTTTACTCCGAATTCTGAGTCTTTGACATATATGCTGCGAATCCTCTTAGTTTGTATTTTTTGAGTTCAAAATTGAAATACTATGAAAAATGTAGACCTAGCCACACCAAGTCTCCCGGATCCTACCTTGAAACTTTGTCGATGTATTAAGACAAATAAATTATCTTAAACAAATCGACAGTTGGAAAACATACATATATTAAAAAAAATGCCAACTTAGACATATTTTTTGATTCACATATATTATGACATTCAAAAACAAACTTATATCTAACATCGTGACATTTTAACAATAAACAACTAAGTACTTATTAATTTTATTTTTCCCAACCACCCTCAGCAATATATTTTTCTTTTTCTTCTCAACTTATGAATCTGTCAATACATGTTCGTCTGTCATGTACACACACATGCACACATGCACACATACACGCACACACATACACACCCACCCATCCACACACTCACACTCTTTTTAGTTATCTCTTTCACGCACACATACGTATTGATACTCTCTCTCATGAGTGCACCTACACTAATTCACTCTTTTTAGTGTCTTTTTTTGATATTAGGTATAGTACGTAAGAGGTACATGTCTTATTTGTTTTTTGCTTATTTCCTTTTTAATAAATGTATGCATGTACTGTGTGCTGTTCTTTGTAAAATAAACTAAAATAAATAAATAAAATATGCTGCGAAGCCTCTAAGTTTATTTATTTATTGTGTTAACGGCGTTTGCCATTTACATGAAGAATTCAAAAGAACAAAATATGGTACATAATGTGTGAAAATACAATAAAAAAAACAAACATATCCAATTAATAAACAAAGAAAATAAAGTAAGAAGAAATACAAAGAAAAACTTAAAAAAAATACATACAAAGAAAATTTAACCAAAATAATAAACAGGATAACAAATGAAAGTAGGTATAAATGAACAAATAAACATAATAGGTAAAGTAGGTATTAAATATGTAAATAACGAAAAATAAAATGAAACACGATCAGTGGAATTTAACACGTAGAGAATTCCTGTGGTTATTTATATTTTTGATTTCAATGTTAAAATCCACTATTTGGAAAAATGAGGATATGGCCATTAAAAGCAAAGTGAGAATCTACAAAGCATGCGTAAGACCAGTGATGACATATGGAATAGAGGCACGAGCAGACACAGTCAGAAGCAAACAAATGTTGAGGACTTCAGAAATGAGGACATTGAGAACTATTGCAGGCAAAACCCTGAGAGACCGAGTGAGGAACTCCAGAATAAGGGAACTATGTGAGGTTGACGATATCATCAGATGGAGCAGGCAGCGGAGGAGGGACTGGTATGGTCATGTCCAAAGGATGGACAGCACCAGACTTCCTCATATCGTGCTTCACAATCAGCCTCACGGAACCCGCCCTCGCGGTAGACCGCCAAAAAGATGGAGGGATAGCTGGGGGTCCACTTCGCAGGAAGAGCAGGCCTCTTAAAAAACAGACCTGAAGGTCTATTCAAAAGAAGAAGAAGAAGAAGAAGAAGATTTCAATGTTGGAAATACCTTGAAAAATATAAACCTGGCCATACAAAATCTTTCGAAACTTTGTCGATCTGTTAAGAGAAATAAGGTCTCTTGCACAAATTGACAGTTGTTTAACAATATTTGTTTTAAATAAATTATTTAATAATTTTATAGTTCAATCTACTTCATATTAAAATAATTTATAAGTATACAAATAAATTATGATGGAGAGGGTCATTCGTTTTTCATAGATTCAATGAAACTGGTAGAAAATTAAAATGTGTGGTTTGTGTGGTGTCATTTTGGCAGCATGCTGTAGTCAGATGAACTGAAATGGTAGGAAATTTGTATTCAGCCGAGTATTTCGTCATAAACAGTAAAAAATTTCGGTCGTTTTCATGAAGTGTTGAATCTTATATTATTCAAAACGTTTGATAACGCTTTTTGCATGTTGATTTTGGCCTCTTCGTAATGGGCCGATTCGTTTGGAGTCCTATAATACTACAAAAGTTAGTGATGAGCAAACTATGCCTTAAAACTCGGTCTATATCATGTAGATTCAATTAAGTGTACTGCAGTCTTGGAACTTATTTATGACATTTTATGTATTGAATGGTGGAGACTTGTTTGATTCATTTGATTTTTTTTTAAATAAGAAGAAGAAGTAGATTTTTTTTTGAAACGCGAATAACGACCCGACATGCGTTGCAAAATGACTCAAAGAAAGAAAATGTTTGTATACATACATAATGTATAGGTATTATGCATGTGTGTGTATGTCAGTGTATGTGGGTGTATCTGTCTATCCTGTCAGCCCAATTGTCCCACCTATCTCGTCTGTTGTCCGGGTGTGTCTGTCTCTCCCGTATGCCCGATTTTCCCACATGTCTCGTCTGTTCCGTCCGTTGTGGCTGTGAGGGTGGGTGTGTGAGTGTCGGTGTGTCTGTCTATCCCGTATGCCCGATTGTTCCACATGTCTCGTCTGTTCTGTCAGTTGTGGCTGTGAGGGTGGGTGTGTGAGTGTGTCTGTCTGTCCCGTATGCCAGATTGTTCCACATGTCTCGTCTTTTCCGTCAGTTGTGGCTGTGAGGGTGGGTGTGTGAGTGTCGGTGTGTCTGTCTGTCCCGTATGCCCGATTGTTCCACATGTCTCGTCTTTTCCGTCAGTTGTGGCTGTGAGGGTGGGTGTGTGAGTGTCGGTGTGTCTGTCTGTCCCGTATGCCCGATTGTTCCACATGTCTCGTCTGTTCCATCAGTTGTGGCTGTGAGGGTGGGTGTGTGAGTGTGTCTGTCTGTCCCGTATGCCCGATTGTTCCACATGTCTCGTCTTTTCCGTCAGTTGTGGCTGTGAGGGTGGGTGTGTGAGTGTCGGTGTGTCTGTCTGTCCCGTATGCCCGATTATTCCACATGTCTCGTCTGTTCCGTCAGTTGTGGCTGTGAGGGTGGCTGTGTGGGTGTGGGTGTGTTTATCTGTCCCGTATGCCCGATTGCCCCACATGTCTCGTCTGTCCCTTCCGTTACTTTCTTCCCTTTTTTCTTTTTTCAATTCATTTTTGATTAATATTTTCTAGCGAAGTTAACGATATTGGTTTCAGTCTTGGTCTTGCGTTTAATACAAGACTGAGTTCAGAATGGTTGTTTTTTTCCAACACTTATTATCATGATGTCGCCTTGTTTCTACTTCGCCTGTTTAGTATATCGCATTTCGTCTTATCTCTGTCCTACATTATTCAAATTTTCCGCCCTTCTGTGATAGACTTCAAAATTGCAGAATAAATTAAAGCTAACAAGTCACAAAAAAACAAAAAATAAATTGTGATCCAAAAAGTATTAAATACATAAATTGAAGAATACTTTTGAAGTTATGAAAACGTCGTTAATAGTTTTAAAAGATTACATTATTTTCTCCACAACTACGTTATAACGGAGAGTAAATTGTGGATATCGAAAATTCAAGTACATATGTAGGTACATATAGTAAATAAATGAACGCCTTTATAAAAAAAATATCAGGGGGGCAAGTCTGGTGAACCATCTATGTTTATCAATATCATGGATATAATTATCTTATTTATTTATTTATATATTTATTTATTTTATTTTAGGAAACAAAACAGCCATTATATATTTTACATAAATAAAAAAATAGAAATAAAGAAAGAAAGCCAATAACATTGTTCCACAGATTAATATAACAAAGAAAATTCAAGCGAAAAAAGAAAAGAAAAATATATGTGATTAGTCAAAAGTGTGGTGTAAGTGTACAATTGTGATGTGTGTGTATTTTATGAAGCGAGGGTGGGACAAGGAGAAGGGTAGGAAAGGAGGAAAGGGTGAGTTTTCATATTAATAATATAGTATTGGACATACCAAAAAAATATTAAATTTGGTACAGAATGAAGTTCTATAACACCTTTAGATAATATTATGGAACTCCATAATATAATTATATCCATGCTACGGGTAAACATGGATGATTTTGATTCCGCTGGTTGACCAGACTTTCACCCTGATTGATTTTTTATCGTTTTTATTTATCCACATCTTTTTACTGTATAATTCAAATTTATATTATTATTATTAGGTAAGCAGTGGTTTATTTCATAATTATGTTACGAAATTACGATGTTTTGTAAAAAAACAGAATCGCGAAAATATTTAACACAATTAGCTTTGTCTTGAATCGTGTTAATGACAGCTCGAAAATTCGAAAAATGTTATTTAATAAAAGGGACACGTTTCAAATAAAATTATGTACAAAATTTAACGTGAAATATGTAAAGGCATTTAAAGTGTCATTTTCATAATCAGAGAAGGTACATTTACCTTATGAAATACATTTTACTGAAGCACTCTTATACATAGAGAAGGTTCAATAGTAATTTTGGGAAATATAAACACAAAATCTAATTTATAAAAATCTCGTGTCACAGTGTTTGTTATCGAACTCCTCCGAAACGGCTTGACCGATTTTTATGATTTTTTTTTGTGTTTATTTAGTAGGTCTGAGAATAGGTTGTAGGCTATTTTTTATACCCCAATGTGATAAGGGTGGCCCTCTCCAGATTTTTTTTTAAATTTTTTTTATAAATCGGCATTAAAAAATACTTATACCCCTAAATTTACACCCTTTTACCACTAACCCCTATTTTTTAATAGCGATATTACTATTTTTACTTTTATCCACAGATGCGTTACAAGATCGCAATAGATTAATCATTGTCGTACGTTATTTTTTTATTTATTTATACAACACTTTTTTGTACATACATAAAAGAACATAGTACAAATGGCGGACTTCTTGCCTGGAGGCAATTTCTTCCAGTCAACCTCTGAGATCAAAAGTACATAACATAGTTTCGGCATATACATATGTAATAACACAATAATACAACCAGTATAAGACAGCAAAACAAAAAGTGAGAAATTACACAAATTCAGAAAGGGAAGGGAGAGGATGAGGACCGAACAAAAGGGATGGAAAGTGAAATTGAGAAGAAGAGTGAGCATTTAAGACGAGATTTGATAATTGGAAGTGATGTGGCAGTTCTAATATCAAATGCTAAATTGTTCCACAGCCGGGCAGCATGAATAGTGAAGGAATATGAATAATAATCTGTAACATGAGGTGGGATGGCAAGGGTTCTCTCTTCTCTAGACCGAAGTGGGAGTCTATGAGAGGCCAACGGTTGAAATCTTTCTTTCAGATATGTGGGGACATTTTATGTATTTAACCCAATGAAAACAGAAAGTGCGATTGTTATACAGGCGTCACCTCTCAACCAGCAAACACCGAGGAGTAGGAACGAGAAAGATGGCGGTCTCTTATCTCCCTCACACAATAAGCTTTCTCTCACTCTCTACACAATTTTCGGCCATTAATATTGTTTGTACATCGATTCTATCAGTGGGGAAATCGATAGTATCCGTCTACTGATCAACCACTGTACGATATTGTTACAACAAACATGATTCATGGCTCATGCGGTAATCTGAATCGTAATGTCTCACTACTGACTGATGAACAAAGAATCATTTACGACCGCGTTATGCAGGCAGTTTTGGGAGGAAAAGGTGGATTCTTTTTTTTTGGATGCACCAGGTGGAACTGGCAAAACATTTCTCATTTAGCTAATTCTCGCCGAAATACGATCAAATAATGGCATCGCATTGACTGTTGCATCATCTGGCATTGCAGCAACTTTATTAGATGGAGGCAGAACAGCTGGGATGAACTATCATCTGGGATGAATTCACTATGGCACACGAAAATTCGCTTGAGACGTTGAACAGGACACTGAATGATATAAAAAACAACGACAAACTATTCGGCGGCTCTCTGTTACTCCTTTCAGGTGATTTCAGACAAACAATTCCCGTCATTCTATATTCAACGTACGCTGATGAGATCAATGCTTGCTTGAAATCATCGCCACTGTGGCGTAATGTTGAAAAAGTAGGTACAGCTAAAAGTAAACATACGCGTTCAAATGCTTCAAGATCCATCCGCTGATACATTCTCAAAACAATTTTTTGATATCGGCGATGGAATAGTTGCATTTTGAATGGCAAGTTCTGAGGCGAAAATGTATTGCTGTCACGAATCCCAATGATTACCACAGAAGTGGTAATTGAATTAAAACGCGTTAAATTTCCAAGTAGATTGGCATTCTCACAGGGGCGATACTAGGACCTTCGAGCCACGCAACCCTGGACAAAAATAATTATTTTGTATTCGTATATATTTTTACAAATTTTCAGCGTTTTAACTTTTATGGTTTTTGAGATATATGGAAAAATATAGTGAAAATTCAAATGTTAATAACCCCTGACTGAAAGAAAAAGTCAAAATTATAAGTATAAAAGTGTTGTAGGCCTATAGTTTTCTATATATTCTGAAATTTTGGGCTCTGTGCGTAGAGCGGATCAAAAGTTATAAGGGAAACGCACACACAGAGAAATAAATTCTCTTGAACAAATCGATAGTTGGATTACGCCAGCAAAAAAATGTTTGTTTTAAATATCATATACGAATAAAACGAACCACTAGAAATATAAAAATATGATTCTTAATATGTAGAAGAATGTATTTTTTTAGAGATAATTAATAAAATTGGATTAGGACTTACATTGTCGTTAACATTATTTGCGAAATAAAACGAAACACTAAAAACACACAGAATTATAATAAAACACGCATTTTTTTCAAGAGATAAAATTGATTCAATTTGATGTTTACCAAAAAATGAAATGAAACTAAAGAATTCAATTGATTTGAATTATATCGATTGGTGACGTTTTATAGAATTCAATAAAAATCCTGTACAATTCCAAACGGTGCGTTGGAAAAAAATGTGCAATTCCCGCAAAAAGTTTCGTAATTAGGACAACCCATTTGGTTTTATAAATTAGCATGTCGTTTGTTCTAGAAGATTCAATCTAAAAGAGAGACTAGTTTCTATTTCTTCTGAGTGGACAGTGAAAACGGGGTGTACTGTTGATCTGACCGTTAATAATTTTATATAGAAAATAAATATCTTGGATTGATATGCGTGTCTCCAGTAATTTTGTGTTGTGGTGTTTTAAAGCTTTAAGATAGTTTAAAAAATGTAATCATCATTCACATAATTAAAAGAAGCTTCTTTCCCATTTCACATAACCACGACGGTCACTCCTTTGCTTGTTCTTCACTGTGAACAAATAAACAAATTACAAAGAAAAGAAAATTCGAATTAAGTTTGGTTGATTACATTGTTAATATAAGCTTCGTTTCCATTTCACATAGCTTCGAC
This sequence comes from Molanna angustata, assembly GCA_963576475.1. Lineage (NCBI taxonomy): Eukaryota > Metazoa > Arthropoda > Insecta > Trichoptera > Molannidae > Molanna > Molanna angustata. Next base: position 10,613,961 of record OY754978.1, on the reverse strand, counting down.
TGACACACCCGTTGGTTTGTTCTGCACTGTGAACAAATAATCACGTAATGGCCATTGTTCACAGATTGCAAAGAAAAATACATACTCCAAATTCACCCCAGATCCCTTTAATTTGTAGAGTGTATATATAGTGACTATTCTGTACAAATTCGATATTGAGTCCCTAACGCTTTTTATTATTTTCTCAGATGTTTTTGTTAACAGCAAGGAAGGATTTTGGTTTAATACCTACTCAATTGAACAACGGATTTTCACGCCGGATTGTATATCGATTTACCAGAAATTTTCTATTGTGCATTGTGTAAAAAAATAATGAAAGGCTTTTCTCTGGCATTAGTTATAGAAACATTTTTATTGTTGTTGAGGATATATTTTAAATTGAATCGTGTATCGTAATTTACGAGTGATATTAAAGAATTCCGAACAATCGCCTGTCTTTGTAGTTCATCATATTGAAGGTGTTGTAGATCTACTTCAAACCATCACCAAGGAAATACACAGGCCAGTCTATGGTTTACAATGCACCAAGGATGCACGACTGAAATCTATGACAACATTGGCAGCTTACTACAATGACCATATTAGAAATGTACAATCCAAGGGACCCTATATTCTTACTGGCTATTCATTTGGAGCATGCGTCGCCTTTGAAATGGCACTACAATTAGAACAGATGGGCGAAAAGGTGAATTTAGTTCTTATTGATGGATCACCTTCATATGTTGCCACTCACACTGAAAGTCACAAAGCCAAGAGAGGAAATGCTACTAGTGCTACAAATGAATCAGATGCCCTAAGCTACTTCATTATGTTATTTAAAGAAATGGACCAAGCTAAGCTCTCTAATAAATTACAAACAATGAAGTCATGGAATGAACGCCTTTTGTACACGACGGAATTGCTGAAATCGTTCACACCATTCCCTCCAGTTGAACTAGCTGAAGCAGCAAAATCCTTCTATCACAAGTTATTAGCTGCGGATCAATCTAAACCCACTTCTGTCTTTGATGGCCAAGTTACATTACTTTCTGCTAAAGACAACTTTGTATCGGTCGGAAACGATTATGGCCTAACATCATTATGCAACAAAAATAGATATTGAGATGCTCCCTGGAAACCACAAGAGTATATTGTTTGGAGAATCTGCCATGAAGATAGCAACCATTATTGACAGTGTAGCAAATCAGATCTGAGTGTTTGGAATATGAAAAATATTTGGTGCATAGACATCACTGTGTCAAAAAATACATATTTTATACACAAAAAAATTGAGAGATTTTTTTATTACTTTCATAGGAAATTGTTATAAATTTATAAGATGAATATCTCACATTCCAAGGACATTCCACAAATGCACACTTTATGTACTATTTTTATTTTTAATTTATTATGATATAGTTTTATTGTATCACATTAATAAACATTATTTATGTGTAAATTATTTTTTTTCATGTAATTTTCCATCTTTAATTTAATGGATTTTAAACTTTAAGAGTAGAAAATAAAATATTAAATGGAATCGTAACAATCGGTAAACTTCAGTAAAATTTTTACTTTTGGCTATAAGTTCTAAAAAAGGACATAACTTGCGGTCTGATCGCTGTAGTAATACTTTTCATTCATTCAAACTATTACGGCACTATCCCACAATGAAGGGTCACCAGTGACAGGTTTGAGGGCGAGCGTTACCTTTTAAAGGGAATCACGACATATCCGTGTGGGAATACCCACACACCAGTCTCATCACACCTAAAAAGGCATTAAATTCACAGTATTTGAGATGTTATTGTTTCCCACGTCGTTCGAATTCGATGATTCCTTATTCATTAGAAAGGGATTACTTCTGTGTAGGTTCCAATTGAACTAAGCCTATATCTACATAATATGTTGCATCGATTTTTTTATTTGAATGAACTTTACAGCTTTTTGTCATATTAAAAAATAATTTAAAATTACATAGATTAATTGCGCTATTTACAAAAATCATATTGATTATTATGAATATTTTGTTTGAGTTACTTCAAGTTCAAGTTCAAACTCGCCAAGATTGAAAAGAATCCCGCAACTCCCGCATTTCAAGATATATTCCGTCCACCAAGTCCAGAAAGCCTGTTTGTTTGAAGCAACTTGGCGAATTCAACTTGCCTAGAGCATGGCAAGAGAGGTGGAATGATGCAGACCTGGTATTAAACAAACAAATTATCTGAGACCCTAACGAAAAGGTTTCAGGTTTGGATTCCCCGATTTTTAGTTTCCCCGAAGTTTGGATTCAGCAAAACAGAATTCGTACAGGTCAAAGACGATGTAACTAACAAATGTGGAAATGGGGAAAAAGAGATTCTCCGGAATATGACAGTGGAGCTAGAAGCCAAACTATCCAGCATTTAGTAGAGGAGTGCCCGATACGGAGGTATATAGGAGACTGGGTGAAAATCCGTAGGGTGACTCCAGAGGCTGAAGTTGAAGTGAAGTTGCTAGCCGAACGGGAGCCAAAAGTGTAGAAGAAATACTCGATGGCGCAGCCAAAAATGCAGGAAAATTCGTAGCCATACAAAAAGTAAAGTAAGTAAAAACAAGAAAAAACTATTGAACCTACATATACAATTGCAGGAGGGTTTTGGATATTGGAAAGGGTCAGTAAGGTGAAAAGGAGGAGTAGAGGAGAGGGATTTTCTCAATTTTGGAGAAACAAGTTGTCGGGTCAATCGAAAGACCAGTCCCAGCGCTGGCATACCCAAAATACATTTAAAATTTTACCATCTCCATCAAACATTTTCTGTATACTTGAAGTGAAAATATCAAGCCTAGGGTCACTCGTACAGTTTTTCTGGTAAGAATTATAATATATGCTCTATTCATAAATGAATTGCGTGAGTAATTAGTCCTATGTGTGTCGATTTAAAATAAAGATTTCTGCCTATTCTCCGAGGGCAATGATTTCTTGTCGATTTCTCAATTGAAGCAACATAATTCAAAAATATATATTTTTTATATCACATTCGTTATATTTAACTATAATGGGTTCATAAAATACATAAAATTAATAAGAATTAAACCCATTAAATTGTTGTATTTTTAATCGTTGACATTCCATCAGTGTTATGTGTCGTATCCGCATGGGACACTGTTGTACCAGAGAGCATTTAATAAAATAGGGATCATTGATAGCAGTCTTTGCGAGTGTTTGATTAGTGATAAGACACTGGATCATTTGTTTCTTGAATGCCCCATAAACGATAGGTATCCATCCTTTTTTACCGACCTCGCAGAGATTGGGGTTCCAATGCCAACAAATGTTAGGACATTGTTAAGCTACAATGCAGGTGAACATTTTGATCAAAAAATTCATCAAAATTAATCACATCAAAATCTAACTCTGTACGTACATAAAGTTGAAATTGATTGAAGTAAAATAAATATACAAAAATAATTTAGGTTTCTCTCTATTTAGACAATTTGATATGTTAACTTGTATGGCTGAGAACACTCTTAACGGGTGAAGAGCCAAAAAAAATCGTTATTAAAAAATATATTGATTCTTTTTTTCTTTTCAGGAAAATCAAATGATTTTAAATTGGCTTAGCCGCGCTCACGGATTAAAGGTATGTTAATATTATAAGTTTGTTTATGATTAATTTTATTTTATAAATTATTAATTTAATTTTTGACATACAATAAGTAAAAACTCATAAAAATTAAACTTATGAATATTCAAATGGTATATACCTACGCCGAAGAAAAAGTAGAATATCTATGTAGTACTCGGTTACTAATGAAATCTGCCAAGAACAAAATTATAAAAAATATATGTTTAAAATATGTTAATAAAGACTATTCCAACTGTCGATTCGTTCAAGAGAATGAAATTCTATTGAAGGAAGAGGCAGTTTAAATCCAAGATACGTGTACGAAGGAACATTTTGTATGGTGTAGTGGACTTTTTGCATGCTAAAAACACCAACTTAGCGGCTTCGCAGCATATATGTTCCCATACATGGATTTACTCAGAATTCGGAGTAAAACATTTTATGTGAGTTTTGTGTGTCTGTGTGTGTGTCTGTGTGTCCGTCCCCCCCGCCCCTTATACCTTTTGATCCGCTCAATTCACAGAGCCCAAAATTTCAGAATATTTACAAAACTTTTATACAAAGAATTGTGAATTTTTGTTTCAGTCAGGGGTTATCAACTTTCGAAATTTTGGTTTATTTTTCCATATATCACAGAAACCATAAAAGGTAGAACGCTGAAAATTGGTATAAACATAGACAAATACAAAATCTCAAATTAGTTTTTCAAAAAAATTACAGGGTTTCTCAAACATTTTTTATAAAGAAAAATATTTTTTTATGATAAATTTATGAGTTTAACTGCCTATATTTCCATTTTTTTTTTAAATATCAAAAATAGCCGAAACACCCCAACTAGATAATTTAATTTTCTATAAAATATATCAACATTGTATTAGCACATCTCAATTTTTTTTAACATTTTATAAAAATTGATTTTAGTGACGACATTGCTTCATACAATTTGTATGGTAGTCGCCTACACACAATATCTAAGAAGACTTAATTGTTTGATACTAATCTTCAAACATGCATACCATCATGCTGTTTTCATATTCTGGGTAGGATCAAAGGACTGAACTATCCTATCTTGACATACATACATAGGTACATGTGTTGTATGGAAAACCAAACATCTTAAAATATTAAATAATTTGTATTTATAGGTTTATAGTTTGGTACTTATACTTCAACTATACATACTATCGCTATCGACAGTTGGATCTCATGTGTTACATGCAACTAGTTGAAATATATAAAATCGAATAGTATATTTAAATGTCGAACAAAAGATTATATAAAAAATGATTACATCAAATCGATCTAATAACGAAATAAATAAAGCCTGATATTATGCAATATGTATAGCAGCCACATTTCAACTTTTTTAACATACATTGTCATCGGAAATACACAAGTTCTGAAAGTTTTACAGCTGTGACTGGTCGGGGAGTTAGTTGAAAGTCGATTGCAAAACTTCAGTACGGACACATATTATACGAAGTTAACTAAACGGTGTAAAAAATATAATATAAAAACGGTGTAATAACTAAACCAGAGCAATTTGTATCATAAAAAAATGTATACTTAAACATAAATTAATACTTCCCAAGTGTTGAATTATCACTTTTTTATATTTATATATTTGATACTGTGAGACATATATTTTATTTTGCCTGAAATCATTTTACATCAATTTATCCTCCGCTGTGAATCGAATCCGGAACTCTCGTTCATAATCCAAACGACTATCCTCAATGCTACGGAGGAAACACCATATTTTACAACTGTACAGTTGTGTGGGTATCGAATCCGGAACTCTCGTTCATAATCCAAACGACTATCCTCAATGCTACGGAGGAAACACCATATTTTACAACTGTACAGTTGTAAAATACAGTATGTGTGGGTATCTAATGCAAATTACAGTATCTTATGATGTCTTAAAATTGCATGTTGATTTATGCGTTTATAATATAATATTCATATTTTTTTATGGAATTTAACCATGTAAACATTTATAGGGAACTGAGGAACCTTCTGGATAAAGATACTATGAAATCGGTCTATTATGCACTATGTCAGTCATCACTTTTGTATGGAATAGAAAATTGGGGAGGTTGTGCGGCAACTATTATAGATACTCTAGAAAAGACAAAAAAAATCTATCATGAAAGTTATTTTAAAAAAACCAATGACATACCCATCTGATGAGCTATTTCAGATTTATGGCGTGTTTGACATACGCCAATTGTATGTCAAAACTATCCTTAGCAAATTTCATAATAACAGAAAACATACTTCCAGATCTCAACAAACTGTTCTTACTAGATTTTCAGCATTTTCTAATTTCCAGGTCCCATTTATGAGAACAACTTTTGGCCAGCGCCATTATATCTTTATCGCACCAAAAATTTACAATACTTTAAATGAAAATATAAAATGTATGGATAAACGATATCTATTCAGAAAGGCCATACATAATTTAATACATGAACAACAGAGAAAATATTTTTATTCCTTCTTCCCTTGACCATATTCGCATGTGCATGCATACATGTGGGCATGTGTATGTATGTATCCATGGCTGCGTGTGTGTACGTACCTACATGTAAATAAGTGTGTATATATATGTGTCACTGGTGGGTGTATCATTGGTCTATGATATATTGTGTCATTGGTATATATATTATTTTTCTATGTGTTGTATTTTGTTTTTTATTTTCTTGTCAAACAATATATTTTAAATACACTGATTTTACGTGTCATTTTTATGGAAGTGTATTATTATATTTTTTTTTCTCATATTGTTATTATTGTTTTTTTTTGTTTATTGTCGATCATGTGGTTGATGTTTATGGTTTTGTTGTTTTTATGTGTGCGTATGTATGTGCATGTGTGTATGTGTATATGTGCATATATGCATGTATATATGTATAATGTATATTATTGTATTTTACTGAATAGCCTCACCTTAAGACAGGCGTAGCCGTTTTGGTGAGGTTATGATGAATAAAAAGAGAGAGGAGGAATTTATTATGTATTATGTTTTTTTGACTTTTTAGTTTCTTTTCTTTCTTTTTTGTACTTGTATTTTTACTGTATTAATAAATAAATAAATAAATAAAAAAAAAAATAAATAAATATTACTGGTGTTATTACAGCTGCTCTTGTATATCCAATCAATATATTTTTTTTCCAGAATATAAAGATTGAAATATATTTTTATATACATCTTAACAAAATAGTGTTGGATTTGGATTACCGCGTAGGTATCTAAACGTGCTAGGGATGTGCAAGCAGAAAAAATAAATAAACACGAATAGTTATTAAATTATTATTCTTGTGTTGAATTATCCAACTTTCGATTTGTTCAAGATAACTTTGTTCTCTTAACATATCGACTATGTTTCAAGCCGCGATACGCGAGGATTGTATGCAGGGTCTACTTTTTTCACGGCTTTTCCAACTTTGAAGTCAAGAAACACCAAATTAGAGGCTTCGTAGCATATATGTTCCATATACGGATTTACTCAGAATTCGGAGTAGAACATTTATTTTGTCTGTGCGTGTGTCTGTGTGTGTTTCTGTGTGTGTGTGTGTGTGTGTGTGTGTGTGTGTGTGTGTGTGTGTGTGTGTGTGTTTGTGTGTGTCTGTGTGTCCCTTATAACTTTGGATCCGCTCAATTTACAGAGCCCAAGATTTCAGAATATATAAATAATTATAGGCCCACAAAACTTTTGTACTCAAAATTTTGAATTTTCGTTTCAGTCAGGGGTTATCAACTTTTGAATTTTTATTTTATTTTTCCATATATCTCAGAAACCATAAAGATAGAAAGCTGAAAATTGGTACAAATATAGACAAATATAAAATATCAAATTAGTTTTTTCAAAAAAATTCCAGGGTTTCTCAAACATTTTTTATTAAGAAAAATATTTTTTTATGATAAATTTATGAGTTTAACTGCCTATATTTCCAATTTTTTTTAAATATCGATTTAAACCGAAACACCCCAACTAGATAATTTAATTTTCTATAAAAAATATTAACATTATATTAGTACGAAACTTTTGTACTCAAAATTTTTAATTTTTTTTTCAGTCAGGGGTTATCAACTTTTGAATTTTTATTTTATTTTTCCATATATCTCAGAAACCATAAAGCTAGAACGCTGAAAATTGGTAAAAATATAGAGAAATACAAAATATCAAATTAGTTTTTTCGAAAAAATTCCAGGGTTTCTCAAACATTTTTTAATAAGAAAAATATTTTTTTATGATAAATTTATGAGTTTAACTGCCTATATTTCCAATTTTTTTAAAAATATCGATAAAAACCGAAACACCCCAAATTTATAATTTAATTTTCTATAAAAAATATTAGCATTATATTAGTACATCTCAATTTTTTTTTAACAATTTTTATAAAAATTGTATTTAGTGACATCACGTCATTCAATTTGTATGGCAGTCGCCTAAACACAATATGTAAGAAGACTTAATAATTTGATACTTAAATCTCCAAACATACATACATACCATACCTTCATGCTGTTTTCATATTCTGGGTAGAAAAAAGGACTGACCTCCATACTGTCCTATCTTGACATACATACATACCTACATGTGTTGTATAGAAAATAAAATATCCTAAAATATTCAATATTTTGGATTTATGATGAGTTTATAGTTTGGTACTTATTCGAGTTTATAGTTTGGTACTTATTCTTCAACTATACATACTATCGCTATTGACAGTTGGATCTCATGTGTTACATGCAACTAGTTATTTAAATATATAAAAAATGTTGATATTACATGATTAAGTTATTACGTTTATTCAATGTTCTGGGAGAATATAGCAAGAAAGCTGAATAAATTCAGAAGAAATGAAATCGCTAAGAAACGATGAATGACAAGATAGGAAATGAAATATTTCTATTTCTACTTTTTATGATAAAATAAAATTTGTGATTTGTAAAATTTGTCTGTCTTAAAACAGGAATTATTCCTAGTTGTATAGACAAAGATTAATTGGAGTAACTCAAAACATGGTGTTTCCCAACAACTAAATTATTTGTTCAATAATTATTTATGTTCCTGTATGTATTCTTAAGTGGAGAAATAAATTAAATTTTTATATTTGTTTCTGGGGCAACGTAAAAGGGGCAGGTACGATGGAAAATATTACTTAAACATGTAACTATTTTGCCACAAGTTGCCACTTTTTGAAGACTTAGATAAGACTAAGAACACGTACACTTTGAATAGAACCCAGTATTTTTGGCTCAGAAATCACATGTCTATCTAATTATATAACGACCGACAGTGAAAATTAATGCAAAACAGAAATGCAAAACTTTTTTTAATATAGTTTGGTCTAGTGAATTCTATTAAAAATATCGTTTTCTCTCTGTCTCATTTTCGTATAAGAAGGAATGTGTGCGATATTGTTGATCCCTATCGTGTGTATGAAAATGGTTCAAAATTTAATTTTGCAAAAGACCACCCCCATACACGATGACGCATGGTTATTTGTGACAGGTATTTTAATTCGCTCAGGCGATATTTTAAATTTATTCGATTAAATGTTAGAAATATTTGACGACCCGTGATATTAGTAACAGCACGTGATGGAATATGTTATATATATTATTATGATCATATGCTTCACACCAGGGAAGACCAAATTATCCAGAATTACAATTCAATTCAATTTTTTTATGAATAATATAAATATTAAATGTAATACCAAACCGGTCGAGAAGAGACTGATGTATCGTGCTTCCTTTTATAAGGTTTATGCATACCCGCACACCCCACATTTACTTCTGCGGCTTCTGGTGAGTAGTGTTTTCGCATGCTCTCCCTCCTTCCATTTCCTGTTTCTCTTCTCTTTCACATTCCTTTCCCTATGTATATGTCATTAAATATTACATAGGTTTGATCAATTGATTCTAATGGAGAATTTTATATTATTGTATGACTTGTAATTAAGACTATGTTTACAAAATAAAATAAAATAAAAACATCCTTTCCATCCCAAAAGGATCATACTGAGCTATTTGAAGGGAGGATAACCCCCCCTCCCCCCTCAGTAGCTGATTTTCAGCATGATTTCACCTTTATTATACTGAAACAATAAAATAAATATAAAACGAGTAAAAAGTCATTCTGCAATGTATTGAATTTTTATACTATATTTTGTAAGGAAAATTTTCAGCACTTTCATGAAATGAGTTTGTTAAATTATTTTTTATTTAAATATTTTATTACGAAAACTTGATAACTCTTCAATGCCATTTTATGAAAGTTATGTGCCTTTTTACCAATTTGAAAATAAAAATTTCATATTTTAAGTTTCCTGAGCTTGGGGTCACTTTGAAATACTTGACAGTTAAAAAATTGAAAAGCACAATTTAGATATGCTTCAAAATCTAATGGGGTCTAAGAGATTATTAGATATACATATTTGCAAAATTTGATAAGAATCGAATGAGTACTTTTGTCTATAATCGATAAAGTAAAATAAACACGCCGTACACGCCAAACAGCACATAGAACACACACAGATACATTGTGATGAAACTTTCAGAATACAATCTCAGCATGATACTAGTTGATAATCTACAATAAAAAAATAACCTTAACCATTGCGAAATCATAACTCCCCACTATATCCCCTTGAGTTAGTGAGGAAAATGTATTAAAAAATGTTGAAACTGTAAATATTGTTTACCTACCAATTTGTTGACATTAACTAATGCGTACTCATATTAACTTTATTTGTGTATTTTTTACTATTGACTATTCATGTTTCTATTATATAATTAGGGATTGATGATTTTTATTATATATAAAAATAAATCAAGCAGAGCTTACGTACATACATAGGTAGGTAGTTGCTTTAGATTTCTCGACACTCCATTATTTTGAATAGGCATTCCGAGTTTGCGTGAAATTCGCAATAACTTTTATAATGGGTCATTAAGCCAATCATTTGTATACAAAAGTGTCAAAATTGCAACATCTGGAGGATATTTTACGACCCTATCCGCCGCCGACGTCCTATTTCCTATACAAATAGAGATGTATGTATGTATCTTTACCGTTTTAATGTAAACATTGCGAGAAACAATAATATTTCATGTCGATTTGAAATGAAAATCTCCAAAACAGACAGGGAATTCCGTCTGTCGAGTCTGCACATCAATGATAGCGTTATAATTATTATCTCACCAAAAATATTGAACGATCTCCGACGAGGCTGTTTATTTTTAGTGCTCAGTAAAAACATTTCATACCCGAAATGGGAAATTAAACACCTTATTCTATTGAAGATGCACAGCAAACCAAATTATCGGCCGATATTGTAGTCTAACTGTAAGCAATTCTTGTTTTTATAAAGATAATATATCGAGTGATATACTATTACTTCATAAAGTTTATGTAAATATGGATTAGTATTTCAGTGGCCCAACCGATTTCGATTATCGCTAGTACAATCACTGATTTAAATCAATCTTACATATATGTACTTTTATAATTATTATGTAAATTTAATTTGTGTGTCATATTTACAAGAACAACGAAATTAATCGATTTGAACCCTTAGTTGCTCAAGGTATTTGAAAAATAATCGACCCTCTTCGATTGACGGTACTTACAAGTATCGCATACTTTAAATTAGTAAGATTAACACTTCCATCGGTACAGCAATGGAACATATTTTCTACGGCTTATTATATTTTTTTCGTAAGAAACACTGATACAATGGCAATAAATGTCATTATTATGTATATATCGTAGCCATAATGTGCATTGTGACCAGGACGCCCATTTTTACACTTCTTTCAAAAGATAATTTTTACAAAAAGTAACAAGTCAGTCATTGTTTTTGTACCTATTGCATTGATAATATAATAAAAAATCTAATGTTATTTGTATTAATTAAAAAATAATGCTCGACGGTGCCATGCTTATATTAGCATAAGTATTGTTTTAAAGTTAAAATTTTATATTCAAGGCTTTATAGAGCCCCATTATAATCAATATAATAAGAAAAAAAATAATTATTACAATGCGTAGGCAATACATGATTAAATGTGTCCGTTATTTATAAGTACAGACGGTCAACTAAGGGTTAAAAACTACATAATTGAAAGTGGACATAGTTTTGACAATAGCACATGGTATAAAAAATATAACATTCTAATGAATCAGGGTTAATACTAAAAAACAAAAAAAATTAAGAGATAAGAAAAGTATAGCTAATAATAATACAAATATCCCAGGTAGGCTAGTTTAAAACACCTTTCTAATAACATTTATATATACATAGGTATTCATAATTATAATATACTGTCACTCCCACCAGAAACCCTCCCCTACCCTTGCGCTGTATAGCTTGCCTATACTCCATAATTTTAATTTTAGCACCAGTTACGGTCATACTTAATAGATTTCGTTAATAGCTTACTAAACGCGCAACTATGTAGATAAGTACGACTAAAATAGTTAAGATCGGTATAGAAAAATCTTACTTATAAACGTATACTAAGATATGACTAACTAGTTCATCGAATTGTTTACGAAAACCCTCATTTATTTTTTTCATATGGCCGCATTGGATTCACAGATGTCGAAAAATAGAAAATTGTATGTAGGTAATCTTTGGATAACTGACATCGAAACATGAAAACAAACACCGCGTTGTGCTGTGTTGACTCAATTTAAACACGATTGCGATGAAGAATGACAAGCAAAAACGTTATAAGTATTAGACTTTTCTGTCAATCTTAAATATGCGTCGAATCATATGTGAAAAAGCCGCCATTTTAAAATACATACTTAGTGTGACGCGTAAGTCAAGCGTCAAACAACCTCTCGACCTGTCCTAACTTGACGTCTATGAAATAAAGGTGTAATATAGATAGTTGCGGTTTATAAGTAAACTTTATCGTTGATCACGCTCTATTACCAAGTATTATAGATAGTTTACGTTTATAAGTGAACTCCAGACGAAGGAGAGGTGCTCTCCGATACCGGTGAGGTATCGACGGAGTTGAGTGTGTGAAACTAAGTCTTTTAATTTTGTTGTTCAAGCTTACATAGTTTACACACTCTAAAAAATCAAATTAAAGTGCACCAGATTTTTAGCGATCATAATAAGACATATAATTTTTTTACACCAAATTAAATAATTGATATGATTAAATATTAACTAAGTTGGTTGGATATACATATAACTGCTCAGCCAAAGGTAAATAAATGTTGGCTCAATTGTTTAGATATCTGACTGCTTAGTCAAAGGTAAAATAAATATTAATTAAACATGGGCTCAGTTGTTTAGATATCCGACTGCTTGGCAAAGCTTGAATAAATATTAATTAAATACTGGCTTACATAAAATCTGAGCCAAAGGTTCCGGGTTCGGGTACCGGTGGAGACAGTTTTTAATTGTGTTTTCAGTCTGGATCTGTAAGAAAATAAATATTATAAGTCTCTAGAATGTGGCAACTTGTTATTGTGTGTGTATTAAATTAATATTTAACATAGTTATTATTGGTTGCCGCGAGAAGCTTGTATGCAAATATTCTTTCTGATGGCTCACTCTTTTATCGTAGTTTTTGAAATAACTAGTTGCATGTAACACATGAGATCCAACTGTCGATAACGATTGTATGTATAGTTGAAGAATAAGAATCAAACTATAAACCCATAAATCCAAATTATTGAAAATTTTAACACATGTTGGTATGTATGTCAAGATAAGATAGTATGGAGGTCAGTCCTATTATCCTAACCAGAATATGAAAACAGCATGATGGTATGTATGTATGTTTGGATATTAAGTATCAAATAATTGAGTTTCTTAGATATTGTGTATAGGCCACTGCCATACAAATTGTATGAAGCGATGTCCGTCACTAAATTCAATTTTTATAAAAATAATTTTGAGATGTACTCCTACAATATTAATATTTTTTAAAGAAAATTAAATTATCTAGTTGGGGTGTGTCGGCTTTTTTCGATTTTTTGAAAATATTTTGAAATATAGGCAGTTAAACTCATAAATATACCAATTTTAAACGTTGTAGCTTTTATGGTTTCTGAGATATATGGAAAAATAAAGTAAAAATTCAAAAGTTGATAACCCCACACTGAAACAAAAATTCACCATTCTGAGTATAAAAGTTTTGTAGGTCTATAACTGTTTATATATTTTGAAATTTCGGGCTCTGTAAATTGAGCGGATCAAAAGTTATAAGGGGGGGGGGACAGACACACAAAACTCACATAAAATATTCTATTCCGAATTCTGAGTAAATCCATGTATGGGAATATATATGCTGCGAAGCCTTTAAGTTGGTGTTTTGAGCATGCAAAAAGTCCACTACGCCATACAAAATGTTCCTTCATATACGCGTCTTGGATTTAAACTACCTCTTCCTTCAAAAGAATTTTATTCTCTTGAACGAATCGACAGTTGGACAACTGCATATGTCTAGGAACATTCGACGTTTTCACTTGTTGGCTTTAAATATTTTATATGCTCCACTCGGGAAATGGTTTTGTTTTCCCCGTTTATGTTTCAGTCCCAACTGGTCCAAATTGAAAGCAAAATTCTAGTCAAAAACGAATTTCTTATGAAGTAATGAAACCACATAGCGCCATTTCTAAATTGTTTGTTCAGATGGCGGTGACCCCTTTTCTGAAAATTGGCAGGGTCCTGCCGGTATGATTACCACTGGCCCATCTTAAATGAGATCTGTTCTGGCCGAGGATATTGTATATTTCAGGAGTTCGAAACCATCTTGAAAGGATGAAAATTTTCAATACATCTCTAAGGAGTTGAGCAGTTATTGTTTTTTTTATTATACATGTCTATATAATAAACAAGTCATTCTATAAAGTATTCAAATTTTGTATGGAAAATATTCTGTATTTTCCTGAAATGATTTTGTGAAATTATTTTTTTATTTAAATATTTTATTATGAAAACTTGATAATTCTTCAATGCCATTTTATGAAAGTGATGTGCCTTTTTACAAATTTGGCTTGGGGTCACTTTGAAATATTTGACAGTTAAAAAAATTGAGAAGCACTATTCAGATATCTTTAAAAATCTAATGGGGTCTAAGTGAGTATTAGATATACAAATTTCCAAAACTTGAAAATAATTGAATGAGTACTTTAGTCTATAATCGATAAAGTAGAATAAACACGCCGTACATAGCACACAGCACACACACACACAGATACATTGTGATGAAACTTTCAGAATACAATCTCAGATAATCTGCAATAAAAATAAAACCCATAAAAATTGTGATATCATAACTCGCCACTATATCCCATTGGGTTAGTGAGGAGTAAAAAGAATCGAATATTTTTTTTACAGTCAGCCTTCGTGGCTCAGTTGGTTAGGTATCTGACTGCCGATCCAAATGTCTCGGGCTGGATTCCCGGTGGAGACATAGTTTTTAATCTGTGAGACGATTAATATCGCAAGTCTCCAGAATGTGGCAACTTGTTATTGGGTACGTGTTTAATTGATATTTGACATAGTACCTGTTAGTTCCCCAAGAAGCAATATTAAATAAATACGCAACTATTGGATTTTTTTCTCTGTCGGTTGTCAAAGTAATCACGTAAACCACGTGATAACTCCCCACTATATCCCCTTGGGTTGGTGAGGAGTAGAAATAAACATTAATAAACAAAAAATTGAGATCATTCATACTTACGCCATAGTATAATGGCTGATTTTGTTCTACGTAAGAATATCACAGCAGGTAACAATGATTGTTTAATAAGAAACCTGAGTAGTGGTGGTCTTGGGAGATATGTGTAAGCAAAGATACAGAAAATTGGTGCTCAGTTACGTCATAGTATAAGAGCTGTTTATTTATATTTTGTTGGGACTACTATTAGAAATCACGCCTCCCATCGACACATTTTGGTTGGTGGAAACTCTCTGCCATACACCTTCAAATTTGAATGTTTTGAAAGAAAACTTGTGTTATTTGAGCAACGTTCTATTTAATTATGACAGTTTAGATGGTTCCAACGCCCTTACAGACGCTCTTTATGTCCCTATTGAAAGAAAACTTGTGTTATTTGAGCATCTACATATTTAATTATGACAGTTTAGATGGTTCCAACGCCTTTACAGACGCTCTTTATGTCCCTATTGAAAGAAAACTTGTGTTATTTGAGCATCTATTTAATTATGACAGTTTAGATGGTTCCAACGCCCTTACAGACGCTCTTTATGTCCCTATTGATGTTTAAAAACACATTTGAAATTTCACCAATATTACTATAACAAGAACAGGGCTGTGCTTTATGAATTTCATATGCTGAACGTGGTATCCTTAGGTAGAAAAAATTCAGCCTATGACACAAGTCTGGCAGTCGCTGGATATTTCTATAAAAGTTTAGGGCTCGCATGATGTGACGAAAAAGTTACTATATCTCTGAAATATTTAATAAAAAAATAACATTCATGGGTCTGTCCACGGGCATGTCTATTTTATTTCTATTAACTCGGTCTCCAACCCTTCTGACCCGCGGGGCGAGGACTTGGGGGGGGGGGGGGGGCGGTGGAGGCCACCCGTGGAATATCCATAAGCAATACACGGCCCTAGGAGAATTTCAAAATGCTGATAAGAAAATATCAGAGTCAATAATAAAATTGAAACTTTATGCATTTTCTAAGTCATTTGGACTAACACCGATGATCGCCTTTTCGTGTGAATTTCGTCGCTCTGGGGGCCTTTCCCCCTAATGGACTTTCTGTAAAATATCTCCGAAACGAGTGGACTCGAGGCAAGAAACTTTTCTCACTCATATTGTACCGTTTGCTATACTTTTTTACACAATCCTATCTCTAAGTTGACTTGGTCCCATGGAACAAATTGGTTTGTTTAGCATACGGTATAGTCGATTCACAAGTGACAGTTTAGGAAGGAAGAGGAAAAGATGTAAATTACCTACTATATATTATTGGTCTTGTTTATAAACGTTAATTATATCAAGTAATTTGGGTAAAAAATATATAATTGGTCTTCTATTCAATTCTTACAATTCACTCTCGTTGGCACCATTTGGTGCTGTTTCGGTGGAGTTTCAGAGCTCTACAGACTGCTCTCCTGTGTTTTTTCAGAATTCAGCATCGGAAAATGGCCATACGTATAGTTTGATTGAAAATGGCAACAATAAAACGGTACATACTTTGAGATAGGTACATACGTATAGTTTGATTGAAAATGGCAACAATAAAACGGTACATACTTTGAGATAGGTACATACGTATAGTTTGTTTGAAAATGGCAACAATGAAACGGTACATATTTTGAGATAGGTACAAACGTATAGTTTGATTGAAAATGGCAACAATAAAACGGTACATACTTTGAGATAGGTACATACTTATAGTTTGTTTGAAAATGGCAACAATAAAACGTGTACATATTTTGAGATAGGTACATAAATATAGTTTGTTTGAAAATGGCAACAATGAAACGGTACATATTTTGAGATAGGTACAAACAAACGTATAGTTTGATTGAAAATGGCAACAATAAAACGGTACATCGAATATTTTTATTATTGCATATGCGCAAACATTGGATTTTTTTCCCTGTCGGGAGTCAAAGATATTTTTTGACAGATTTTTAATTATCTCAATAGAGACGAAGTTGGAATATTTATTGTAGGAGAACCGGGAAATCAAGGCACCTACAGGGCTTACGACCTGTCATCGGCTGGTTTACGTGATCACTTTATGCGCTTGCGCAACGTTCACCAATTATGCCTTTTTAATGAGATCCCTATCAATTCAATTTTGAAAGTTCTATATATTGTAATACTGAAATTCTTTTCGCTTGAAAATAAGGAATTTTTACTACAGCCATCTATGGGTGAAATTATGAACAACAATCTTATTATTTTTTATTTATTTTGTTGTAACGACTTCTATGCGAAAAATGCATTGTCACCTCAGATATAAGAATTGTAGCTTTCATTATTTACAAAAAACCAATTCTCTCAATAGATGGCGTTACAACAAAATAAATAAAAAATAATAAGATTGTTGTTCATAATTTCACCCATAGATGGCTGTAGTAAAAATTCCTTATTTTCAAGCGAAAAGAATTTCAGTATTACAATATATAGAACTTTCAAAATTGAATTGATAGGGATCTCATTAAAAAGGCATAATTGGTGAACGTTGCGCAAGCGCATAAAGTGATCACGTAAACCAGCCGATGACAGGTCGTAAGCCCTGTAGGTGCCTTGATTTCCCGGTTCTCCTACAATAAATATTCCAACTTCGTCTCTATTGAGATAATTAAAAATCTGTCAAAAAATATCTTTGACTCCCGACAGGGAAAAAAATCCAATGTTTGCGCATATGCAATAATAAAAATATTCGATTACTTACACATTGGTACAAGTAGGTAAATAAGACAAAAATGACCTTATAAGTCTGGCGCAATTCAGGGGTGACTTCTATGCGAAAAATGCATTGTCACCTCAGATATAAGAATTGTAGCTTTCATTATTTACAAAAAACCAATTCTCTCAATAGATGGCGTTACAACAAAATAAATAAAAAATAATAAGATTGTTGTTCATAATTTCACCCATAGATGGCTGTAGTAAAAATTCCTTATTTTCAAGCGAAAAGAATTTCAGTATTACAATATATAGAACTTTCAAAATTGAATTGATAGGGATCTCATTAAAAAGGCATAATTGGTGAACGTTGCGCAAGCGCATAAAGTGATCACGTAAACCAGCCGATGACAGGTCGTAAGCCCTGTAGGTGCCTTGATTTCCCGGTTCTCCTACAATAAATATTCCAACTTCGTCTCTATTGAGATAATTAAAAATCTGTCAAAAAAAAAAAAAAAAACGGTACATACTTTGAGATAGGTACATACGTATAGTTTGATTGAAAATGGCAACAATAAAAAGGTACATACTTTGAGATAGGCACATACGTATAGTTTGATTGAAAATGGCAACAATAAAACGGTACATACTTTGAGATAGGTACATACGTATAGTTTGTTTGAAAATGGCAACAATAAAACGGTACATATTTTGAGATAGGTATATAAGTATAGTTTGTTTGAAAATGGCAACAATGAAACGGTACATATTTTGAGATAGGTACAAACGTATAGCTTGTCTTTATTATTTCCAAATGATCTTGAAACGTCAGTAGTACGTTTATAAATAATTGTTATATTTCTTGATATAAATTCCAAATTAGTCTATGTAATTTTGTTGTCTAACGCGGGTTTTTCTTGTTTATTTAAATAGGTAATCAATCATAATATTTTATTTGATGAGAGTCAAAACATAGTTGAATAACTACGTAAATAAAAGGTAAATAATTTGATTTGATTCCCGGAGAAAGATCTAGAGGTGGGTAGCACCGACCAACACAAACACCATAATTCATTTCAAATAAGCTTATATATAGATATTTAGATTGAAAGATGTGATTTTACTAAGCCGAAGTAATTTATTTCAGTAATGTGGACTTATGCCAACCCTAATGTCAAAATTTCTAAAAGTATGGTACGACAATGATTCACAAATTTGTAATCATTCTCTGTTATTTTTACTCTTCACACTATGGAGTAATGAATGCTTACTATGGTGTGGAGAGTTTACTGTTTGCTATAACCCAATGGTTTTATATTTACTACAGTGGAATAGCAGGTACTTGTAGTCATGATCTTACGTCTTTTTTGTCTATTTCTTTTTTGTCTATTTTAGGTTCCATGAGAAGGATGACATGACGATGATGATGACTATGTATTGAGTGTATGCTATGAATTTCGTCGTGATGTATTTGGGTGTATAGCGTATGGGGTAGATCATATGAAATTTAGTAGATACTATGAAATCCATCCCAAGCTTTTAGGTCGATCAACTTCATATTGATATCATATCGGTAAAATGATTAATTTTATATTGGTAAACGATTTTTTTATGATCTCATTTATCAAAACTTCCGTTATTCTCTCACGTTCTGAAAAAAATCGGTTTTAAGATGGTTTATAAATGAAATGTACTGCATCAAAATGCATTAAGGGATTATCAAGCTTATAAGAAAATAAAAAAAAGTGTATACTCATTATTTAGTAGAGAGTTCAGCATTTATAGTCTCGGCCTCACACTCCTGATATTGGACTTTTAGTAAGAAATACAGTCTTAAAACCCCTTTTCAACCAGTGTCGATTAAAAACGACATGTTTTTTTATAATTAATTCTTGAATTTCTGAATTTATTCTTGAATTTCGTTTATGGTAAATTATGTTCTTTGGCAAATCTGATTTTGTGTCGCTAGTCTGCGGTACTGTTTCACAGATGAATGTCAATAAACGGATTTATATTTGGTTGTAATGAAGGAGTTGTATAATGTATTTTTTTTCATATACTAGCTATCATTAATTTGAAATAAAATGTAATATGTTTTGTATTAATTCAATAAGTCAATTTAAAAAATGTTATTTATTATGTTTCATTAATGACCTTTTCAGACCCAGTGTCATTTTGAATAGACATGTTGGGATTTTTCCAAATATATCTATGAAAAATAAATTGACTTAAAAGTTGTTAAATGATCTTCGAACATATTTCCGTATGATATTTTTTTTTTACAAAAATAATTATTTGGGTGAAAAGGAGTCTAGATCTTGCATTCAAACCGTTAATTCGCTACTATCACCACCACCCGCTCTGCAAATGGGGACTGTAAGCGGCCAGAGACAAGAAAAATGCACAGCACGAAAGGTAGCTCTAGATTAGCAATCTAAGCATCTTAATGCAAAAAGAACAATCGACAAATGTGGATAGAAGATTTACACTCGTGGGCTGTCATTGACTTCTGGGGGGCAAGTCCCGTTAAATGGTAGCATCAAAACCCTCATGATAACCACCCATATCATGGATATAATTATCTTATGGAGTTCTATAAAATATCAAGATATTATAGAACTTAATAAGATAATTATATCCATGATATGGAATAACATGAAGGTTTTGATTCCACTGCCTTGCCCCCAGGTCTTTTTAAATGTAAAGCATCAAAGGTGTGACCAAGATCCCTGTAAAAAAATAACTCAGTGGGAATCTACTAATAGTAAGGCACCATAAATATGACAGTACTTCTTGAAGGCTTTAAAATTAATAACCAAGACTGCAAGACTTTTCCTCTTATCTAGTCAATTTGTCACTTCCGATGATGATTTTATAACCATCGAATATTCAAATCATCGCGCCAAAGTTTGAAAACAACTGACTGATTAAGAAATAGTGAACATTTGTTGATCGATATTTTTTATTAGTGATTTACTGAGCATTATTTTATACAGGAATTTCCTCCGACCGTTAAAGTAATTTGTTATTGCTTCGGCGATTGCTTCGAAATCTTTTACATTAATGGATAATTTGGAAAGTAATTTTCTAGATAATTCGAGAAACTTTCGATTCAACTTTAGCGGGCCGACGCGCGGTTCAATGGTTAGCGCGCTTTGTTAATAAGCCAAAACCATGTTTTAATCAAGCTCCATTATCTTTTATCTGTGCTTTGTCATATTTATAATCTTTCGTTTTGAGATTTATAATCATGTTATTATATCAATGAAACAAAAGATATGGATTAAGAGTGCTACCTACAATAAATATATTTATTTTTTTAAAAATGCTCATATAGCATTCCTCGACATGAGTGCTGCTTTAGATACGATTGATCACACTATTCTAACTGAAAGACTCACATCAATTTACGGTATTCGAGAAAACACATATAAATGGTTTCAATCTTATCTCACAGGACGGCACCAAACGATCAAATTCAATAATCAAAAATCATTTCCCGCTGTTATAAAATTCGGTGTTCCCCAGGGTTCTGTGTTAGGCCCGTTACTCTTTATTTTATACACAGAAGACATATTTTCAATCATTGACTCCCATGGACTATTGGCACACTGTTATGCAGACGATTGGCAACATTACTTTTATTGCACACCAGAAAATGCTTACCATGTTTAAACCGTAATTCGTAAATGTATCGAAGATATCGATATTTGGATGTCAGCAAACAAACTTAAGCTTAACCCAAATAAAACAGAACTACTTTGGACAGCAACGCGAAAACGTCATCATTTAATAGACACCTCCCCACTGACCTTCGAATACTCAGATATTATTGCCAAATCCTGTATCAAACTTCTCGAAGTCAAAATAGATTCTAAGCTTTACAAACCAAATGAACACAGTTTCATCTTCTGCTTTCTTTGAATTAAGACGTTTAAAGTCAATCCGAAGGAGTATCCCATCTGAAACCATGAAATCTTTGGTTAGCGCCTTTGTTGTCTCCCGTTTGGATTAATGTAACGGTATATATGCGAATCTATCAAAAAAGAAATAAATAAAATTCAGTCTTTCTTCAATGCTGCAGCCAGGCTCACCACCGGAGCCTCCAGGTTTTCTCACATCTCTCATCGTCCCCGCAATCTGCATTGGCTTAAAGTTCCTGGAAGGATTGAATATAAACTCTGTCTCATAATCTTCAAAGCACTTCATGGTATGGCTCTTACTTACCTCTCCGAACTTTGCATTCCTCTTTCAATTAACGACAGACAATCATCACGTCGTTCTGCATCTTCATCCATGGTTTTAAAGTAAACAGGGTGCATACCACTAATTTCGGTGATCGTGCGTTTGCTGTGGCAGGACCAAATGCATGGAATAAGCTCCCACATACCCTCAGACAGACTGAAAATATATCTACCTTCAGAAAAATCTCAAAACACACCTTTTTCGCAAATCTTACCAGGGCCATAATGATACATCTTAATCAATTTTCAGTGCCCTTGAGGTGAGATATTCAAAAAACGGGCCTATATAAATCGTCCAATTTATTATTATTATAAAACGTAAATTTTTTTCTGTCTCACTGTCACGAGGAAGGTATATCTAAATCGGTTAAATGACTGAAAATATGATAAAACCCACCAAAAGTACTATGAAGTTATATTAGTTATAACTAAATCGTTCTAATAATAATAGTATATCTATTTCATTCATTCATACCATAACGGCATATCCCACAGTGTGGGGTAGCCTTTATCAAACGCTTGAAGGTGCTGAGGCTGTTTGAGAATATGTCGAGGTTCTCAATAATTTTTGTGTATAAAGAATTATAGGAGGGCATCATTCCACTCAGTGGACTGAAATGGCCTACATTGTTGTAGTTTATTTATTTCATCTCACAAAGCTACAGTTAAAGACAAAAATGCTTTTTTTTAATTTAAGTTAAAAATTATACACAGATAGGTAACACAGATGAAAAAGTCATAAATAAGTACATGATGTGTGTTGACAAGATCAGATTGATAATAATGTGCCGACCGCCGTGGCACAATTGGTATGCCGTTCGGTTTCTGTGCGGATGTCCAGGGTTCGATTCCCAGCAGAGGGAGAGGAGAAATTTATTTAAATTAGAGAGAGAGAGAGAGAGAGAGAGAGAGAACCGCTTACCCTAATAATAATAATATCAAAGAGAGATAGATGTGTACCTACATAATATGAGTTGGTATGGCTAAAGAATGACGGAAAGAATGTAGGTATTCCACGTTTGGACAATTTACTAAATAGATAAACATTTTTCCACTTCAAAACAGGTGAGGTCATAAAAACTGAAAGCACTAATAGTTTTAAAATGTTGTATCAGGTGTGTTATTTTTACTTAAAGTACACCGCTTTAGTAAGAAAATTGGATGAGTTTACCATTCTCGTCTGGTTAGAAATTCAGTCTTTTATTATTTCGACACTGGCGTCGCGTCGTTCCCAAAATATTGTATTGCTAATACAGGAATACATAATATTATGTTTTTAAAAAAGTGGAAACTAATATGCATAACAAAAAGAATTGTAATATTGAATTATACGTAGACTAAGAAAATATTGAAAATGAAATTAGCATACCTCTATGGTAGAAATAATGAATACATCTCCTTAAAATTAAGGCTCCACAGGCATTGAGAATTTTTAACATGTTATACCCCACTTCTCATACTCAAGTAGAAGCGATGGGGTTCGTTTCGTCATACATTTTTTACGACTTGATAAAAGCAAAACAGGAACGACGTAAGCGACAATATGAATTATATTTTTTTTAAATCAGGATACTTATTTAAATGTCTAAAACAGTCAAAGTGTTTATTTTAATTTGAAGTCAATGTGTTAACGTCATATATAATAATATTTATGCTTAATCAAAGTTCAATATCAAACAAATTTAACGCATAACGAGAGAATCTCGCACATTTAACTTTTCGGAATTATTTTATATGGAGATAATTTTCACATATAAATATTCTGAAACTGTTAAGCTTTAGACAATACTACATGTTATCCCTGTCTTTAGTTTTAAGACGATAATTTCAGTACTGGCTGATAAAATGAGAAAACGCCAGTACAACAATAAAACATTCACTCAGCCTGTGCGGCCTTAATACTCGCATTGCGTAAAAATCTGTGTACACAAGTAAAGATTCGATTTGGCTGTGTAATGCTAAATTTATAAGTTATGTTGTTTATTGCTAAATATTTAAGTAAAAATAGTTTTGGTTGTTTATTGCTAATTTTTTCAATAAAAATAATTTGGTTTTTTATTGCTGAATTTTTAAATTAAAATAATTTAGGTTTTTCATTGGGGTTTGAATTTAAGGCTCGAGCTTTATGGAGGCAGCCTTGTCTGGGCGCAGAAGAGCCTAGCCATTAGAAAAGTAAATAAGTATTGCTAAATTTTTAAATAAAAATAATATTGGTTGTTTATTGTTAATTTTTAAAATAAAAATAATTTAACTCACTCGATCACGTGTTCTTTGAATGTCCGATGCACTACGAATATGACATCTATCCCAACTAAAAAGTTCCTCTAGCAGTAATCGTGTCTCGATTCTTATCGCTTAATTTTCTTCCTGTTTATTCAGCAATAACTAAATTTATCGTAATTAATGGCATTAATCTGTAATCCGAGTACTTCACCGCTAGGCCATCCCACTCCAGAATACATCAGCCGCAACGGCACTGTCATCAACCATATTAAAGTTCTCTGCGTCGCACCTCACTGGCATATCTTGACAGAGAGGAGAGGCACCTTAGCATTTTTACTAATTAACTTAACAGCTATAGCTTAGTGCGTTGTCTAATATTGTATTATACTAGTTGCATGTAACACATGAGATCCAACTGTCGATAGCGATAGTACATATGTATAGTTGAAGAATAAGTACCAAACTATAAACACTTATATCCAAATTATTGAATATATTAAGATACTTTGTTTTCTATACAACATATGTAGGTATGTGTGTCAAGATAGGACAGTATGGAGGTCAGTCCTTTTCTCCTACCCGGAATATGAAAGTATGTTTGGAGATTTAAGTATCAAACTAATAAGTTTCCTTACATATATTATTGTGTATAGGAGACTGCCATACAAATTGTATGAAGCAATGTCGTCACTAAATTCAATTTTTATAAAAATTGTTAAAAAAATTTTGAGATGTACTACTACAAAGTTAATATTTTTATAGGAAATTAAATTATGTAGTTGGGGTGTTTCGGCTTTTTTCGATATTTTTAAAAACTTTGGAAATATAGGCAGTTAAACACAGAAATTCATCATAAATTTTTTTTTTCTTAATAAAAAATGTACGAGAAACTCTTTATTTGAAAAAATTTATTTGAGATTTTGTATTTGTCTATGTTCGTACCAATTTTCAGCGTTCTAGCTTTTATGGTTTCTGAGATATGTAGAAAAATAAAGTAAAAATTAAAAAATTGATAACCCCTGACTGAAACAAAAATTCAAAATACTTAGTATAAAAGTTTTGTGGGCCTATAACTGTTTATATATTCTGAAATTTTGGGCTCTGTAAATTGAGAGGATCAAAAGTTATAAGGGACACACACACACACACACTCACACACACATACACACACACACACACACACACACACACACACAAACACACACACACACACACACACACACACACACACTCACACACACACACACACACACACACACACACACACACACACACACACACAGACACATGAAATGTTCTACTCCGAATTCTGAGTAAATCCGTATATGGAACATATATGCTGCGAAGCCTCTAAGTTGGTGTTTTTTGACTTCAAAGTTGGAAAAGCCGTGAAAAAAGTAGACCGTGCATACAATTCTCGCGTATCCTGGCTTGATACATTGTCGATATATTAAGAGAACAAAGCTCTCCTGAACAAATAATCGACAGTTGGAATACAAACAAAAAATAAATTAATTTGAATTAGACTAACAGGTGACGGAGTTACGTAATATTTTTGAAAACTGTTCCATAATAAATTACAGAACAAACAATGTTCAAACAATTTTACGGAAATATTTCACTTTTGCATTGTCTAATGTCTATGTATATAGTGTTTTACGGATATCCACTCACCTATAAGTGACCCTTCAATATCTGTGTTTAACATGAATGATTCGGTAGAAACTGCTCTATTATATACACCTGATTGAAAAGCAAAATTAATTATAGACCTCGTCGTTCCTGCACTATTGTGTTCAATGTTGATACTAACTACAATTGTGTGCTTATTGAACCGTTTAATTACCTATTTATCCAAAAACATAATTTTAATTACCTCTATACCTACCCTTTGTTTATTTTAAATATTAAATCTTGCTACAAACACTATCGAGTTACACTTGATTATTATTGGAAGAACTGAACTTCCATCGACAGGCGAATAGTCGCGTATTACTCAAAATCAAATGATAGCAAATTTAAAAAAAAATAACCAGGTTTAATTATGAAATACCGCTAAGTAACCGAATGAATATACTTTAGAGTGTTTTTTTTATTTTTATTTTATATTAATTCTCGAGCAACTAACAGGTTGTATGTCAAATATTACATAATTTTATACGCACCTAATAACAAGTTGACAAATTCTGGACATATAAATTCTCTCACTGTTTTAGACTGACAACACAATTAAAAAAATGTGTCTCTATCGGGAATCGAACCCGGGACATTTGGATCAGTAGGCAGATACTTAACCAACTGATCGACAAAAGCCGATAATGTAGGTTTTTCTCTTCTATTGTCTAAGTTTAGTTTGTCGATCGACAATTCTTGATAGAACTCCATTGTACGTTGATATGTTATACAAAATATAAAAATACTTGGTAATTGTTCTATTGTGTTTATTTGATTATTGACGCGTTTCGTGCAAAGCACATCGTCAGAATAATGCTCTACAAGACTGAGACTAGTGGTTATATACAAAATTTACATGGCAGGTGTATAAAAATGTTGGTTTTTGAACGGTTGAAAAGAAGTTATACAATGCAAATGAATCTATACAAATCTACGTTTTAATACAATGAATGTAGTTGGGTCACTGGTTGTAGTCCCCTGTGTCCATTAGGCCTGTAACAAAAGGAAACGACAGCAGTAAAATTCGAAAGGTAAATAATATTGTATTTATTGGTTTATTGTTATCTTTTAAGTGTGGTTAAAACCAATGTATTTCATAGATATTTGGTAGTTATAATTACAAACAGCTTAATTTTAATCTTAATGTATTTAACAACAAAGGAAGGTATATGTCTGTCTAACCTATCGGTTTCAATAATGGTGAATATATATGATCAATTTGTTTATTGATGAGTAATTTTTGTGGATCCTTTTTTACTCTGTTTATTTCTAATATTTCTAGTCGGTCAAGTTTTCTCCCTTTTATTCCCCGATGTATTATATTTATATTATGGTCACTATTAAATTGGTGGTTGTTTTCGTTTATATGTTCTGCAAAATTTGAGGTGTCTTTCTTTAATCTAATGCATGCCATGTGTTCTTTAATTCTTGTTTTAAAGGCACGGCCTGTTTGTCCAATATATGTTCCCGTACATGAGTTACAATTTAGTTTATAAATTCCGCTGTTATCCAACTGTTCAACCTTGTCTTTATTATTAATTAACAATTTACCTAATGTACTTGGATTAGAAAATGCAATATTTTTGCCAGTTTTTTTAATGACTCTACTGATATTTGTTGTGACATCGCCGACGTAGGATAGTTTTACCCATTTATTAGATTTTTCATTTAAATTTGTTAGGCCTGGTGCAATATTTTTTAACAATAATTTCTTTTTCTTTTTAAATATCAGATTGTCTATTAAGTTTTTGTTGTAACCATTATTATATGCTAACGTTTTTATTGTTTTTAATTCATCTAAATATTTATTTTGACTCTGTGGTACATGTAATAACCTGTGAATTAGTGAATGGAAAGTGGATAATTTATGTGACATATGATGGCGGGATTTATTGTGAATAATATTATCACTGAATGTCGGTTTTCTGTATATATTTTATATTATATATTTTATATTTTAACTAAGTTTATTTTCTAATATTTCTATGTTGAGATCTAAAAAATTTAAAGAATTACCTCCTATTTCCATTGTGAATTGAATGTTTGCATTAATTGAATTTAATGCATTTAAAAACGTATTTAACTGTCGTAAAGTTCCCGTCCATAATCCAATTATATCATCAACATATCTATAGTAAAATAATAAATTTTTAAAACCTTGAATGTTCTTAATTTTGGATTCTAAATGATTCATAAAAAAGTCTGCTAGTAAGGGAGAAATTGGGCTACCCATCGCTAAGCCATCGGATTGTTTGTAGTATTTATTATTGAATTTAAAGTAATTTTGATCTATACACATACATAGTAAGTCTGTTAGTTCATTCATTAACACAGGGTTTAAGTTGTTGTTAGATAGATATTCTTTTAATGAAGATTTTAACTCATTTATCGGTATACTGGTAAATAAACTGACTATATCAAATGATACTAAAATACTGTTTTTAGGAATAACCGTATTTTTTATGTTGTCTATTAATTGTAGAGAGTTTTTTATTGCAAATTGTGGTTTAAATTCAGTTAGTTTTTGAAATAAAAAATTGGCATGTTTTGCGATTTTAAAGCACGGTGCTGAGTTATATGAGACCACTGGTCTCATGGGCATATCCTTTTTATGCACTTTAGGTAGGCCATACAATCTGGGACATAAAGGATTCATTTGACAAAAACGTGTTTTATCGTACGGATCACTAAATATTGTTTTGCAATTATTAACTAAAGATTTAACTTGATTTGAAAAGTATGCTGTTGGATCATTAATTATTTGGGAAAAAATACTTGACAGAAAAATTGATTCGACTTTATTAATTAAAGAACACATGGCATGCATTAGATTAAAGAAAGACACCTCAAATTTTGCAGAACATATAAACGAAAACAACCACCAATTTAATAGTGACCATAATATAAATATAATACATCGGGGAATAAAAGGGAGAAAACTTGACCGACTAGAAATATTAGAAATAAACAGAGTAAAAAAGGATCCACAAAAATTACTCATCAATAAACAAATTGATCATATATATTCACCATTATTGAAACCGATAGGTTAGACAGACATATACCTTCCTTTGTTGTTAAATACATTAAGATTAAAATTAAGCTGTTTGTAATTATAACTACCAAATATCTATGAAATACATTGGTTTTAACCACACTTAAAAGATAACAATAAACCAATAAATACAATATTATTTACCTTTCGAATTTTACTGCTGTCGTTTCCTTTTGTTACAGGCCTAATGGACACAGGGGACTACAACCAGTGACCCAACTACATTCATTGTATTAAAACGTAGATTTGTATAGATTCATTTGCATTGTATAACTTCTTTTCAACCGTTCAAAAACCAACATTTTTATACACCTGCCATGTAAATTTTGTATATAACCACTAGTCTCAGTCTTGTAGAGCATTATTCTGACGATGTGCTTTGCACGAAACGCGTCAATAATCAAATAAACACAATAGAACAATTACCAAGTATTTTTATATTTTGTATAACATATCAACGTCTTCTATTGTCGTTTCGGGCCCCCTCAAATATTGACTTTCACTTACGTTTATTTCATTATCTCAAACGTCTCAAAACATCTCCTCTATGGTCATTTTCCTCGTCCGTTCTTGACTATTGCGGAGCCATGAAGTCCTCTTGCTGCCGAAACCATATTTCTACTAATTACTATTTGTCTCCTCTAAGTGCATGATCCAAGTACGACACCTTCCGTACTTTGATTTTTGTCAAAGGTTCTCCTTGAATTTTGGCCCTCTGGAGCAAATTTAATGTGCTGAGCATATCCGTTCATGGTATGCGAAGCAATCTGCGGTACAACCACGTTTCGAATGCCTTGGGATAGTTCATGGTACTTATTTTGGGGGCCCGTGATTGAAATTCATACAAAAACGCTTTGTCTATGTAATGTCTACAAGTAAAAATAATTCCTTATCGAGTATTATTAATCAACGCTTAAAGTAAATTACACGTAAAAAGAATTACAAAATTCGTATTTTATACGTATTTTGTGTAAACAACAAACATTTCATTTTTAATTTGGGATAAAATAAATAAATAATAATGAACACTTCCTTGCACTCTGCGCAGGTGGCGAGTTTATTGCCGTATGGCAATTTCTTCCAAGTGTTTCCAGCCCAGAGAAGAAATATTTGTGTGAGAAATGAATTTAAATAAATTTCTCCTCTGCTGGGAATCGAGCCCAGGCGCCCGCACAGAAACCGAACGGCTTACCAACTGTGCCACGGCGGTACAGCGCATAAAATACGGCGACAACAAAATAATATGCAAAACAATAAAATAACACGTGCGTCACAACATCTATACACAAATTAAAACAGTATCTTCAGATAAAAAAAATAAACAGAAAAGAAAAACGTTATTAAACAAAAAAAAAAAAAAACAGGAAAGAAGGACAAAGAGGGGAATATGAAGGTTATTAAGGCGTCTGCCGTATCTGCCATCTACCGTTCAATCAACCGGTACTAGTTACCTTCGTAAAATTTTTCAATAATTGTTATAACGAAATTGGAAAATATCAATTTAAACACAACTGGGGGTAAGTCCGGTCAAACGGTGGAACCCTCATGATAACCCATATCGTGGATAAATCATGGAGTTATAATACATATCTTAAGACATTGAGATATATCTTAATATCTTAAGATATATAAATAAATAAATAAATAAATAAATAAATAAATAAATATAAGTAAAATAAAATAAAATATTATAGAACATCATCTTCTTCTTCAGCCTGTTTTTTTTCATTCTTGGACATAGGCCTCCCCCTTGATCCTCCGCAAGCCCCTGCCTTGGGCACACTGCGTCCATCTCCCTCCTGCACATTTCTTGATGTCATCAGACCACCTTGCCTGGGCTCTTCGGCTTGTTTTCGGTCGCCATTCAACGATCTTTTTGGTCCATCGTGAATCTGGCAATATACCCAGCCCAGCTCCACTTAAGACCAGCGACCCTTTCCAATACATCGGCTACTTTGGTTCTTTCTCTTACCATGACATCCTGAATTCTGTCCCTTATTGAAATACCCAGCAACTTTCTCTCCATCGCTCTCTGTACATAGAACTCCATAAGATAATTATATACATGCATGGATAATTATATCCATAAGAATTATATCATGATGGTTTTGATTCCATCGCTTGATCGGACTTGCCCCCCTGGTTGACACAATAAATTATAATAATTACATGAATAAATTTCAATTGGAAAATTTTTCAATTTAAAGCACATTTTTATGTATATTATACATTAAATTATTTTAATATCATGCTATACCGATTGATGGAAGATCATATTTCTAAACTATAAGTATTTCAAATTTGAAATTTATCAAGTTACTAATACTAAAGTGTTTTAATAGCGATGTGTCAAAAAGCATCTTCAAAGAAAATTTGTTATTTCAAATTCTTTAAAATTACTGAGAAACTGAATTCTTTCGTGCAAACGAATAACGTGTATTGATATTTTTTATAACTTTCGATTTCAGCGTTAAATTATCTCTATGTAGATGAATTTCAGTTCGATATTATCATCATAATGTTTTGGAATAAATTCAAAAAGGTTTAGCAAAAAAAAAATTCGAGACATTATGAAATAAGTATATTTTTTTCACAATATGTTTTTTCTGGCAAAAATTATTGATGATTTATTTTATAAGTCGACTTAAAACTCCATTATTATCAACAACTAAATCATATAGAAAAATGAAATAAAAATTAATAAGCCCTGAATGTAATAAAAATTCAAATTTAAACAAGTGCAAAAAATATAAAGAAGACAACTTAGATATAAAAACATACATACAACATACACATATTACCTTTATACAAAATATCGATAAGTATATTTATGAAACAGCAGACTGAAAGTTAATAAGACACAATTTCTACGGGGACTCTTAATATTTTGATACTTAATCTCCATACATACCATCGAGTTGTTTTACACTTATCGGGGTAGGAAAAAAGGACTGACCACCACATTATCCTATCTTGACATACCTACATATTTGGTATATAAAACAAAATATCTTAAAATATTGTCTTATTTGGATTTACAAGAAAACAAAATATCTTAAAATATTCAATAATTTGGATTTATTGGTTAATAGTTTGGTGCTTATTCTTCAACTATACATACTATCGCCATCGACAGTTGGATCTCATGTGTTACATGCAACTAGTAAAATAGGACCAATCATATACTAATCACAAGAGTATATAACAAGTTCTAAAAAAATATGAATAAAAACTAAAAAAAATATTAAGTAATAAAGTAGGTACTAGAAAATTACCAAAAAAGTAACTAAATTATATTTTACATAATATATTGTAATAAAAGAAAAATATTAAAAAAAAATAAAAAAAATTAAACCAAAACAAAGTAACTAAAAAGTTTTGAAAAAATAATGAAATATGGGAAGGATGTGAAAGGATTAGGATGGTTTACTAAGAATGAGGTAAATATACATTTAATTATAATTGTATGTAAAATTTTTACCAACCGATTTCTGTATTTCTGTATTTATTTCGATTGGGTAAAATCAAACATGTCCTGTCCCCCTAGACAACGTGTCATTTAGCTCAAGAAAAGAAACAAGAAAAGATAACTCAATGTATGGAAGTGACAGTTTCCAGTCACGTGACAACTGTCACTTCCATACATTGAGTTATCTTTTCTTGTTTCTTTTAGATGACACGTTGTCTAGTGGGGCAGGCCTGCAAAGTTATTGTAATGAATGAATTATGTCCTGTAGTAGTACGCGCCCGGTCTATGTAAAATAGCCGAAATCCTTAGCGATTCGGTGTGATAGTGTGTATTAATTTGTGTGTAGGTACTCGACATTTTACAATTTGTTTTCATAAGTGTCTCGTGGTATACGAGTAGATAATATAGGTACAAGCACTGTCTAAGTCTCGTAAATTTCTTCAAATTTACAACATACAATAATTATCCGACATATTTTTTCATTTGGGAGAGACCCACAAGAAGGTTTCCCATAAATAACTACACAACTAAATAGTTTTTTTTTATTTTTATTTTTATTCAAGTGGAAAAATGTCCTCCGTTAAAATATCTTGATGGGTGTAATAAAGTGTACGGGTGGGGGATTTTCTCAATAAATTGGATACTTATGGCAAATTGGAGAGTGTTCCGAGTCCATTTATATTATTTCATACTTAGTTTCAGAAGGAAAATGAAAAAAAATAACTATTAATCCGGTCATAATGTTAACTTACCGTGAGCCACGCTTTGGATAAAAAATATTTTAAATAATTTCAAATACTTACCACTTAATATATATATTTTTTTCAAATTGAACCTTACAATGTATGAAGTAATTTTTTTTTTTATACTTTCTGTACATATAATTAATTTATTGGCGGGCTTATTGCCTAATGGAAATTTCTTACAACCAACCAGAGAAAATGTTAAATATACAAAACAGTGTGTACTATTTATTTATTTATTTAATATTGCTTCTCGGGCGACTAACAGGTACTATGTCAAATATTAATTGAACACGCACCCAATAACAAGTTGCCACATTCTGGAGATTTACGATATTAATCGTCTCACAGATCCAGACTGAAAACACAATTAAAAACTGTGTCTCCACCGGGAATCGAACCCGGGACCTTTGGCTCAGCAGTCAAATATCTAACCAACTGAGCCACGAAGGCCGACAATACGAGTACTATGGCGATAAGTTAATCACATTACAAAAATAAACAAAAATAGCAGAATAAAAGTAAAAAAAAATAAGATAGCATATAAGAACAATTAATAATAATAATAAACACTTCCTTGCACCCTGCGCAAGTGGCGAGCTTATTGCCGTACGGCAATTTCTTCCAAATTACCAGTATTTCCAGCCCAGAGAAACAATATTTGCGTGAGAAATGAATTTAAATACATTTCTCCTCTGCTGGGAATCGAACCCAGGACGCCCGCACAGAAACCAAAGAATTCAAAGCAATAAGAAAAGGGACAGGAGTGTTATATGTAATGACTGTAATGAGGTATTGTCAGATAAATATTTTTGCTTTAGCCTTTTCTTGAAGATGTTTAATGAGATAGACGACGTAAAATCAGGATTTAGACTATTCCATAGTCTAGCTGAATTACTTCAAACGATGAGCTAAAAAAATCAGAGCTATGAATAGGAATACCTTCAGCAGATCGAAGAGGACGCCTGTGGCTTGAAAGATAAGTGAATTTATCTTTGAGATACTGAAGTAAATTTGGATTAAAAAGAACATTGTATAGTTATGACAAGATATGTTTATTACGTCGTTGTGTTGTTATATGTTCATTTTTTTTAGTCCAAAGATTAAACGGATGCAAACATTTTGAAGGCGTTCAAGTTTGTTGAGATGTTCCTCGTTTGCATCCAAATAGCAAACATCAGCATAGTCAAGCAACGGTAGGAGAAGTGATTGAGCTAAGGTTATTTTTCAATGAAGTGGAAGACAATTCTTGAGTTTATTAAATGGGTGTATGTCAAAGTAAGAGGATTTGCTGGCACAGGATAAGTTATTATCAATGTAGACCTTTCACGACCGTGGTATAACTGGTATAAGAAATACATTGATTATTGATATACAGAGATGGTAGTTGCAAATTTTTAAGGGAGGACAGCAGGCGAAAACTTCCAATAACAATCGCTTGAGATTTTGAAGGGTTAATAAAGAGACCATGCTCTGATGACCAGGAGAGACATAATTCAGATATTCATTCATAGAAAGGGTAGCATTGGCAATGTCAGAGGAACTGAAATGAATATATAACTGAAGGTCATCTGCAAAAAGATGATACTGACATTTAAGGTTTTTAGTAATAGAGTTGATTAAAATAGAAAATAGCAGTGGGGAAAATAGCTATTAAATACAGAATATAAAAGAATTTGCATAAATACCATACCATACCATACTATCACGCCATTTCCCTATTAGGAAGAGAGAACCGAACGCCAGACTCCTCTCTCTTGACACACATTCCTCGCTTCATTCACGTCCATACATCGTTTCATACACGCTCTTCTATTATTCTTACTTCTAACATCACCATCTTTCAAAATCCCATTTATGTGATCGTGCCAACTTTTTCTTGGCCGACCTCTACTTTTCGTTCCTCTTTTATCAGCCTTGTACACTTTTTTGTCAGACGGTCATCACTCATTCTTTCTATGTGGCCGAACCACCTTAGGGCATTTATTTTCATCTTACTTATGATATTTCTTTCAATCATACATTCTCGTCTAATATCCTCATTTCTTATTCTATCATACATCGTTTTACCACACATTCGTCTTAGTGACCTCATTTCAACCGCGTTAATTCTACTTTCATGCGTCTTTTGCCATGTACATGTCTCACTAGCATACATTAGAGTCGGTGCGACGATACCATTGTGTACGCCTCGAAATAATTGGGTCAGCCATTACCGTTCTTAATGCACCATTCACTCTATTACCTGCCGTTACTCTCCTTTCAATATCTTTTTCCAATCTTCCATCACGCTGAAACATGCTTCCTAAGTATAAATATTCATCATAAATACCTTGCATCAATTATAAGCTACTACGGTGTGGAGAGTTTAGTATTGGCTACAACCCACTCGTTTTTTTAAATATATATTATTGTAAACAAATATATAATGCCTTAAGATTCTAAGTCAATCCACTAAAATATATTATTCTGCCCTTATAGTCCCTCCCTTAATTGTTTATTTTACTACAAATATTGCCGGCTTTGTAGCTTCATTTAAAGCAAAAACGACCCTAATACCTATTACTGATGGCTGCAGTACAAAATTTATAATTTATTAACTTAAGAGATACGATATTTCATCGAGGTGAAAGCAGTAGATATTATCAAAATGAAAAATATTTCGAAGTATTTGAAAAAAGATTAACATGAACGTTTTTCGATATCCGCCATGTTGGGTTTGAACGGAGGCGTTTAAAATTTTATCGCGAAAAATTGAAATATTGAATGTTTTCATTTGATTTTAATTTTTTTCATTTCCGAATATTGCTTCTATCGAGGGGGGTATTGCTTCATTTGCAAAAACGACGACTATGTAGGAAACGGTTATTTCGTGAAAACAAATTGAATGGGTTATTTTTACTCCTCACTAACCCAAGGGGATATAGTGGGGAGTTATGATTTTTAAGACTATTTTTTTATTACAGATTATCAACTTGCATCATGCTGAGATTTTATTCTGAAAGTTTCATCACAATATATCTGTATGTGTGTGCTGTGTGCTTCGTGCTGTGTGCTATGTACGGCATTGAATTGTATGTATGTTTATTTTACTTAATCGATTACAGACTAAAGCAGTCATTCGATTCTTTTCAAATTTTGCAAATTTGTATATCTGATACTTACTTAGACCCCGTTAGATTTTGAAAGATATTTAAATAGTGCTTCTTTATTTTAACTACAAAAAAAAATTCAAAGTGACCCCAAGCTAAGGAAACTTAAAATTTGAAATTTTTATTTTCAAATTAGTAAAAAGGCACATCATTTTCATTAAATGACATTGAAAAATTATCAAGTTTTCATAATAAAATATTTAAATAAAAAAATAATTGAACATACTCATTTCATGAAAGTGCTGAAAATTTTCCATACAAAATTTAAATACTTTATGGAGTAAGTTGTTAGTGAGGAGTTTAGCGTTGGCCACAACCCACTCGTTTTAATTAAAGAAACCAAAAATACATATACCTAGGGAAAATTTATTTTAACATTTGCATTAATGTTTAGTGAAAAAACCAAAAAATCTTTATTCTCCATTCAGCGCCATTGCGAAATATTTTTTTAGGTTTCTTTACTAAACCTGAATCATTAATACAAATGTCAAAACATATTTTTTTTTTTTTAAATAAAAATGAATATGTCCTTGCTAAACAAGTACATATACATCTTCCTAGGTTCCCTAAAATAAGCATAAATGCTTGTGCTATAGGTGAACGAAATCGGTCGAGGCAGGATTCGAACTCGCGACCACTGGATTACTAGCCCAGTGCGCTAACCGCTCTGCCATCCACCCATCTGAATATTATTCAATGTTTTTTGTGTTATTTAATTTTAAAAATGTATTTTGCTCTTCGTTTTATAATTTATTAGACGTATAAGAAAAATGTCAAAAAATCGCTAAACGCTAATTATTTTTCTACAATTATATATACCGAATATAATTAAAAAATTAGGGAAAATTTTTCATCATTAATATCCAAATTGTCGAAGCTATTTTTTTCAAAACTGTTCGATTAGTACCGAGTAATGATGGAATATCAAATTGAAAAATTGGTACGCTGCGGCAGCAGTCGCCCTCTTAATGGGTGGGGATGTTTCAGTTAAATACAATATTATGAGTGAGAACACACCTTAACTGATGCACCCGGAAAATTCCACCGCACCTGTCATGGATATAACATAATTTACAGAGTAATGGTGAAACCAGCCATGCTATAGAAACGACAATATCCAGGTTATGTAAATTACATAAACCTAATGACAAAGTATAACGTGAAAAATAGTGTTAATAGT
Organism: Molanna angustata; assembly: GCA_963576475.1. Classification (NCBI taxonomy): domain Eukaryota; kingdom Metazoa; phylum Arthropoda; class Insecta; order Trichoptera; family Molannidae; genus Molanna; species Molanna angustata. Next base: position 10,576,247 of record OY754978.1, on the reverse strand, counting down.
GTTAGGGATGCGTCGATATAAAATAATCCTCACAATGCAATTTAGGCTTTAAGAACTATTTTTTTAATCAAAGACTTTAACACAGTAGATGATGAATGTAGAAAACTTTTAATACCGAGAAACAATATTGCAAAAAACAATATTAATGAGCATATTGAGTTGGTCTTCTCACCGCTTGTTAAGTCTTTTTTTATATTTTATATTACTTCTCAGGCAACAAACAGGTACTATGTCAAATATGTACATATTTAACACGCACCCAATAACAAGTTGCCACATTCTGGAGACTTACGATATTAATCGTCTCACAGATCTAGACTGAAAACACAATTAAAAACTGTGTCTCCGCCGGGAATCGAACCTGGGACCTTTGGATCAGCAGCCAGATAACTAACCAACTGAGCCACGAAGGCCGACAAGAGATAGCAACGTTTTCGATGAATATTTTTTTACTGGTTGGTTTTTTTGATATTTCGTTCCGTATTGAATATAGGTATGAAAAAGTTATGTCTGGCACCTGGGAGTGGTTGCGTTTACCAGTGCGCATCCTCTTTATAGGTGAAAATTGCAGATTTTAACATTATTTCAATATAATTTGTATTTGAATGTTATTTATACCTATAAAATCCGTCCACTTGTGAATTATGTATACTATAAGGCTGGGTTGTTTCAACAGAAGTATCAGTAATAGTATAGTTAAAATACTTTGATTTCATAAAATTGTTCAAAATTGTGCCGTTTGACGGCATTACATTTCAATGAAACAATCAAAAGTATTGCAAAATTTTATGAAATCAAAGTATTTTTACTATACTATTAATAATACTTTTGTTCGAGAAACACAGCCTTCTTAGTGTTACTGCAATATTTAAAAAAAATATTAAAAAAAAAGAAGATTAAGAAGAATTTTATTCAGAATTCTCGCCAGATGTGCGCTGAATAAATCATCAAGTTTTATTGTAATCAGATGAATGGTATAAGAGCACAAAATAACTTTAAAAGTATACAAATTATTTTTAAATCTGCAATTTTCACCTATATAAAGGGGATGCGCACTGGTAAACGCTACCACTCCCAGGAGTCAGACATGCCTTTTTCACACCTACATACATAATATTCATAAGGAAGAAAATATAAAAAAAACAGCAATTAAAAGAGTAATTGTTTATTGACGTTGCTATCTCACGGACTATTAAGTTACTTTATTTACTGTGCACAATGGCGGGCTTATTGCCTAATGGCAAAATCTTCCAACCAACCATAGACCCATTATCACGATCAATTAAAGTAAATATAGGAATAAAAGTAAAAACAGCAAAATGAGTATTTCCCTCCTCAGAGTGAACTTTTGTTTAGTTAGATGATGAAATTCTATAGTAAAACGAGTGGGTTGTAACCAACGCTATACTCCTCACTAGCAAGTCACTGCACAAAGAATTCTAATTTAGCATGGAATTTTTTCAGCAATGCTATATTATATGAAAGTAATGTGCCGCCTTAGAAATTTGAAAATAAAACTATCAAATTTTAAGTTTATCAAGCTTGGGGACACATTGATGTATTTTATAGTTAAAAAATTGAGAAGCACTGATCAGATATTCTTCAAAATCTTATGGGATCTAAGCAAGTACCTATTAGATACACAAATTTGCAATAATTGAAAAAAATCGAATTAGTACCTACTTTAGTCTATAATCGATAAAATAGAATAAACACGCCGTACATAGTACGCAGCACACACACACACTAATAAATCTTTCAGAATAAAATCTCGAATGATCCTTGTTGATTAATTCAATAAAAAAAATAAACTTGAAATTGCGAATTCATAACTCCCCACTATATCCCCTTGGGGTAGTGAGGAGTAAATGCAGATTTAAATAAGCTCTTTTGTTGTACTAAACTGTATAATAAACAGTTTTTCAGTGCGATCTCTCTAGTTCATTCATTCATACCATCACGGCATATCCCACAATGTGGGGTAACCAGCGAAAGGTGTGCGGGTGTGCATTGCCTTATAAAAGGGAGCACAACATATCTGTGTATACCCACACACCAGTCTCGTCTCACCTAAAAAGGCACTATATTCAGAATGGGTGGTGAACCTTGTGAGATGTTATTGTTGCCTGTTGTATTTTCGATTACCCGGCTCTTACGGGACACTTGAAAACAATAATAGAAAAGAGTGGAAGCACTATTCTAAGCCGGTGCCTCGCGATCTCTCAAGTAAAATGCAAATATAATACATTTGAATAATTCCATTACAATAATGTGAAGAAAAAAAAAGGTAATTGAGTGAAAAATTCTATTTACGATCGTTTATTTTTTGTTTGTTTTACATTTCGATATTTAAATGTTTGGGTAGTTTATTGAACAGTTTCGGTATAATCGTTTCCTTTGTTTTGTCGCCGTTAAAGCTATTGTTTTTGGTATATCGGATGTTTCCTTGTAGCCATGTCAGGTTTTTTTTTAACAAAAGGTATTATTTTCTAAAATTCTCGTTTAACCCTTGTTCCTCATATTATATTGTTTCATCGAAATCAAACTGAACGGGGCGTAAGGCTATGGGTTTGAAATTGCTGATTAAAAATACAAAGTTTAACAAATTTAATATAACAAGGAACATACTTTATGTCTCAGCTGGGGAATAACACCGTATTTTATATTTTTTTATGAATTTTTCATCCATTAATTCACTTAACACGGGGGCGAAGATTAAAAATAAACAAAAGAGTGATAATTTAATAGCCTTTCAATTAGAGGGGTCCTCGTTTTTAACAAGATGATCATTTTCGAGTCCCGGAGTGTATCCGAGGTAAGAAAATTGTTTTGTGTTTTAATTTTGACAAAAAAATAAGAAGGTTATTATGCCTTAATAAGGACCTCACATACATACTTATGTACATGTTTTGTCTAGAAAACAAAATATCTTAAAAAACATAATAATAATTTGCATTAAGGGGGGGACTGCTGCCAACGCACCTATTTTTCAGTTTGATATACCATCATTATTTCTTATCAAATCGTATTGAAAAAAATAATTTAGATAGTTTGGGTATTAATAAAGAAAAATATATATCTTTACTTTTTGATAATGTTCTGTATAAATTCTGGTAGATAAATAATGGCATACCCCGAGTTTCATCGTTTATCTTATATTTTTAATAAAATATAAGGCATATAAGGCATATTTTTTTTTTAAATTAAAGAAAACAAAAATTTCTAGAAAAATATGATGTGACGTTGCATTAATGCTTCAGGTTTAGTAAATAAACCTTAAAAACATTTACATATTTTCCATTCAGCGCCATTGCGAAATAAAAGTTTTTTTGGTTTATTAACTTAACCTGATGCATTAATGCAACGTTACATCGTATTTTTCTAATATTTTGATATTCTTTAATTTAAAAAATATATATATAATGCTCTATACCTTGTAGTTTTTTTAGAAATTTAAGATAAATGTCAAAGATCGGGATATGCTTATTATTTTCTTACAAGAATATATACAGAACATAGGTAATTAAAAATTTATGGTATATTTTTCTTTACTAATATCCAAACTAACTGGGTTATTTTTTTCAAAATGATTCGTTTTGTAGCGATGATGCAAATTCAAATTGAAAAAATAGGTAAGTTGGCAGCAGTCACCCTCTTAAGTTTTTATAGTTTGGTACGTATTCTTCAAGTTTTATAGTTGGATCTCGTGTGTCACATGCAACTAGTAAATAAATTATTCTTCAGGACTACGATAAATTTCATTCGACGACTATTTAAATCATAGAATATTCTTACAGAAAAAATTTACGGATCAACCCCCCTAGACAACGTATTATCCAACTGTCGATTTGTTCAGGAGAACTTTGTTCTCTTAACATATCGACAATGTATCAAGCCAGAATACGCGAGAATTGTATGGAGAGGTCTACTTTTTTCACGGCTTTTCCAACTTTGAAGTCAAAAAACACCATTTTATAGGCTTCGCAGCATATATGTTCCATACACGGATTTACTCAGAATTCGGAGTAGAACATTTCGTGTGTCTGTGTGTGTGTGTGTGTGTGTGTGTCTGTGTGTCTGTGTGTGTGTCCGTCCCCCCCTTATAACTTTTGATCCGCTCAATTTACAGAGCCTAAAATTTCAGAATATATAAACAGTTACAGGCCTACAAAACTTTTATACTCGGAATTTTGAATTTTTGTTTCAGTCAGGGGTTATCAACTTTTGAATTTTTATTTTATTTTTCCATATATCTCAGAAACCATAAACGGTAGAACGCTGAAAATTGGTACAAACATAGACAAATACAAAATCTCAAATTAGTTTTTTCAAAAAAATTCCAGGGTTTCTCAAACATTTTTTATTAAGAAAAATATTTTTTTTATGATAAATTTATGAGTTTAACTGCCTATATTTCCAAAACTTTTACAATTATCGAAAAAAGCCGAAACACCCCAACTAGATAATTTAATTTTCTATAAAAAATATTAACATTGTAGTAGAAGATCTCAATTTTTTTTTAACAATTTTTTTAAAAATTGAATTTAGTGACGACATCGCTTCATACATTTTGTATGGCAGTCGCCTATACACAATATGTAAGAAGACTTAATAGTTTGATACTTCATCTCCAAACATACATACATACCATCATGCTATTTGCATATTCTGGGTAGGAAAAAGGATCTTCCTCCATACTATCCTATCTTGACATACATACCTACATATGTTGTATAGAAAACAAAATATCTGAAAATATTCAATAATTTGTATCTATGGGTTTATAGTTTGGTACATATTCTTCAACTATACATACTATCGCTATCGACAGTTGGATCTCATGTGTTACATGCAACTAGTTTAGCTAAAGAAAAGATAACTCAATGTATGGAAGTGGGAGTTGCCAGTCACGTGACTGGCAACTGTCACTTCCATACATCTTTTCTTGTTTCTTTTCTTGAGCTGAATGGCACGTTGTCTAGGGGGAAGAAATATGCTATTCAAAACATGTCTAAATACTTTTAGACATTGAAACAAATTACGAAGTTGTTATGGCATTACCTTTTGTTTCCAAACTTAATTTTGATCTTTCAAACTTAGTATACAATTCAAAATAACTTTACAACAAATCCAAATACAATTTCTGCGACATGTTATAAAGTTTGCTACTTATCATTGAAATTATTCCTATAATATTGTTTGAATGTTTTTCGTTGACAGGTTTTTCCACTGATATATTGTTTTTAAAATTCCATTAATTTTATCTTTTAATAACGATATTTTGAAGCTGAAAATTTTAGTTGTGTATTGCGATAACTCATGAAATTTTTCGCTAAAAAATATTTTATAATACCGTTGTTAATAGTGAATTGTTGAGACTGTTAGGTATAAAAAGCCACTAAAAACATATTTTGAAATTCGTACTCTTCCTTATTGTATTTCAAACCAATTAAAAATGTTTATTTATACTTAGTTATCATTTCAGTACCTTTAATAACCTATATTCAATGTGTAGTACTTTTTTGAATTTTTCAAGAATATTTTTTTTTAATTTTATTTATTGCAAATCAATACAAAGTTTACAAAGTTTATTTAAAAATATATACAATTTCCATCATATGATTCATAATAACCCTCTTAAATTGGGATAAGATCTCGTGTTAAAAGAGGGGAGTATCTTTTTAATATTATTACATTTGCCAAAACATTGTGAAAAATCAGTACAATTTTTTGATTTTATTTTTATTGGATAATCAAATCTCTGTTTTAATATAATTTTAATAATGATTCTTTGAAAAACTTCTAAAGGCACTGAAGTGGTTTTAAAAGCACCCCCTCCCCCAACATATTATGCCATATTGAAAGATGGATTATATTGTTTTATTAAGCTCTATATTTCAAGAATATTGTGACTTCATCTGATGTACAAAATTGAAAATATCCACTCACAAGAATTTTCTTCCACTTCGCAGTATTACCCTTGTATAATTACTTTTCTTCCCGTTGCGTGATTATGCCAATGTCTGTTATCTTTATGCGAACGAGAAAATTTCAACAAACATGAATACCTAAAAAAACATTTTGTATTTTAGAATTTGTGTATTTTAGAATTTTCATAATATATATTTTATTTTTCAATATTCTTAGAAGTTTAGGTGTATGTCGGCAAAAATCTGTAAATGTACACATGATAGGTAAATTGTAAAAACAACAGTATATAAAAATATAACCTTATATAAGAATATTTATATTTATTCACGTGAGCATTTTTGATGCAAAAAAAAACATCTCCTCAATTCATCCTTTCCTCAAACCCCTAGTACCTCTCCTACCACCTTTCCTTCTACCCTTTTTTCTATTGTATAATTTGTGTTTATATGCTTATAATTATTATTTATTACGTGAAAAATATTTTACTAGTTTCCTTGTTAATATAACCTTATATTTATATGATTTTTTGTAAAAATAAATAGAAACTGCTGGTTTCCTAATGAATAAACGATTGAATATAATGAATAAAATTGATAAAATTTCCACGATTGAATAAAATTTCCAAAGGCAATAAACTCACCATTTGTGCAGGATGTAAAGAAGTGTTTATTACGATACACACTAAAATAGACTATTTGATCAATTATTATATTGCAAAAAAAATCACCATGAACTGAGTTTAGTTCAGATAGTACGTTTAGGTGAAAATTGAAAACTGTTTCATATTTAATCAAATTAATTTCACGCTTTTTAAACGAAAATCTAATTAACTCCCACTGTATTTTTCTTGATGTAAAAGCACTAAAAATATTATAAATAATTCTTTTATGGTAATATTCAGCAATGACATCTCTGTAGAGTATGAATTATGAATTTATGTTTATTAATTCCGACGAAAGAGTTGCTAAGGATTATTCTATACCTCACATAGATAATTTGAACTAGGTACGGTGTAAAATTAAAGCCACTAATGACCTTTCTGTGTAAACCAGATATGATACACTTCATAAAAGTCGTCGAAAAATTATACTTTGTTTCAGAGGTAACTTAGTGGTACATTTGATGTCATTTCAATTAACTCTGTTTTTATCACGAACGATCGGTTTCTGAAACGTACGACTTTAGGAAGGATGAAACTTAGTTGTAGTGTAAAAAATAATTGTTGTACTTAAAAGTTCTGGATTTTTAGTTTAGTATAACCATAATATTCTCAATGAAAGGCCTCATTTTTTAATTATAGAAATGTTATGATTTATGATTTATTTGTAACACCCTGATGAGTCTTTTAAATATCTTTTTGTCGCACTATATGCTAAAAAGGTGGACCATTAACTTGGTATATATGTAGAATGTATAGATTATTTAATAAATATAGTTTGTTTCATACCTTATTTATTTTATAAAACACCATATTCAAAATTAGTTAACTTTTTTTTAGTTTAGTTTACTAAGTTTGGGTTGTTTCAACAAAAGTATCAGTAAAAGTATAGTTAAAATACTTTGATTTCATAAAATTGTTCAAAATTGTGCCGTTTGACGGCATTAGATTTCAATGAAACAACCAAAAGTATTTTACAATTTTATGAAATCAAAGTATTTTAACTATAATTTTACTTTAATCTTTGTTCCAGAAACACAGTGTAGAAGCATATTTCCTTTGAATCCTTTCCATGCCATTGTCCCCTCACCGATGTATAAGAATTGTCACTTGTCAAAATAATTTTGGGTGACAATAAGTGTCAAGCTAAAAAAGGATCAGTACAAGTTTGAAGACCACTGCGTGTGGATGTGTGCACATAAAAAAAAACAATCAGTGAACCAGGAATAAAGAAGCATCGGTGAGATCGTTTATAATACAGTCCACTACCTAACATCTTTTATACCCATCACCTGATGTTTTCTACACACAGCCTAAGAAAAACTTAAGTAATAACCCATAATAGCAGTACCTACGAGATCGAATAAATTATGTCTAATCCTATGTTTAAGATTAATTACAAATGCGCAAAATTCTTTTGTCAGACGTATGTAGTTGTAAATTGTTTACTTATTTCAATCGATATTTGAAATATGTAAAATTCTTGCAACTTTTAAAAGAAAACTTTATTGTAAGAACTGTTTCTGTTTTTATTTTACCATACCATACCATCACGCCATTTCCCTATTTGGGGTAGGCAGAGAGAACCGAACGCCAGACTCCTCTCTCTTGACATACATTCCTCGCTTCATTCACGTCCATACATCGTCTCATACACGCTCTTCTATTATTCTTATTTCTAACATCTCCATCTTTCAAAATCCCATTTATGTGATCGTGCCAACTCTTTCTTGGCCGACCTCAACTTTTCATTCCTCTTTTATCAGCCTTATATACTTTTTTTGTCAGACGGTCATCACTCATTCTGTCTATGTGGCCAAACCACCTTAAGGCATTTATTTTCATCTTACTTACGATATTTCTTTCAATCATACATTCTCGTCTAATATCCGTCTAGTTTTTATTTTATACATACATACATACATACCATCACGCCATGTCATCACGGGGTAGGCAGAGAGAACCGAGCGCCACATTTTTCTATCTTGACACGCATTCATCGCCTCCTCAACATTCATACATCGTCTTATACATGTTCGTCTGTTGTTCATGCTTCTTACATTTCCATCTTTCAAAATATCGTTTACATGGTAGTGCCATCCTTTTCTTGGGCGCCCGCGACTTCTTATTCTATTTTATTTATTTTTTTATATATTATCTATTTTATTTTATTATTGCTATATATTTCTACTGAAGTTTTCTCTTGTTCATTCTTTATTTTTATTATTAACTAGCTTTTATGTCCCGCCGTTGGCCAAGAATGTAAAATTGTGATAGAAAAAGCAATCGTTTTTATAATATTGTCACCCAATTATTTTGCAATATCAGACTATGAAAAGTGGTTTGAAATTTGATTGAGTTTAAGTACCTATTGTAAAATGTTCAAGTGATGGCCACAACCCATTATTTTTTATATATTGCTATAAAGTGTGAATGAAGTATAATATACAATTTCTGCTCGCATGGACTATGCGTAATGGTTTTAAATATGACTGTTTATCAACGTTGTAAAGAGATTGGTTTGGCCACAACCCCCATTTTTAAATATTATCATCGAAAACAAATTGTAATGTGTACATATTGAAAATTTAGTAATTTTGGATGTTGGGATGTGGTTAAAATTTGATTAAACAAACGTAGGTACTGAAAAGATCTAGTATTGGTCACATCCCATTAGTTTTTATATTTTTTCATCAAGTGTGCATTATATTTTTGCACAATTAGACTGAAAGTCTACATTAACGAAGAAGAAGAAGACTTAAACTATAGTAAATAATTTTTAATTTGAATATAAACGTTGTAAAGAGTTCAGTAATGGCCACAACCTCCATTCTTTAAATATTAGGTATTGAAAATTATTCAAAATAGGATGATATACCTAAATGGTTTAAATTTGATTAAACAAAAGTATTTAAAAGATTCTAGTGCAGGTTACATCGTCAAATCCCACATCCCATTCATTTTTACATATGTATTTTCAACAAGTGTGCATATCGTTAATAATATTTCTGCACAATAGACTTTTAGACTTAAAACTAACCCAAAAGACTAAATAAAAAAGAGAAAAATAAGTATAAGACTATAAGAAATAGTTTGTATAAAAAACTATTCCAATGGTCTACATAAAATAAGTAAAAATACATATACCTAATAGAAGAATTAGACTATTGGAAATAGATTGTATAAAAGCTCACCCAAAGGTCTACAAAAAAGAAGAAGAAGAATAATTAGACTATTGGAAATAGTTTGTATAAATACTGACCAAAAGGTCTACATAAAAGAAAATGAATAAGACTATTGGAAATAGTTTGTATTAAAACTCTCCCAAAAGTCTACGTACTTAAATGAAGAAGAATAATAAGTAGACTAAAGGAAATAATTTTAATAAAAAAATGACCCAAATGTATACATAAAAGAAGAAGAAGATGATTTAGACAATAGGAAATAGTTTGTATAAAAACTGCCCTAAAGGTCTACATAAAATTAAGAAGAAAAAGAATTAGACTCCAGGACCCGCCGCTTCAGACCCTTCAGTACCTCCCGTCCCTTCAGGCCCTTCACTACCTCCCGTCCCTTTAATCCCTCAATTACGTCCCTTCCCATCAGGCCCTTCAGTACCTTCCGTCCCTTCAGGCAGTTTTATACCTCCCGTCCCTTCAGGCCCTTTAGTGCCTCCCTTCCCTTCATTACATCCCATCCCATCAGTCGGTTAAGAAAAGTTTAAATCCAGAAACCATCCTGGAAGAACCGCGAAGAGATGAAAGAACCTTCTTTTCCCAGGATGCTCTACCTTAATAGGTAAAATGACTAAATACACGAAGAAGAAGAAAAAAGTTTAAACCCAGATACCTGCGAAGATATGGAAGGAAAATTGGACCTTCTTCTCCCAGGATATTCCACCTTCATAGGTTAAATGACCAAATGCACGATGAAGAAAAAAGTTTATATCCAGAAACCGTCTTGGAAGACCTGCGAAGAGATGGAAGGACAGTTGGACCTTCTTCTCCCACGATTCTCCAACTTCATAGGTAAAATGACCAAAAATACACGATGAAGAAGAAGAAGAAGAAATAAGTTTAAATCCAGATACCTGCGAAGAGATGGAAGGAAAATTGGACATTCTTCTCCCAGGTTAGTCCACCTTCATAGGTAAAATGACCAAATAGACGATGAAGAAGAAGAAGAAAAAAGTTTAAATCCAGAAACCTACGAAGAGATGGAAGGAAAATTGGACCTTCATCTCCCAGGATAGTTCATCTTCATAGGTAAGATGACCAAGTACACGTTGAAGAAAAAGAAGAAAAAAGTTTATATGCAGAACCCGTCCTGGAAGACCTGTGAAGAGATGGAGGTACAGTCGGACCTTCTTTTCCCAGGATACTCCCCCTTCATAGGTAAAACGACCAAATACACGAAGAAGAAGAAGAATAAGAAAAAAGTTTAAATCCAAAAACCATCCTGGGCATACGCTCGACAATTCACCAAAGTTTCATTATAATCGGACAAACGGTTGATAAATAAATAAATAAAATAATTTTCCTATAGGAAATCAGTATAGGTATATTATTGTTGATTTGTAAGTAAATAGTATTAGGTAGGTACCTACCTACAACAACCTTCTAAATAAATTCGATTCCTAACAAATTTTATTTGAATATCACATTCTTTCTGTAGCCATGGAAACGATTCGAACACGTAAGTAATATCGAATGGTTCGGATACAGTTTTTGAATATGTAGGTACCTACATTGGTTTATTCGATGCCATAAAAATGAAAATTGTCAGAAAAATCAAATATTATTTACAAATTATGCAATTTTATTATGCCTATATCTTTACTAATAAAAAACACATTTTTACAATATATGTCTTAAAACTTGCCGTAATGTCTTGTGTTTCATTTTATTATTTCATAATTACATTTATTTCAAAGGTTTATTATTTTCAAGAACATATTCATTCGGTGGGAAAATGAAATATTGTATGAAAAGATATTAAAATGGCGGCGTTTATGTACAAAAGGCTTACTTTAAAAATAAGTTAAACATTATAATTATACCAAATATTCACCATGTTTTTCACTTAAACGCTAAGTTATACTTCAAAATATATTTTTTTTGTGTAAATACGTACTTCTAACTTTTAAACTAACAGATATTTGCATGCAAAATGTATACTTTTTTGACAGATATGACTTGGAAAATTTTGTATGAAAAAAATAATTATTTAAATATTTTTAAAATTCAGCATTTTTATCGCATTATTTTTAGCGTGACACTGCATCAGGTATACAGGTACACGTTCGCACATAAATTAGATTTTTAGATGCTCTTGGTTTTTCAGAAGGCGTGAGACAAACACACACACACACACATACACACACACACATACACTAACATTTTGATTGCTTTATTACCTACTTTAGATAATGTTTTGCTATTATGTTACCTTATAGTTTACCATTTATGGAAACAGCAGTTTTTTTCGTTTTTTTTTTGATAAATAAAAAACGATTATATCCCGTACAACAGAATGCTGCCAAAGGAGGTCATAAACAATTACAGTTTAAAACAATAATTAAGACAAAACACTTTACGCACATTATTCACATCACACGATTGTTTAATGTAATGTTTCAATTTTAATTTTTTTCTTTATTCTTCTTTTTTTCTATAATTTGTAATAATTGTCATAATCAAAACAGTTTGCTGTATTACAAATGCTATTGGTTGGAAGAAATATCTATGTCAATAAGTCAGCTAGTGCCAAACACGTTTTTATGAGTACATACAGAAAATAATTAAAAAAACAATTTTTATTTAGTTCAAAGCTTTTTATGGTGACCAACCTGTAGCTTCTTTATACATAGGGATTGTGTTATAGTCAGTAATTTCAACAATATTTGTAGGTTTATAGGTAAATATATTATATTACATGTTGATTTTTAATATACTTACTCCCACGTTTATCGGATCTGTCAATCAATTTGATGTTTTCAGCTTATGAGATTAACGAAAATAAATATGCATGTACCTAAATTACATGACGTATTATAACGAAAATGCAAATTGATAGATCCCCAACTAATTAGATTTCAACATTGAGTGAAATTTGAAACGTTATGGTTTAGTCGGGACTAATGACGTGATATCGGTTTAATTACGTCGTGACAATTTCAAACGATAGAATAACATTCAAAATAATCAAATATTTTTATGTTACTTTTGTACGTAACAAAACAACTGCTCACGTAAACTAATGGGTCAATCGTCAATCATAAATTAATGGGTACTTTCAAGAATAATGATTAATAAAAATGGAATGGTAAAAAATACTGTAGAATTGTGATAGTTATTTGGTAAATCGATGGATACTCGTGAAACTGTCCCAATAATGTTTATTCGCACATTTAAGGAAACACAAAAAAAAAACACCTCTACTGCGAGTCTTGAACTAGCAATCAATTCAATGAACTACAAAAAACTGAACTAGCAATCTATTCGAAGCGCCCTTGAGATGAGGTTATCACAAAAACGGCGCTATACCTAAAAGTCATCCTAGTTAATTTTTATTACGACTGTCCACAGTTTAATAACAGTGGAGGGTTTTGATTTAAAAATTAAGCATATTTTTAACGTAAAAATCTCAATGTACATACAGTTTTGAAACACACACCTTTTCATAAAAAATTTAAATTATTTAACAACTATAAAACCAAGATCAAGCAAATATATAGATGCATTCAAGGTAAGAAGTTTAGGACAGGACAATGGATAAGAAAGGGAAAATAAGGAAAGGAAAATCATTATTGAGAAGGCCTCAGCATACTCTTAAAAATGCTCGGTGAGCCAAACATGCTATGACCTGCGAGCTTGGCATTAAACTTTTTACATGCTCTATATACAAAAAAAATCCGGCATAGTGAGTCCGAACCACAGGCAAATCGAATGTAAAGGAGGTAAATCGTAGAAGTTTTGTGCCTTCTGTTCAAACTCAAATTTTAATCGATTTCATATTGATACCATAATTTTTAAAATTCATCAACTCAAAAATAATTTATTTAACATAATATAACGACTTCCATTACCTTCTTTTCTATGATTCTTTCAAAGCTCTGAAGTTAAGAATAATTTAGTTTATAAAAAAATGTTTAAAGAATGACTTCCATAGATTTTCATTCTTTCAAAATGAAAACAAATTTTACACTGACTATGTAGAGTTGCTGGCCACTGTCAAGAGAGGCAAAGCCGCATATTTTGGCCACATATTCCGTGGTGATATATATGTCAATACAAAACTTATAGTGGAGGGAAAGACGGAGTATGGGTCGTAAAATAATATCGTGGCTTAAAATCTCAGGCAGTGGTTCGGGATTCTGGATGCGGCGTCACTAATTATATTGGCACAGGATCGGGATGAGTTTGGACGTGATGGTCGCCAACTCCCGCTAGGAACTGCATAAGAAAAAGAAGAAGACTATGTAGAAATTTTGATATTTTATTTTTGTACATAAATTGTAAGTTTTCTTTTTGTAGTAAGGTATTCATAATATATATGAAAGGTAAAGTTAAAATTCAGGGTATAAGTAATCGCGTCTTCAGCTTCTAGAAATTTGTTATATTCGGTCGTGTTTAATCTAAGGATATAAATCATTGTAAAATACAGAACCCTGTAATTTTTCCTAGTTTACAAGATTTAGGGGAACCTTTGTAGCGAATAAAAATTACAGTACATTCGGAATCAGACGGAACATTTCTCAACACGAAGGGTCTTTCATTCATCAGAAGGACCATAGTTTTGAGACACAACGAGAGAAAAACAATCATTATGATAAATACTTTCTCAGTAGATGACTGAGGATTGTGATTCTGAAAATGAAGAGCATGTAAAGAATCAGACCAGAAGTCTAGCATCTAGCAACTTCGAATTATTTTAATATTGATAATGAAATTATCAATCATATTGCAACAAAAGCTAAAAAAAAATACAAACATACACACCATCACGCCATGTCCCTCGCAGAGTTGGTAGAGAGAACCGAATGCTACTTATTTCTATCCTGGCACGCATCCCTCGCCTCGTCCACATTAATGCATCGTCTCATACATGCTCGTCTGTTGTTCACGTTCTAGCATTTCCATCTTTCAGAATATAGTTTACATGGTCTTGCCATACCTTTCTAGGACTACCCCGATCTCTTATTCCATTCCTATCCGCACTATATTTTCTAAAAAGAGTTTTGACAGGAAACAGAGTGAATGGACCACTTAGACCAGTTATGAATGATCGCAACATATCAAAGAAACCAAATTGTCATACAAAACGCTATCGTAGTGCTATCAATCTTGAAGTAGGCATGCAAGTGAAACCTGGACATGGCAGAAGTCGCACGAAAGCAGAATAAATGCATTTTAAATTAGATCGGTAAGAAATGAGGAAATAAGGAAAGAATATAATAAGAAGAAAGATGTCATTAATATAATGAAAGTGAACACATTGAGATGGTTTGGCCAAATGAGGAGAGAATAAATGAGGAACGCCTGACGAAGAAAAAAATAACACAAAATATTATAAAGTCGACTTCTGATATCAATTTGTCACCTGCATTAATATTCTCTTTTAGGTGACATTTAATGCTGTCCAAACACGAATACAAACGGACGATATATACACTTTTTTACGAGAGAGACAACTTGTGATTATTATCAGTGCGGATTTGTACACATCACGTATGTACTCTCTACATCAGCTCTGGGCAAACTGCGGCCCGCAAGCAATATGTAAAACTTCAAACTTGGCCATGGGTAAATTTAAACTATAAACTATAGTAGTGTTTCGTGGAAGAAATCGCAATTCGTAAAATCGCCACTTCACTTGCAAAAGGTGCAGAGAATATTTATACAAAGATTCAATCATGGCTGTTGACTTATTGAAATTTCCCAAGGTTGAAACATTATATTACGACACAAGAAATGTATTTTTATCATTTATTATTCCCTACCTTCAATCATTTAGCATTGAAGAGTCAGTGATTTTGTAATCGATAATATATGAGGCAGTTTCCTCACTGAATGGTTTAACAATGCTTGTATAACGCCCTTCTTATAAAACACTAAACCCTTATTTAATCAGATTAACTCTCTAGCGAGGGGGTAATAAAATGTTCATAAAAGGGTTAATAGCGCATTGTAGGCGATTCAGAATCTATCTTATTTTTTATCACAGAAGAAGATTCGGCAATATCATATCGATAATATCATACGAGGTTATTTGGATATGATCGAAGAAAAACACAATTCACACGTGTTAATGTGGAAACGTAAAAGTATTACACACGATGATATTAAATATAATGACATGATGCGATAATACGAAACGGTGAATCCTACTTTTGCAGCCTGAAATTATTCATTTTTACAAGTTGTGGT
The DNA here is from genome assembly GCA_963576475.1 of Molanna angustata. Classification (NCBI taxonomy): domain Eukaryota; kingdom Metazoa; phylum Arthropoda; class Insecta; order Trichoptera; family Molannidae; genus Molanna; species Molanna angustata. The sequence goes on along the minus strand of OY754978.1, from coordinate 10,560,230 downwards.
TGCTTTTTTTGACAAAACTTGTCATGTAGGTACGTCATTTCTTGTCTTGTTCATGATTGTTTGTTATGACCATCATTACTTGTAATGAACATCGTCGCTTGTCATTTGCATTATTGCTTGACATGACCATCATTGCTTGTAATGAACATCATCCCTTCGCATGACTATCATTGCTTGTAATGAACATCATCGCTTGTCATATAATAATAATAATAAACACTTCCTTGCACCCTGTGCAAGTGGCGAGTTTATTGCCGTATGGCAATTTCTTCCAACTAACCAGTGTTTCCAGCCCAGAGAAGCAACATTTGCGTGAGAAATAAATTTAAATAAATTTCTCCTCTGCTGGGAATCGAACCCAGGACGCCCGCACACAAACCAAACGGCTTACCAACTGTGCCACGGCGGTCATATACATCATTGTTTGTCATGAACCTATGTACATCATCATGGTTTTGATATAGTTTTTTTCCTGTTGTACTTTACAACTATCATTTTGGATGGTGTTCGACAAAACTAAACACTATTTGCAAAAAATGTTCTTTATAATTTTGAAGTTCTTTATAACCTACACGATGGGAAGTCTACGGGACTATAGACTGCCTCAGAATAACCTGGTAGGTACACAAAACAGTGTGTATTACAAAATACATCGATTGTATAATGATTTGCCAGAATGTGTGAAAAAGCATTTGGTTTTGCCGCTTTTCGTCGTCTAGGTATTAAATACATTCTTTTAAGATATATTATGATGTGCTTCCTTTTTTGTGTACATATTTAATGGTTTGATTGTTGTTTCATTGATTGTTGTTTTTTTATATAAGTCATGCTATGTAAATTTTATTTCAACATATTTATTTTATATTTGTTTATACTAGATGTAAGAAACTGTAATCATTTTTTACATTTCGGCTGAGATATACATATACAATGAATCATACAGCTCATTTCACGTTAAAATGCTTCGTTCATTATTTTTATTGACAATTTTTATAAAATATTTTTTTATTTAATTATGATTTAGGTATGGTTTTCTAAATATCAAAGATATTCATGGAATTCTATGAATGTACCTATCTCTAAGACTAGATTCCTTTGCAGTTATTTAATGAAATTGCTTAGTGATCTGGAAGATTTATCTCTAACATTCTTGAAAATACAAATGGGATAAGCAGGTATACAATCTGAAGAGTGATATATATAAGTGTATCAATATAGGTAACGTAATACCAACGATTTTTTACAGAATCGTAGCAATCTCAATCTATCTCTTTTTTCCAGTATTTTGAAAAGAAATTAAATGGGTTAAAATATATTTCATTTTAAATCAATATACCTAAGTAAAAACACTGTGGGGACTCTAGTATGAGCAAATAGTCACAGAAAAAGTGTCACAGAAAAATGAAAAATCCTATAATTTATCATAATATATAAGTTATTGGGCAGCCCTGGGCAAACTGCGTCCCGCCGCGTGTTTTAGTGCGGCCAGCAAGCAATAAAAACAAAACTTCAAACTTGGCTATTTCATTCGATCGATTACAATAAAAAAAGACTGAAAAATTCTCTGATGTATAAAATAAACAAAAAAAACTTTTTCTCGCTGCGAGGATTTTTTTGATTAGAAAATTTGAAAAAAAAATAGGAAAATGAAATTTTCTCGCCGCGCGGAGAATACGAAAGGAACTCAAAGATTTCTCATTGCATGTTTTTTTTTAAGTGCAGATCAGCTATTTTAATTCGTTTATTCTTACAAAGCGAATTATACATAAAATAATAAAAAAATAGGTATTTTCCTTTATTTGTAAAATTTCGGAATGGAGATGTTACGAGAGGTAGGTTAGTACATAATATATTCTTCTGCGGCCTGCTATTCACTATGAATTTCTGAATCTGGCCCAAATTTTTGCCCACCCTTGTTTTATGGGTTGATATTTTTTGTGAGAAGTGATATCAAAATTCGACCTTCCTAATAAGAATCTGCAATTTATCGACGAAATTAATAAAATGAAATTTGAATCTAATCATATGTCAATAGGATGACCTATCAGATGTAGGTAGTTGTCGTTTTTATTTACCTGCCAATTTTTAGTTTGATGACGTTGTGCTAAATTTGAATGATATATCTGTACATTTGGTAAATCTTGTCATCGAAAATATTAAACAATTTATATTTTTTATTTATTTATTTATTTATTGCAAAATAATATATTGGTACAAAGGTATATAATATTTCTTATAATTTATGCATTTATAATATACATATTACTCCACTGAAAGAGTAAATCCCGTGTTCAGCGGAGGAAGAGCGAAGCAATTATTTCAAGTCCATAATTTATTTATTAATAGGTACATAAAAGATATAACATTAGATACATAATTGCTTAATAGTGATTTGAGAATATAAAATTATTGTATACTTTTTTAAATTTTACAAAAGGTTTAATTTTTCTTATATCTAAAGAAAGTTTATTATAACAGTTTATTCCTAGGTAAGAATAGTGATGCTGCATATCTTTGGAAACGACTGGTTTTAAAATCTTGACCATGTTTTTTTTTTGCACAATCCACACCGAACATGATTTTTACTGTACACTTAATACTCCACTACCATTCAATTAATAAATCTTCTGTCATTAAATTCCATGCATATTGATTTACACATAGCGAAATTTTTTCGCCTTAATGGATTCACTCTACAACGTAATAACGTCAACGTCTCAACATAATTTTACAACATTTTTATACTGACGGAAATCCTCTTAATAATTGGGTGGACTGCCACATAAGCTAAAAAGAAAAGGAAGAGGACTGGTTTTAAACTAAATATATTGCTGATGTATTATAGTTTAACGGCCATAATATCTTCTACTCGCTGTTTAATGATGCCTGCATTATTTATTATTTTCATTTAATTTATCCAAAGGAATAATGTGTAATTTCCGTAAACTAATAACTTTAATTGTTCTATGTAATTGTTATAATTTACATTATTTTGAATTTAATTTATAAAGAAGTTTTGAGAACTTATGAAAATAATTACATGGAATCGTTATTATTCGTTCCACTTTAAACTGTAGACAATTGTTCGAGGTATATGAATATTATAATATACTGCAAAATGTTTTCAATATTATTGTGTCATAACAGGAGCATCTTAACACGTACTTAGTTACATAATCTCTCTATTTCAAAAATCTTCACTGGTTCAAATAAAAGATTGTAGAGTAAAAGCTCGCAGCATTCACGGTCTAACCTCACAATATAACTACTATTACCTACTATTGTCAATGTTACTATTTGACAGCACATACATAAAGACTCTTTGTTCAGCTCAAAAATTACACAATCGGGAAAATAAAATTACTCAGAAATCGGAGAATTAAATAGCGTGCTTTACGGTGGCCAGTCTATCATATTCATGAAATAAAACGATTCCAATCTTTTATATTATCATCATTTTTGGGTGTCCCGTAAGAGCCGGGTAATCTAAAATACAACAGGTAAAATAACATCTCACATAGTTCAGCAATGAGATTCACAACCCATGAAGTTGAGTTGATTGAAGTGTCCAGAGCGAGTTGACTTCAAAATTTGTTTGACGGCGTTTGTTGCTTTGAATAACCTAGCACCACAATACATTCAATAGCTGTGTCAGAGAATTCAACGAGTTGGACAGAGCCAACAAAGCTGCTTACTGTGATCGATACTTTAGTGTGAGTGGTTCTATAAACTGGAATAGATTTCCCCCAGATGTCCGCAGTGCACAAAGCAATTGCACTTTCTTTAAAGGATTGAATACAGCTTTGTTTCGTAGAGCAACAAATACATACACAAAATATAAAACAATCAAACTATATAGAAAAAGATGCACAGTAAGAAAAAACATATTTCCCTTTACCAGAGTACATGAACTCGTGTATAAAAGAGACAATTAAATACAAAAGACATAAAACGTTATATATACATAATTATTATCTATATAAAAAGAAGTCAATATATAATTTACATATTAGTCAAATTTAAAAAGTTTAATTTATTTTTTATGTTTCTTTTGAATTCATTATATTCAATTGCCGGTCTCAAATATAATCCTGAAATATAATCTTGAATCATTAAACGGCGCTATTTAAATTATTTATAGGTATTATTATTATAAATACTTCTCTCCGTCAACGTCCCATAGCGTCGTACGCGAAGCCCACTTTTGTTTCACATACTGCACCGTAATAATACTTACACGAAAAACACACCCTTCATACGCATGATGAACACTTATAATCACGAACATCTGGATGTCGATATTTTTCTTTTAGGACCTAACTCATTTTCTACTGCCATCAGTTCAAGTAATAATGATTGAAATTCACTGGATGATTGAAGTACCTATCAAGATTGATTGGAGTAAACAATGAGAGCTTGCGGGTACCTATACATTCTCTCTTACACTATATAGACACACTCACACACATATACACATCCTTACACTCATACGTACACACATACATACACTCATGCACTATCGTTCAAATATGAATGTGTTTCTTATGTAGCTTTAAGTATGGTAAGCACACCAGTCAAAATTTATTGTTAATAATGTGGAAATTTGCTATTGGTTTTAGTCTTATACTAATGCATCTATATATGTAATAAATGTTATTATACACCGTACTATAAATTTCTCGGAAATAAAAATAAAATAAAAATAATAAAAATAAAATAAAAAAATATTCGGAATAAAGTGACTTTTTAGGTGTAACGGGTGATACTTGAATGTGTCGTGTTTCATTTTTTATGGTAATGCACACCTGCCTATCTGTCGCTGGTTTGCCCAGATTGTGAGATATGCAATATGTATGCATAAAAAAAATTGATTTTCTTTTCTGAATTATCATGATTATGTGTCAAAAAGAGAGGACCTAGTTGACATTTGTCTCCACAGTAAAATTGACACATAAAAACCACAAAATATTTAAGTTTCCTCTGCGAAAATTTTTTGAATTTCTTAATTAAATACATTCGTTACGAAAATAGTCACCGAGACCGCGGTTTCGCAAATTATTTTTTTGTTAAAAAAGGGGTTTTTCGTAACGAAAGTGGTATTCGTAACGAGTGGAATTTATGTGTCTGTGCGGGGGGCATATTAAGGAAAATAATTAAGCCTAATGTTTCTAGAGGGGTGGGGATGGGGGAGTTTGTTGGTATTTTTCTGGTACGCCGAAATAAGATGTCTTCCTCTTCTACTTCTCCGCTATACCTATTTGGGAATATATATATTCAGAAATATTCCCTTATATTGAATTCAACATTTTCACTCCCTAGCTTGGTGCTTGTTTACAGGATCGTAATTGGATTTTTGGTAACTTTTTATTTTTTACTAGGCCATTAAGTCTAGAGTTTGTCACATGAATTTACTTGTCACATGAATTTATTTTATTTACTTGGAGATAAGCTTTTTTAATTTATCCAATTTTTCAAAATTTTTATGATAATATATTATTTTTACACTGCATAAATGCAAGTACAATGTAATCACAAATAAATAAACTATGTATACCATTTTACAATGAATATAAAATAGAGCTATAAAAATAATGTAAATCAAAAGAAATAAAATTTGCAATGAAAATAAACAATACAGTTAAAATACTGTGCCCCCAAGTCAAATTGAAAACGCTGTTCGTTTTCGCCAAGCGCTAATTTTTTTTGTATGGGATTTGACGTTTGTTGTAGAAATTTTTTCTACAATAACAAACAACAAACGTCAAATCCCATACAAAAAAAATTAGCGCTTGGCGAAAACGAACAGCGTTTTCAATTTGACTTGGGGGCTATATATCAAAAATTAAGAATTTGTCTATCTTGGGAGCAGAATAACATGGTATGGCCTTCCAAGAAGAGAGTAGACAGTCAAATCCACCAAGCGAAACTCGCCTTTAGCAAAAAAATCAAAGATCTTCGAGTCTAAACTAATGAAAATTAAACTACGGAAAGATTTAGTAATTACATAAGTGGGGAATATTTAGCCGTATGGTTGTGAGACATGGTACATTTGTGAGAGAGACCGTAAAAGATTGAAGGCATTCAAGATGTGGACCTACCGACGAACACTTTGGTCTTGGGAGAACCGCATTACAAATGAAGAGGCTCTCAACAGAATTGAAGAAACCAGGCACACGTTCAACACCATATCGAAAGCGTGCAAATTGGGTAGGCCGTGTGTCGCGACACATAGATCTCCTACACATACGAGTATATGAATAGTTGAGGGTTTAATTAGCAAAGGGTGTCCTCACCGGGGGTATTTAGAGCAGATGTGTGACCACATGAATCGGCTATCGTAGCTTTGTTAGTTAGACATATTATGTCTCGTAAGTCAATGATCTCGTAATCGATTCCCATCATTTCAGTCAGTCTGGATCTGTGATACGATAAATTTCACAAGTTTCCAGAATGTGGCAACTTGTTACTGAGTGAATTAATATTTGACGTAGTACTTGTTAGTTACCCGAGAAGCAATATATGTAAATAAATATAAAACATGAATCATATGCCATACATCCAAAAACATCATGACGACATTTATAGTGTGCACTTTCTGCCTGATAGGTGCCTGTTTAGAAATGAATGTAAAAAAATTCCAAATCATTACCTGAGTAAGTATTTTGAGTAAGTAGGTACATAATAATATTTCATAAGAAAATAAGTAGGTACTCGTACCAATCTGGTCCTGGATATTTGACAGAATATTAGCAGAATATTTTTAAAATTTCTGGAATACCACAGTGTTAAAGGAATATATGAAAACAATTACATTACAATTTACTGTCCAATTTTCTCATTTGCTATATTAAAATGTTTAAATAATATGTAATGAGTTTTTTCTGTATCCTTTTATACAAATAAATGTTTGAACGTACCTATATGATCCTGACTCGAATCTTATTTTGAGAAAATTTCTCTAATACTTAACTTTTGAATTATTATTTATCGTAATTTTTGTTTATTTTTTCTCCTCACTACCCCAAGGGGATATAGTGGAGAGTTATGAATTAACAATTTTTCAGGCCATTTGCAAGTGTGTACGTACTTTATCGAAAATAGACTAAAGAATTCATATGATTATTTTCAATTTTTTTAAAGGAAGAAATAATCAGGTATTATCAGATAGATATTATTGCTTTAATCTTTTTTAATTGGTTAAAGAGGTAGCAGACGTAATATTAGGTTTTGACTCTTCCATAGCCTTGCTGATACATTTTTTAAATAATAAATATGTCCTTGTAATTAGTAGGTACACAGTCGTGGCAGGATTTGAATTCGCGACCACTGAATTACTAACTCAGCGTGCTAACCGCTATGCCGCCACCCATTATATTCGCTTTTCGTTCAAGTTTTAGTTTGTCCCAAAAAATATACAAACCAATCAAGTAATCAAAATTAATAATTTACCTTCCCGAAGAAACGCTTACTATAATCTCTTCATTTGGGGTTTTCAGAAAGGGTTATTCTAAACCTCACCCTCGATTCAAATCCATTTATTTGAGGAGGAAATAATATGTAGATTCATCATTATTAATAATATCATTATATAATCTAGGAATATCCATGTTTATTTGCTGTTTTATACATAATATATTATACATTGTTATAAAGGATTATATTCTTCTGTCGACTATTGTTTTCATTATAATTTGTATCTACATACCTACATTTATTTACTTACTTGTAATTAATCATTTTCTGTATTATGATTTACTATGCTCTATTGTTCAAATTTGTTATTTTGTGGTTTCAATATAATGTTGAATTTATAAACAAACACTTGATGAGTCTATATATTGTTTTGTGTGGATTTACTTGGATTTCGAATTTCATCATAATAATATTCAATAATAAATTTAGATTTGAATATCCTTTTATGGGGCAGTATAATTATATTACAGACTAGCTTTTATGTCCCGCCGTTGGCCAAGAATGTAAAATTGTGAAAGAAAAAGCAATCGTTTTTATAATATTGTCACCCAATTATTTTGCAATATCAGACTATGAAAAGTGGTTTGAAATTTGATTGAGTTTAAGTATTGTAAAATGTTCAAGTGATGGCCACAACCCATTCTTTTTTATATATTGCTATAAAGTGTGAATGAAGTATAATATTTATACAATTTCTGCTCGCATGGACTATGCGTAATGGTTTTAAATATGACTGTTTATCAACGTTGTAAAGAGATTGGTTTGGCCACAACCCCCATTTTTAAATATTATCATCGAAAACAAATTGTAATGTGTACCTATTGAAAATTTAGTAATTTTGGATGTTGGGATGTGGTTAAAATTTGATTAAACAAACGTAGGTACTGAAAAGATCTAGTATTGGTCACATCCCATTCGTTTTTATATTTTTTCATCAAGTGTGCATTATATTTTTGCTCAATTTGACTGAAAGTCTTCATTAACGAAGAAGAAGAAGACTTGAACTATAGTAAATAGTTTTTAATTTGAATATAAATGTTGTGAAGAGTTCAGTAATGGCCACAACCCCCAGGTTATATCGTCACATCCCATATCCCATTCATTTCATATGTATTTTCATCAAGTGTGCATATCGTTAATAATATTTCTGCACAATAGACTATTAGACTTAAAACTAACCCAAAAGACTAAATAAAAAAGAGAAAAATAAGTATAAGACTATAAGAAATAGTTTGTATAAAAAACTATTCCAATGGTCTACATAAAATAAGTAAAAATACATATACCTAATAGAAGAATTAGACTATTGGAAATAGATTGTATAAAAGCTCACCCAAAGGCCTACAAAAAAGAAGAAGAAGAATATTTAGACTATTGGAAATAGTTTGTATAAATACTGACCAAAAGGTCTACATAAAAGAAAATGAATAAGACTATTGGAAATAGTTTGTATTAAAACTCTCCCAAAAGTCTACGTACTTAAATGAAGAAGAATAATAATTAGACTAAAGGAAATAATTTTTATAAAAAAATGACCCAAATGTATACATAAAAGAAGAAGAAGATGAATTAGACAATAGGAAATAGTTTGTATAAAAACTGCCCTAAAGGTCTACATAAAATTAAGAAGAAAAAGAATTAGACTCCAGGACCCGCCGCTTCAGGCCCTTCAGTACCTCCCGTCCCTTTAATCCCTCATTACGTCCCTTCCCATCAGGCCCTTCAGTACCTTCCGTCCCTTCAGGCAGTTTTATACCTCCCGTCCCTTCAGGCCCTTTAGTGCCTCCCTTCCCTTCATTACATCCCGTCCCATCAGTCGGTTAAGAAAAGTTTAAATCCAGAAACCATCCTGGAAGAACCGCGAAGAGATGAAAGAACCTTCTTTTCCCAGGATGCTCTACTTAATAGGTAAAATGACTAAATACACGAAGAAGAAGAAAAAAGTTTAAACCCAGATACCTGCGAAGAGATGGAAGGACAGTTGGACCTTCTTCTCCCAGGATTCTCCAACTTCATAGGTAAAATGACCAAAAATACACGATGAAGAAGAAGAAGAAGAAATAAGTTTAAATCCAGATACCTGCGAAGAGATGGAAGGAAAATTGGACATTCTTCTCCCAGGTTAGTCCACCTTCATAGGTAAAATGACCAAATAGACGATGAAGAAGAAGAAGAAAAAAGTTTAAATCCAGAAAGCTGCGAAGAGATGGAAGGAAAATTGGACCTTCATCTCCCAGGATAGTTCATCTTCATAGGTAAGATGACCAAGTACACGTTGAAGAAAAAGAAGAAAAAAGTTTATATGCAGAACCCGTCCTGGAAGACCTGTGAAGAGATGGAGGGACAGTCGGACCTTCTTTTCCCAGGATACTCCCCCTTCATAGGTAAAACGACCAAATACACGAAGAAGAAGAAGAATAAGAAAAAAGTTTAAATCCAAAAACCATCCTGGGCATACGCTCGACAATTCACCAAAGTTTCATTATAATCGGACAAACGGTTGATAAATAAATAAATAAAATAATTTTCCTATAGGAAATCAGTATAGGTATATTATTGTTGATTTGTAAGTAAATAGTATTAGGTAGGTACCTACCTACAACAACCTTCTAAATAAATTCGATTCCTAACAAATTTTATTTGAATATCACATTCTTTCTGTAGCCATGGAAACGATTCGAACACGTAAGTAATATCGAATGGTTCGGATACATTTTTTGAATATGTAGGTACCTACATTGGTTTGTTCGATGCCATAAAAATGAAAATTGTCCGAAATATCAAATATTATATACAAATTATGCAATTTTATTATGCCCATATCTTTACTAATAATTAACAGACTTTTACAATATACGTCTTAAAACTTGCTGTAATGTCTTGTGTTTCATTTTATTATTTCATATTTATATTTATTTCAAAGGTTTATTATTTTCAAGAACATATTCATTCGGTAGGAAAATGAAATATTGTATGAAAAGATATTAAAATGGCGGCATTTATGTACAAAACGCTTACTTTAAAAATAAGTTAAACATTATAATTATACAAAATATTCACCATGTTTTTCACTTAAACGCTAAGTTATACTTGAAAGTAAATTTTTTTCGTGTAAATACGTACTTCTAACTTTTAAACTAACAGATATATGCGTGCAAAATGTACACTTTTTTGACAGATACGACTTGGAAAATTTTGTATGAAAAAAATAATTATTGAAATATTTTTAAAATTCAGCATTTTTATCGCATTATTTTTAGCGTGACACTGCATCAGGTATACAGGTACACGTTCGCACATAAATTAGATTTTTAGATGCTCTTGGTTTTTCAGAAGGCGTGAGACAAACACACACACACACACACACATACACACACACATACACTAACATTTTGATTGCTTTATTACTTTAGATATCTTGTTGGTATTGTAAAGGTATTTAGTTAAAATGAAACACTATAAATACAATATCACCCTCGTTAATCATTAATTTACGCCGTGCGACTAGTGTTTGCAAGAGTAGGGAGGCAAGTCTTGTCAGCAGGCGGAATCAAAACCATCCATGTTTGCCCATATCATGGATATAATTTACTAACTGAGTTCTTAAACATCTTAAGATATTATAGAACTCCATAAGATAATTATATCCATGATATGGGTAAACAAAGATGGATTTGATTTCGCCGGTTGACCAGACTTAAACCAGACCCCCCCAGGACCCAGATCGGGGTGGTCTTGTTTTGTTTATGCAAGTCTTATTATAAATGCTAAACATATTTATTTAAAATGAAACAAAAAAAACACTAGTGGGTAGTAAGATTTTAAAAGGCAAGACTAAAGCGAACGAGGTTTTCAACGCAATCCGATTTTCAACGCTTGAAAAAGCATCCAAAATACATTACTTAAAACATCGCTTTACACGACTATTAGGTATTTTTTTTCTTTTATTTGCGACCCCTATTATTGCAATTACGAAAAAATTAAATATGATTGTAAATTAATTAAATATTTTTCGGTTGTTCCACCTTTCGTTTCGTTTTTTTATCTTTCTCTCGTATTCTTCGTTTGACTTTGCCAGTGACTACCTACCCGGCATTTGACTTGAATTGGACACAATTTGATTTTATTGGATGCTTTTTTTTTGTTTTTTGTTTTAAAAAATTGCTACCTGGTCGAGATATGCCAAATAAACAAAAGATTCCGCGAACGTCAAAATCAACCCAACACGATTTAGCTGTTACGATCACATAAATTAGTTATACGGCGTGATGGTGTGTATGAATTGATGTTTAACTAAATAAGTTCATTTTCTAATTTACTACATTTTTTCTATCAAAAAAAATTTCGAAAAAAAATACTTATTCACTTTTCGTGTAGGCATTGGTATAAAAAATTCTTATATTTTTAGTATGAAAAATAATTTCATTAAATTACCTTGTTTTTACTTTATACTTTTAAACTCAAGCATATCTATTTATATTTTAAATGTTTTGTATACTTGCATATCAACTACATATATATAAAGCGCATTACAAAAAATTGTATGAAACAATTCATTCCTAAGCAGAAAAAAATATTTTTGAATTCGCTACCAAATGGGCTCGCACCCAAGTGTCCCGCAGCCAAATGTCCGCCGCAGCCAAGTGTCCCGCAGCCAAGTGTCCCGCACCCAAGTGGCCGCAGCCAAGTGTCCTAGACCGATTTCTCGGGAGCTACTTTATTTTAAATTTTACGAATTGCAGCAAAATTACTGATTATTTTTCTTGATTTAAACGGAGAGACAGCGGAATCTTGATGTTGTTTACAGTATGGAGAATAAGAGCAAACTTGACCTGCGAACTATGCCCTTCAGTATTTATAGGGATCACAGAATACTCCCACTATGTTGATCAGCACGCCCTCTTTCATGACCCTTTTGATATTTATTTTGATTTTACCGGTAGTCAAAAATCCCATAGCCCTCTAGGTTCTTTTAATCTGTTAAGTTGATTTTGCTTTTTCTCTTACATATACATACATATTTATAAAAATCTTATATAGAAAATACAGGAAAGTAAATGGCTTCATTAACAATACAATACAATTTTTACGCTACTTTTTTTTATATATAGGTATAATGACATTTACAATTCAAAGATACAGTCAACCATCGAAACCCTCAGGGTTTATCTGAGGTTGACGAATTCAGTTAGGTAATTTTAATATACATTATTCATAAAACAAAAATATAATAAAGAAACAAATAAGTGAGCAAATAAATAAATACATTAATCAAAAAAAATCATCTATACCTATATACATACATATAAAGGTAAAAATAATACGATGCAGGTTTCGACCTATGACAGCCGGTCAACTCAAGGAGTATACTTCTAGAGCACATAGCTGTTGTCATCGGACCTCATCATACCTATACCTTTTTAAGTGGGTAAAATATTTAGGGCACGTAGTGCATATTATATGCAAGAGCTCATCATCCATATCATTTAATATTTTTGGCAGGAGATATTCCCATGTTCTCATGCCATATACATTTTTTTACACAGGTAAAATATATTTCTTTAGGTAGTTTAACTTTCGGAGGTTATTTCTACGTGAGTTTAATTCTAATTTATTAATGTTATCATGTTCATCTTTTAAGATGGCAATTTTTACTTTATGATATATAGCTAATACATTACACTGTTTGAATATACCCTTTTCATTATTCTGATACGTACTTTTTATTTTATCACTTATTATGATTTTTAAAAGTTTTAATTGTAGGTTATAGATATTTGCTAAATAGGTTTTGTATGTCCTGCCATGGCTACTCAGTCCATAGTTGATGATACTATCTGCTAATGATAAATATAGCATTCTTATGATTGCATACGGTAATTTATGTTTGAGGATGGAGAATTTGCATGCTATGGTGCAAAGCTACCCACATACATACTCTACATGTGGACCCCAGTTCATTCTATTATCAATTATTAGTCCGACATACATATGTTGGGTTACAAAATCAATGTTTTCACAAGTACATATAGCAATATTTTTATGTAAACAGACATGTTCATGGGCAATGAGAATTGGTTTGTGAATCGACTTATTATGAGAAGAATGAATATGCATTGCTTTAGTTTTCTGTGCATTCATTACAAGACCAACATCATGCGCCCATTTACATAGAAGGTTAAAATTTTCTAGTAAAATTTGTTCAGCCGTTTGCAAACTTTCATGCGCCACGACGACACACGTATCATCCGCAAACTGGTACACCGAGCCCTCCCTATCTCTAAGGACATTACACATATCATTGACATAAATTAAATATTCAATAGGTCCCAGGATAGAACCTTGAGCCGTGCCTTCTTCAGTCAATTTTATGTTGCTGTATGAGTCAGCTATCTTTACCATAGTATTTCTATTATGATGGTAATTCATAAACCATTTATAGAGAGGACCCTGTATACCATTCTGCAGGAGTTTAGAGTATAGGGTGTCATATCGTAGCGTATCAAATGCTTTGCTGAAATCTATAAAAATTACAAGAACGTGTTTTTTATTATTAAGAAGTTTGTTAATTTCATTTGTAAATTGACTTAATAGCTGCGAGGTACTTCTTTTTTTTTGGTAACCAAATTGGTTTTTATTGATAATTTTATTTTTTCCAAGTAGTTGTTTATTTGATTTCTGAAATACCTCTCAACTATTTTATCAATGCAAGACAAAATAGTTATCGGTCTGTAATTATTATATACATCGTGTCGACCTTTTTTATAAATTGGGCGTATTATGCCAATTTTCAATTTGTCTGGGTATACAGATGTGGCAATGCACCTATTTATCAGGTGGGTTAGTAAGGGTGTTATATTCTTGTTTATATTTTTAGGTCGGTTGCGCGTATGCCATCGTATCCGGGACTTTTATTTTGATTGAGTTGTTGTATTATTTTGCTGACTATTTCTGTGTTGGCTAGTTTTAAGCGCATTGCGACATCTGTATTTTATTTTATTTTATTTATTTATTTATAAAGGCGCATCAACAGAAATCCAGCTTATAACTTTCATGTCGAAATATTTGTTTTTATCTATGAGTATGCTGGACTTCCAATAATGGATGCACACAACATTAATAAATTTCATGAGCTATTATTAAATTAAAGCATTAATTACACATATATATTTACTACATCCATTAAACAACAATTAGACATTTTAAGAAACAGTAAAAAATCCTTAACAGAATATGCAATAGCATTCAAACATCAAGTAAATTTTAATTTCAATTTAAATTTCACGGAGACATTCTAAACCAACAGGCGTAACTTAACTTTTTTCTTAAAAGCAGACAGCGAATCGGCAAACACGTCAAGATCAGGATACTCTCTTGTCACCTCATTATACTGTCTACACATTCTTGGTATAGGACTGTAATACATAAAGCTAGTACGAAGCATGCTGACATGAAAGGTATTGGCAAATCTTAACGATCTTCTAGGAATGTTAAATTGTATGTATTGTAAAAGTCTCGAATCTATGATACCATTAACAATTTTGTGAAGTATAGTAAAGTCATGTATTTGTCGTCTAGTCTCGAGTTTAGTAGTTCCGAAATAGTCTAAACGTTCATCGTAAGTCCTCAACCTATTACACAGCCCTGCTCTATTTGTGATGACTCTTAAAAAATATTTTTGGACAGATTCTATCGGGTCGATGTCAACTCCATAGTGAGGACTCCAAACACATGAGTTGTATTCAAGTATGCTCTGCACCAGTGAACGGAACAGGGTGATCAGACTTTCATTTCTCTTGAAAGGTTTTGCTGTTCTCAAGACGAACCCTGCTGCTCGTCTTGCGCGAGCCACAATGTCGTCTATATGACACTTGAACGTCAGTCCAGAGTCAAATATTACCCCAAGATCCCGTATTGAGTCAACCCTTTTTAATGGAATATTGCCCAGCTTATAGTCGAAATGAATTGTTGTGCGTTTTCTGGAGAATCCTATAATTAAACATTTTTCGACGTTTAATTCCATTTTATTGGATTCGCACCACGTGTTAATAGCATCAAGGTTGGATTGTAAATGTAGACAGTCATTGAAGTTATTAATGTTCTTAAAGATCTTTAGGTCGTCTGCGTATAACAAACAATCACAACTAAGGATGGCCGGGAGATCATTTATGAAAATATTAAACAATAATGGGCCTAAGTGGGAACCCTGGGGGACACCCGACGTTACAGTGGAAGGCGAAGACTCAAAACCATTCACACATACAGTCTGGATTCTTCCACTTATGTAGGATTTCAGCCATCTTAGAAGATTGCCGTGAATTCCCGTCGCTTCTAACTTTTTATAGAGTATACCATGATCAACCTTATCAAACGCCTTACGGAAATCAGTATAGATTGTGTCTACCTGTTTGCGTCCACCAACAGTCAACTTAAGATAGTCAACATATTCCAGCAGGTTACTCGTTGTAGAACGCCCATTGATGAAACCATGCTGGGACGGACTGAGTAGCTGTTTGAAGTGATTAAGTATTCGACCGTATACTAGAGACTCAAATATCTTACCAAAGCTTGATAGAAGACTTATTGGGCGATAATTAGAAATATCTTCTCTATCGCCAGATTTATAAATTGGCGTTATGTTAGCCATCTTCCAGAGTTCAGGAAATTCCCCAGTTAACAGAGATTTGTCGTAAATAATATGCAAAGGCCTGGCAAGATGATCGGCACACTTTTTTATGAATGATGGTGGGATTTTATCAGGTCCCGGTCCCTTATTGGGATCGAGGTTAAGCATCTTGTCACGTACTTCCTTCTCGGACAAGCTAACAGAAAAGATAGAGTAACTAATCTCGTATGATTGGTTTGGGAGTACTACGTCAGCCTCCGTCGACGTATTAATACCAAAAACAGATGAAAAATACTTTGAAAATAATTCCACAATTTCATGACCATTAGATGAAGATACATTGCTTAAGTGCATTACACGAGGAATCGCTTGTGAGCTTTTCTTAGATTTAATAAACCCCCAAAAACTTTTCATGTTACTCTTTATTGAGTCCTCAACATTAGCGATGTATGATCTATAGCATTCTCTTATAAGTCTTTTAGATCTGGATCTCAATAAAGAGAAGGTGTTATAATCTATGAGATTACCAAAACGTTTGAATCTATGGTGAAACTTATCCTTCTCCCTCAGAACTCTGATCAGAGCACCACTGAACCAATTGGGATAAGCTCTCGATGTCCGTCTATATATTGGTGTATGTTTGTCAATTATCTCCCAGATATTGTTATAAAAGTATTCCATGGTTTATGTCCAGCAATGGTTTATGTGTATGCCCGTTAGTACATTCCAGTCAATGAGTGACAATTCTTTAATACATTCGTTATAGTCAGTTTTGTTAAAATTATATTTCAAAGAGTCAGGGTCTGTACGCAGGCACCTACCCCGACCAACTCTAACCTCGATTTCAAGAGGAGGGTGATAATCATCGACCATGACCAATGGCTGGGCTGCTTTAACGGTAATTGTCTTGATATCACTCAAAACCAAATCAAGAGTTCTGGAACTGGCGTTCAAAACACCATTGAATTGAAATAAACCCGACGAGGAAATAAAATCAAGGAAAGACGATACCTTGAGGCTAGCAGAGCCCGTCGGTGATAGAAGTTCTGGTCGAGGTGTCCATGATATGCTGGGTAAATTAAAGTCGCCGACTAAAATGTTATAAGTATTGGAATTGGTATTAATGCAAATTGTGTTTACCTTGTCATGGAATGACTTGAGCCTTTCAGACGACTCATCAGGTGGCAAATACACCAAGCCCAGGTTAAATGATGTACTGTCCGCTTTAGAAAGCTTTAGACAAATCCAAAGATCATTAACACAGGTCTGCCAATCGCGTCTCTGAACAACAAAAAGATCCTTTCTGACAGCGATCAATACTCCACCTCCTATACGCTTATCAGAAGTTTCTATTGAGCGATCTCGTCTAAAAACATTGTACCTTTCATCAATTAGCTCGCTATCGGAAATATGTTGGTTCAGCCATGTCTCCGTGAGGCATATAACATCATAGCAATTATTCAAAACTTCCAACATAAACTCCTGCAATTTGTTCTTGATACTTCTAACATTCTGATAGTAAATCGAGATTGCCATAAAAAAAGAAAAATTGTTCAAAATAATACATGCATAAAATTGTCAAAAGAAAAGATGAACGAAATTTTAACGATAAAACAAACAAAATATATTTGAAATCACAAGAATCTAAACAATCAAGAATTGCTGAAGGTAAAGAATTGCAGGAGTAAGAATCGGATTTATTCCAAGAAAAAAGTACTTGTATGAAATTAGTAAAGCTTGCCATTACAAAGACCATGCATATAGATTCAAAATCTTTAAAACCTACCGGCAACTGCTCAAATTTTAAATCGTTTAGGTATGAAAGAAGAAAATACATATTGTATAAATTCATTAAAATGTGTTGCAAACAAAACAAATTTGAAGTCTGTTGAAGATAACATCTCATCGTTCAAATCCCTAAAACTTGTTGAAAACAATGCCAAGCAAAAAATCGCAAAAGTTCGATGAAAAAAATATATGATTAAATTTATAAAGCCTGCCGTAAAAAAGACAGTACATATACAGTGAAAGCCATCAAAACCAGCCGATAACGGCATGTACCTTATTAAATTCTTCAAGTACGATGGAGCAAATACACTTTGTACAGAAACTACATGTTGTATAAAGTTATTAAAGTCCGCTGCAGATAAAATAAAATAAAACATATTCAAAATCACAAGAAAAATGTTGAGACAGTGCATTTTTGAAATTATTGAAATTAACTGGTAATAAACTATAGTAAAAATGATGGAAAAGCGTACTAAACAGCACAAGCTTATAAAGTTGTTAAAATCTGTTAAACACAGAACACACTCACATGCAAGATTACAAAAATGCATAAGTTTGAAAACATGAAAATACGTTGCAAATGCAATATATTTAAGATCACATAAGACTGTTGAGAGCATTACTTTTATAAAGTTGTTAAAATCTATTGAATGCAAACGACAGTCAAGATCGTTAAAGTCTGATTCTGATGAGAAAAGTGTATGCATATTATTATTATTAAAAACCTTTGATAAATAGTATGATTTACTCAAGATCATTAAAAACTGATGAGAACAGCACCTGTTTGAATTGAATAGAGTCTGAAGTTGAAATGACATAGAAGAGAAAGTAAAAAGCTATTGTGTACCAGGCTCAGTCGGGATAAGCCTACTAAGAGTCTCTTTACTAGAAACAAGAATTGGTGGGGACGTATCATTTTTTCTAATGAATACTCTTCCCTGCTTCAACCAAAAGTACTTGTATCCATGTTCCCTGGCGAATTTCCGGGTGGCCGCGTGAATTTCTCTATTAAAGGAAGAAAGATGCTCTTGCACATATATAGGTTGCGGACGTCCTGCCAGGCCCATGTGTTCCGTGTTTAATTTCCCATTAGGAGCAGAGCTTTTTTTATTGAAATCTCTCACTTTTGAGAGCAGATTATTTCTCAACTTGCTATTTTGCAAGGTTAATATTATTGTCCTTGGTCTGTCCCTATTCTGACCGGATAGAGGTCGCACTCTGTGACACGATACTATGCCATCATCATGCATCTCCAAACCAATTGAAAGATACATGCCGTTTACCATAGTAAATAAATCCTCGTCCCGGTGCTCAGGGACCATGTGAATCTCCACGTTGTTGTTCCTCATAGTCTGCTCAATTTCGTTAACTCTTTGCTTAAGCTCATTTTTCTCCTCCTTGAGTTTTATGTTTTCTTGTGTGAGGTTACAAATTGTTCGAGTGTTCAATGCGCAAGCTTCATTGAGTCTGTCATATTCGTTTGATATTTATTCCAAAGAAGATTTCACTTCGTCCAATGCGTTCAGTCGTTCCCGAATTCTAGCCATCTCCTCCGTTATAGCTCGCTTAACTAGTTCCTCGAATTTCGTCACGAGATCTTTTGTAAAGGCATCGAGTCTAGAGTTAATGTATGATACAGTGAGATCCTCAGCTGAGTCAGCGGATACACTTTGAGCTGTCAACGATGAGACGGATGAAGCTCTCAATCTAGTAGCCGGGTTGATGATAGATGATTTTTCTGCGGGAGGAGTGGATGAGGTTGAAGCTGATCTTGGATCCTTCGTCTTACATTTCAAACACTTCCAATGTGCACGAGAAATCATTGACATTTTTTTGAAGTTACCAGCCGTCGTATCCATACAAGAGAAGTGGAATGTTTCGTAACAGCGTGAACACTTCAGGCATTTTGAAGGACTCAAATCATTAGAGCACTGACAGCACTTCATAATAAATTAAAGTAATAGGTATATATCTATTTTAAGACTGTAGGCTGTAGTTGAATGAACACCGGCCGATCACTATATCCTTTACCCCACTTTTAATTATTAAGTACCTACTCTGATTATTACTTGTGCGCAGTTTGTGAAATGGTAAATATGCGGGTACTTAATAATGAAATTAGTATATATTAATATGGAAAAAATGTTATTTTTGGATGTAGCACTTTTTGTGTTTGTAGTACACTATGTCTCTCGCGAACTTTTTTGTGTAGTATTTTCTGCTCTTTCAGATGATATATATGAATGTTCGGAAAAAATATTATTACATTCAGCGTTTAAGGAAAACTGATTTTTCCGAACAAAACCCGGTATATCTCCACCACCATGTATTTATCAAATAATCTAAAAATTGTCCAATACTGCAGTCTATGAGAGGTATGAAATTGTAAATTAAAAATTTTAATTGGAAAAATTTGGAAAATTTTCACGACCGAAAATTAAGTTTTTCTCGGAAAACATGAGATTCACAGTATAGGCACCGCGAGGTGTTTTGTGCGGGCAAAGAATATTTATAACACAGAAATGATTTAAACCTCGAGTGTCCACTATTAAGGTAGCACCTTCGAGTTTTCCTGAAATTTTCGTTCACTTTCCACCTTTACATATAAAACCTTTCTATTCTCACAGATTTTCACAAACTTTCAGCACCTTCGAATGCACAAATTTCTGGCGAGTAGAAATATATATAATTGTTTAGGTTTTTGTAACTTTTTACCACAGAAAAAAACAGATTAACACACAGCGTTTTAAGAGCGGTCCGACGTGTCGTACGGTGTTTATATTGATTATTATTGTTTTCATAGAGATCAGGTTTCAAAATATGGATATCGCAGTTAGATTTAATATCTTTAACATTTTTTACAAATTCATTTGCGAAGTTATTTGCCAATGTATTGGCTGGCAACCCAAAATAATTTAATATTGAATCGTCTATTGATTTTGTTATTTTACCACATAGTTTATTTACGATATTCCAGACCATTTTAGTGTTTTTAAAGTTATGACTTCTCTCTTTTTTTGTAAAAGCATTTTTTGCATTCATAATATATTTGTTTGTTTTATTTCTGAATGTGTTATATATTAACCGCTTTTGCATATTAAATTCGTCGCTTTTCCATACTTTGAAAAGTTCATCTCTTTTTTTACACATTTTAATAACTGTATTATTTACCCATTCACATTCCCCCTTCTATTCATGTTCATGATATTTTTTTCTATTGTACATTTTTTACAAACGGTGTTAAATTCTTCCATAATGAAGTTCCTCTGGACTTAAAGATTATTGTCTAATTTATGAACAGTGCGTGGTTGTGTGGGAGCAGAGAGTTCGGCGCTGACAAACGCACAACCTATTATAAAGTCATCAGCTAATGTTTGTGTTATGACGCCTGTATGCACCGTCCCTCCGCTCATGCTCCTCGCGAATACGTGATCAATACAGGATTTTGTAATTAAATTTCCCTTTTTTTCAATACGTGTGAATTGATTGATACCACATTCCAAACCGGCTTCACTCAATATATTCATATATAATGTTTTTTTTAGGATTTTGTGATCTTAGGTCGATGTTTACATCTCCAATTGAGAATTTAAATTAATGCTAGATTGATAATGTAAGGCATTATCCAACATCCTACAAGGCTATTTCATTTTGAACATTATCCTATTTTCAGATAAATACAATTTTTGTCATTATCAATGATGAAGATTTTTGCTTATTTGAACCTTCGAATGAACTTCCTGACTAAAACGCGCGCTCTGATTGGTTGAGACAAAAATTTACAAATATTTTTAAAGTCATATATCTACGTAAATCATATTCATTATGTCAATGTCCGAACCTCGACTAAATGAATCATTTTAAAAGTAGATGATTAGATCAATAAAATAAATAGGTAGGTATTATGTTTAAAAAAATTACAAAACATTTCATTATTTCATTGAAAACGTCGCGAGGACACACAATTAGGTATGGTGCTATCGCGTACCTAATGCCGAGCCAAGGTAAAAATGAGAAATTAATAAAATGTTTATATCTCTGTCAAATTTCAACCTATAAACGTCTGGTTTTCACTAAAAACGAATATTTTTGTGTATTCTATTGATCTGAAAAGTTATTTTCTTTATATAATTTCCATTGTATTTCCAACTATCCCGTTTCGGCTGGTGCGTAATAGTTTTACTGAACATAGGTGTGGCGCATTCACCGATTGCGCCGTCGCGAAGCTGAGTTACTTCGGCAGGCGCCATCTTGCCCTGCGTTGTATGCACAGCTCGACACCTATTTAAGGAGAAGCACAGAGCTTATATCAGCTCCGACTGGTATGCAATCGCTTCTAACCAAGTGACCACTCTGGCACTTTGGTGAGCCTATACAAACTACACAAAAACCCCAAATAGGTATTATTGTAATTTTTATTTTTGTTTCATACAATTTGTAAGGCAGTATACACTACACAATATTTACGGGGACTCAACAGTAAGTATCTCCAAACGTCCAAACATACCTACGTGCATATGTACCATCATGCTGTTTTCATATTCTGGGTAGGAAATAGTATAATCTGAAAATAGTTACATTTGCTTTTGACATCTATTTTGTAAGGATTTAAAAAATAAAAAAAATAAATAAACTATATTTAATACATTGGCTGTATAGATTTCACTCGAAGAAATTACAGTTTCAATAATTATTTTTTGATTCTTCATTTTCGGTTCATCATTGTTGTAAGTATATTTTTTTACGAAATAAAAAAATATGTCATAAGAACCAAAATCGGTGTTATTTTTCGAAAACGTAAAAATTCGCGCATTTCACGTAGTGCAAAATTCGGTAATAAATTCGGGTTTATCGCAAATGCTATAAATCAGGTCTCTGCGTAAAGGTATATTATGTTGTGAGAAGGTATAGCTATCGGAAAATAACTTGAGTCAGTCACGTGGGTGCGTGTTTATGTTTTTTTGCTTGAATGGTATATGTGCAAACCACCCCCTCCACGGTGAAAAGGCTCAAGAAATTTGACGGAAGCTATACTCTGTTTTTAATTTTTGTTGTTTCCTCTGCGTCACGGTAGTGCTGGGCAAATAAACATTTTTGTTAAAAACAAAAATCTTACTACATAAATAATTATAAATTATTTTTGTGGGTAAAGTGTAGTTATGTAATTGCACCTGTCAAGGATCATTGAAAATTTTCCCGCCGTATTGTCTCTTTTTTTTGCGTGCTAGCAACACCGCTGATTTTAACGACAAAATAATTATTTAATAATGGTTCCATAAGCCCCAAACATGGGAGAATTAAAATGGCAGCGTCAACGTTCGACAATTATATTTAATGACCGCCATCTCGCATT
This sequence comes from Molanna angustata, assembly GCA_963576475.1. Taxonomy (NCBI): domain Eukaryota; kingdom Metazoa; phylum Arthropoda; class Insecta; order Trichoptera; family Molannidae; genus Molanna; species Molanna angustata. Next base: position 10,536,990 of record OY754978.1, on the reverse strand, counting down.
TTTTTATTGTTATAACGCGGTCAATCAAAGTTAAATACGTTTTTCCGTATACATCATTATGCTATAAAAATGTGGGGAAATTATTACGTATGTGATTCTTATTTATAATTTTTTTTAAATAAGCAATAATCAATTATTTTTCTAATATAATGAAAGCCACCCATTTAGATATTCATTCATTCATTCATGCCATCACGGCATATCTCACAATGAGGGGCAACCAGCGAAAGGTGTACCTATGTAATCTTATAAAAGGGAGCACAAAACATGTGTGTATACCCACACACCAATCTCGTCTCACCTAAAAAGGCATTACATTCAGAATGGGGTGGTGAACCTCATTGCTGAACTATGTGAGATGTTATTGTTGCCTGTTGTATTTTCGATTACCCGGCTCTTACAGGAGACTCGAAAACAACAATGGAAACCAGTGGAAGCACTATTCTAAGCCGGCGCGATTTTTTAGATTTTTAGATTTAAATATTTTCTATATAAAATACTCTTGCTACATACCTAGGTATATAAAGAGGGTTGAAAATAATTATGGTAATCACACAGAGAATAATAATAAAAAAACATTCATTCAAAAATCTGAATTCTGTTTTAAAAATCAAGATTTAGATTTTATATTTACGTAGATTGTTTCTATTTTTTCCCTTTCAGATCATCTATTAAGAAAACGTCTGTCGAGGGTGGGTGTTTGTTTAGTCATTTTACTTTGGAGAATCAGAATTCATGAGATCCAACTGTCGATAGCGATAGTACCTATGTATAGTTGAAGAAAAGTACAATCTATAAACCCATAAATCCAAATTATTGAATATTTTAAGATATTTAGTTTTCTATACAACTCATGTAGGTATGTATGTCAAGATAGGACAGTATGGAGGTCAGTCCTTTTTTCTACCCGGTATATGAAAACAACATGATGGTGTGTGCGTATGTTTGGAGATTAAGTATCAAACTATTGAGTCTTAAATAGGCAGTTAAACACACAAATTTATCATATAAAATGTTTTTCTTAGTAAATAATGTAAAATTGTTAAAAGAACAAAGTTCTCTTGAACAAATCGACAGTTGAACAAAGGCTGATTTTTTATGTTGAAGGATACCAAATCAGGTATCATATAATCGATACAATAAACCTTGGGTAGCAGTTAGCTTTGGAAGAAATCAGCCTTCAAAATGTCGATAATATTGCTATTTTAACACGTCAGTTGTAAAGGGTGTTTTTTATTATTCTTCCTACGGAAGACTATTAGGAATCGCGTCTTCTATTTACAGGAAACCTCCCAACACACAACTTTGAAGTTCAATCGTTCTAAGTTGACTGATCCCATGTGACATAATTAATCAAAACGCCTGGAAATGCATAACGCATAGCACAACCTGGGTAATAATAATAGGCCCTTATAACTTGGGCATACGGATGTACACAAGTATGCACACTAAATTACCTTCAAATGTTATGTATGAAATACGAAAAAATATTGTTTATCACCAAATCTGTGATATACAATATTTTACTGTGAAGAAAAGGTATATAAGGTCATTTTTGTCTTATTTACCTACTTGTACCAATGTGTAAGTAATCGAATATTTTTATTATTGCATATGCGCAAACATTGGATTTTTTTCCCTGTCGGGAGTCAAAGATATTTTTTAACAGATTTTTAATTATCTCAATAGAGACGAAGTTGGAATATTTATTGCAGGAGAACCGGGAAATCAAGGCACCTACAGGGCTTACGGCCTGTCATCGGCTGGTTTACGTGATCACTTTATGCGCTTGCGCAACGTTCACCAATTAGAAAAGGTATATTATATTCCTAGGTTTTTATCAAATACTAAGAATTGTAAACTCAGCCGGTATATTTTCATATTCTCTTTCGATTGATGTAAAAATATAATTCATAGGCCTTGTAGTTTTTTTAGTTACTTACAATAAAAAAGGGCTTTTTTACTAAAACTTATTTTACAAGAAATGTATTAAACAAATTCAAATTTCAAAAAAATCACGCAATAGAATAAAAATTTAAAAATATCCCTATTGTCTTTTGAGAGTAATACAGGGGATAAGATTTTCAAAATTAACTATTTACCCTACTAAATACTCTTTAAAATTTTGGTATTGCGTTATGTAATATAAACAAAGAAGAATTTAAAACAAATAAATGATAACTATTTTATAAAACTGGACTTAACAATAATTTTGGTAACTGTTTCGTATAGGTAGGTACTACATATATAAATGAAAAAAGCTGAAACAGAAAAAACTCATATTTACGTCAAAAGTAAAGTTATTCGTCTAAATGGGTAATTTTACACCGGTACATTTGAACAGAATATTTTTACAACCGGTATTAAATTATCTTAACGATGGTCGTTATTTTTCAAAACGGAACATGATATTCTGAATATTTCGACGAGAAAAAAAAAGAAATATTGTCATTGTGATGGCTATCACTTCCACACGAATTTACTTATTTATTCATCAAAGTGATTTTTATCTGGGGATTTTTTTTTTCTTATATGGCAACACGCGGTTCAAACGGGTCAACCCACGTAAAAATACACGGAAATATTTCATTATGAATTAATTATGTAAATACTCCCTCGACACCTCCTGTTTTACAGATATTGCCATGTTGCGACGAATTACTAAAAAGGGAATTCATTCATTCAACAATTTTACTGATTTATTTTTAAAACACTTGGGCGTTCAGAAAACAATTTTTTTAATCACACAACAGTGACTGCCAAATACTTCAGTATCTACTAGAATTCATAAAATAGGTACCTACCTACGTGTACTTACAAATCTTATAATTTATCTATTACTAGCGGACCCGACAGACGTTGTCCTGCACGAACGTTGGCATGCCTGTTTTTAGCTGGTTTAACAAACATAAAAATACCACACGCAATCACATAATATCAGTCTTGCTTACTTAATAATTTCATAAAATATTAAGAATATGAAAAAAAAACCATCAAGTTTTAATAGCGTAACCATCATTGCATAATATTATGACATATCGAAAGCAATGTTGGCTGTATACGAAATCGTATTCTGAAAATATTTATAACCGTTGATATTTTAATTTAAATGTTGGTGTTTTCTTGATTTTGGATGTATTTTTTTTTTGTTCTATCTATTTTTTTTCTGAAATTGTGTCCTTTTATATATATAATTGTTAATTGATTTGTTTTATATATTTTATAAGATTTATTTTATGTATTTTTTGTGAAGTATTCATATAATGTAAGCAAGGAGATGCTGCTTTCCTAAACACAAGCTTCTAGCTTAAATTAAGAAAGGGAATATTAATATGTTGATATATTTTTTTATTTTTATTTATTTAACATAAATAATTTTATAATACAAATCAATATATAAATTCACTAGTAATAATATCTTTACATATTTTCCCTAGCAGTACCTCATCAAAAAGATTACAATCTTGTGCTTGATGAGGGAAGCACTTATAAAAAAAATAAAAAATATCAATACAAAGCAAAGTCAACATAAAAGTAAAAGTAATTAAATCAAATCATACATGAACAAAAAAAAATTAAATCAACATTAAAAAAGGTTGAAAATAAATGAAAAAGAAGAATACTCAAATGAGCAAACATATCAGAATACATATTCAAACCAAGAAAAAAAAAGAAAAACATGAAAATAATTGAAAAATGAGTAATATAGAATTATAGACGATTCAAATATATCAAAACACATATTCAAAAATAAAAAAAAGAAAATACTGGAAATTGAAACAAATCAAAACAACAAAATCGAAAACTACTATTTTAGAATGTTAAGTGCAATTTTAATTTGTTTAAATTTTTTAAATTCTTTTATCTGCTTTAATTCATTTTGGAGGTAATTGAAAAATTTTATTCCCAAATAAATGTAGTTGTTTTGTAATTGTCCTGTATTACATTTGGGTATTTTAAAATCATTTTGGAATCGCAGAGACTTATTTTTTTTCAATTTTTTGTAAAACATTATCTTTGAAAATTTGCAAAATAAACACTTTTTAAATAAACACTTTTTTATAAATATTATCTACTTTGTAGTCGATATTATATGTTTTTATTTTATCTAAAGTAATAAAGCAATCAAAATGTTAGTGTATGTGTGTGTGTATGTGTGTGTGTGTGTGTTTGTCTCACGCCTTCTGAAAAACCAAGAGCATCTAAAAATCTAATTTAAGTGCGAACATGTACCAGTATACCTGATGCAGTGTCACGCTAAAAAGAATGCGATAAAAATGCTGAATTTTAAAAATATTTAAATAATTATTTTTTTCATACAAAATTTTCCAAGTCATATCTGTCAAAAAAGTGTACATTTTGCACGCAAATATCTGTTAGTTTAAAAGTTAGAAGTAGGTATTTACACAAAAAAAATATATTTTGAAGTATAACTTAGCGTTTAAGTGAAAAACATGGTGAATATTTGGTATAATTATAATGTTTAACTTATTTTTAAAGTAAGCCTTTTGTACATAAACGCCGCCATTTTAATATCTTTTCATACAATATTTCATTTTCCCACCGAATGAATATGTTCTTGAAAATAATAAACCTTTGAAATAAATGTAATTATGAAATAATAAAATGAAACACAAGACATTACGGCAAGTTTTAAGACATATATTGTAAAAATGTGTTATTTATTAGTAAAGATATAGGCATAATAAAATTGCATAATTTGTAAATAATATTTGATTTTTCTGACAATTTTCATTTTTATGGCATCGAACAAACCAATGTAGGTACCTACATAATCAAAAAATGTATCCGAACCATTCGATATTACTTACGTGTTCGAATCGTTTCCATGGCTACAGAAAGAATGTGATATTCAAATAAAATTTGTTAGGAATCGAATTTATTTAGAAGGTTGTTGTAGGTAGGTACCTACCTAATACTATTTACTTACAAATCAACAATAATATACCTATACTGATTTCCTATAGGAAAATTATTTTATTTATTTATTTATCAACCGTTTGTCCGATTATAATGAAACTTTGGTGAATTGTCGAGCGTATGCCCAGGATGGTTTTTGGATTTAAACTTTTTTCTTATTCTTCTTCTTCTTCTTCGTGTATTTGGTCGTTTTACCTATGAAGGGGGAGTATCCTGGGAAAAGAAGGTCCGACTGTCCCTCCATCTCTTCACAGGTCTTCCAGGACGGGTTCTGCATATAAACTTTTTTCTTCTTTTTCTTCAACGTGTACTTGGTCATCTTACCTATGAAGATGAACTATCCTGGCAGATGAAGGTCCAATTTCCCTTCCATCTCTTCGCAGGTTTCTGGATTTAAACTTTTTTCTTCTTCTTCTTCATCGTCTATTTGGTCATTTTACCTTTGAAGGTGGACTAACCTGGGAGAAGAATGTCCAATTTTCCTTCCATCTCTTCGCAGGTATCTGGATTTAAACTTATTTCTTCTTCTTCTTCTTCATCGTGTATTTTTGCTCATTTTACCTATGAAGTTGGAGAATCCTGGGAGAAGAAGGTCCAACTGTCCTTCCATCTCTTCGCAGGTATCTGGGTTTAAACTTTTTTCTTCTTCTTCGTGTATTTAGTCATTTTACCTATTAAGTAGAGCATCCTGGGAAAAGAAGGTTCTTTCATCTCTTCGCGGTTCTTCCAGGATGGTTTCTGGATTTAAACTTTTCTTAACCGACTGATGGGACGGGATGTAATGAAGGGAAGGGATGCACTAAAGGGCCTGAAGGGACGGGAGGTATAAAACTGCCTGAAGGGACGGAAGGTAGTGAAGGGTCTGATGGGAAGGGACGTAATGAGGGATTAAAGGGACGGGAGGTACTGAAGGGCCTGAAGCGGCGGGTCCTGGAGTCTAATTCTGTTTCTTCTTAATTTTATGTAGACCTTTAGGGCAGTTTTTATACAAACTATTTCCTATTGTCTAATTCATCTTCTTCTTCTTTTATGTATACATTTGGGTCATTTTTTTATAAAAATTATTTCCTTTAGTCTAATTATTATTCTTCTTCATTTAAGTACGTAGGCTTTTGGGAGAGTTTTAATACAAACTATTTCCAATAGTCTTATTCATTTTCTTTTATGTAGACCTTTTGGTCAGTATTTATACAAACTATTTCCAATAGTCTAAATATTCTTCTTCTTCTTTTTTGTAGACCTTTGGGTGAGCTTTTATACAATCTATTTCCAATAGTCTAATTCTTCTATTAGGTATATGTATGTATTTTTACTTATTTTATGTAGACCATTGGAATAGTTTTTTATACAAACTATTTCTTATAGTCTTATACTTATTTTTCTCTTTTTTATTTAGTCTTTTGGGTTAGTTTTAAGTCTAATAGTCTATTGTGCAGAAATATTATTAACGATATGCACACTTGATGAAAATACATATGAAATGAATGGGATATGGGATGTGACGATATAACCTGCACTAGAATCTTTTCAATACTTTTGTTTAATTAAATTTAAACCATTTATATCATCCTATTTTGAATAATTTTCAACACCTAATATTTAAAGAATGGGGGTTGTGGCCATTACTGAACTCTTCACAACATTTATATTCAAATTAAAAATTATTTACTATAGTTCAAGTCTTCTTCTTTTCGTTAATGAATACTTTCAGTCAAATTGAGCAAAAATATAATGCACACTTGATGAAAAAATATAAAAACGAATGGGATGTGACCAATACTAGATCTTTTCAGTACCTACGTTTGTTTAATCAAATTTTAACCACATCCCAACATCCAAAATTACTAAATTTTCAATAGGTACACATTACAATTTGTTTTCGATGATAATATTTAAAAATGGGGGTTGTGGCCAAACCAATCTCTTTACAACGTTGATAAACAGTCATATTTAAAACCATTACGCATAGTCCATGCGAGCAGAAATTGTATAAATATTATACTTCATTCACACTTTATAGCAATATATAAAAAAGAATGGGTTGTGGCCATCACTTGAACATTTTACAATACTTAAACTCAATCAAATTTCAAACAACTTTTCATAGTCTGATATTGCAAAATAATTGGGTGACAATATTATAAAAACGATTGCTTTTTCTTTCACAATTTTACATTCTTGGCCAACGGCGGGACATAAAAGCTAGTAATATATATAATAATAACTAGGTATACACCACTTTTGAGCACAAATAACTGTCGACCGGTTTCGAGAACGATGTTCTCATCTTCAGGATGACTTACGTACTAAATTAAAAATGAAAATATAGACTTAACCTAAACTAAAGATGTGGGAGGAGTCAATTCAAAAGTAGTGGGGCAAGCGACAACCCGGTGTTTAGGAAACGCAAGATATAGATTATTTATTAATATATTTATTATTTTTTTTTTTTTTTTTATTATTATTATTAATTTAATCTATGTTAATTTATTTGATAGGGAATATATTTAGTTGCGGACTATTAGGAAAATTAATTTGATTGTTTATTATATCCTGGTTATTGTTTATGCTTTTCCTAATTTCTAATATTTCCAAATCAGCTAATTTTAAATTTGAATGTCCTGTATGTAATATCTGTAAACCTGTATTAATGTCAAAATGATGATTAAATTCTATAAGGTGTTCAGCGAATTCTGAAAAATTATTATTTTTCAGACAGCGTAAGTGTTCTTGTGTTCTAATTTGAAAATTTCTATTTGTTTTCCCTATATAAAATTGATTACAGTCATTACAACTTAATTTGTATACTCCCGATTTTTCTAATTTATTTATCTTTTCTTTATTATTAAGTATTATATTTTTCAGTTTATTATTTGTATAGAAGGCTGGTGAAATTGTGTTCGGGATATTCTTTTTTATTAGATTTGATATATCATTGTTAAAAAATAATAATTTTCTCCATTTTTTATTGTTGTTATCCTCAATTATTTTTGGGTAAAGGTATTGGTCTTTAAAAGTTTTCTTTATTTTTTTGTTTAAAATATTATTGACAATTTCATCCTTGTAACCATTGTTACGGGCAATTTGTTTTATAGTGTTCAATTCTTTCAAATAATTATCTCTCGATAAGGGAATTTTTAAAAGTCTATTAATCATTGAATGAAAAGCTGACATCTTTTGTGACACGGGGTGGTTAGAAGAGTTATGTATTATTAAATCCGTGTATGTGGTTTTTCTGTAAATTTTATAATCTAATTTGTTATCAAGTATGGAAATTGTTAAATCTAAAAAAATTAAACTTAAATCTTCACCTATCTCTAATGTAAATTTAATATTCTTATGTAATTTATTTAGGAAGTTAAGGAACACGTTAAGCTGTCTTTTTGTACCCACCCAAATACAAAAAATGTCATCAACATACCTTTTCCAACAAAATATATATTTTAATAATAAATTATTACTATTAAATATTTTGTTTTCCAAGGAGTTCATGAAAATATCCGCGATCAAAGGACTAGTATTGGACCCCATAGATAATCCGTCTTTTTGTTTAAATATAGTATTGTCAAATTGAAAAAAGTTTTGGTTTAAAATTAGATTGAATAGGGTGTTTAAGTCATAGGCTAGATTTTTATCGATGTCCGAAGAATTAAGTAAATTGCTAATAATTGTTTTACATTCTACAGTTGGTATACTCGGAAAAAGGTTAATGACGTCAAACGAAACTAACAATGCATTATTAGGGATTTCCAAGTTATTTAGGTAATCTACAAGTTCAAAGGAATTTTTAATTGTATATGTCGGTTTAAAAATATTAATGTTGTTAAATACCTTGTTAACTGCCGATGCTATCTTGTAAATAGGTGAGTTACAGTTGGATACTACTGGCCTAATAGGATTATCAACTTTATGTATCTTAAGTAAACTATATAATTTTGGTACTTGTGGATTACTTAAAATTAAATTATTGTTTCTATTCAAATTCACAAAAATATCACTTTTACATCGCTTTAAAGAGTCTTTAACTTGTTCTTGAGATTTATTCACTGGGTTCTTCTTAATTATCTCGAAGTTTTCACTGCTGAGGAAAGTCATGGTTTTTTCTACATAGTCACTTTTATTCATTACTATAACTGTGTTACCTTTATCAGCTTTTGTAATTATTAAGTTTTCTCTACGGGTAGTTGATGCAATATTTTTTGCTAGTCTTTGTTCACTATTAGAAAAGTTGTTCTGAGGTATTATATTCTCCGTGTTAATATTTATTATGAGAATTTAATATGAGAACATTGTTCTCGAAACCGGTCGACAGTTATTTGTGCTCAAAAGTGGTGTATACCAAGTTATTATTATATATATTATAAAATAAAAATTATAATGACGCCACAAAGTTACTTCCTTAAAAATAAAACAGATATTATATGTAACCAAATATTTGTTAACGTATGTATTGTATAATAAATAAAAAAAAATATTCTTTTATTATATTAATGTATAAAATTCCTTTTTGTGAATCTAAACCAATCAGTGACTCACATAAAAAGTTTCATCAAAATTGGTTCAGCCGTTTAGGAAGAGTTCAGTGACATACACACGTACAGAAGAATTATATCTATAAAGATTAACAGTTACCAGATGTAGACTACACTGAGAAATAAAAATGACTGCTATAGAGAGTTGTCTTTCGTACTGACGAAGAAGCGGTCGCTTCAAATCTGGTCTAATCCAGCATATTACCTACTTGTTAGAAAGTGATAAGTAAAATAGGTACCTTAATTTTATGATAGAGGATGTTGGTGTATTTTCTGTATATTCATATTTATTTATTTATTTAATATTTCCTTGTTATGCGCATATAGCGAGTTTATTGCCAAATAATGGCGATTTCTTCCTACAAACCAATGTTTCCAACCCAGAGAAGCAAGATTTGCGTGAGAAACGAATATAAATTTCTCCTTTGCTGGGAATCGAACCTACAATGCCAAAGTCGAAGCCAAAAGACTTATCACTTGAGTCACAGCGCCTCAGTCGATATTATTGAAATAGATATACATAGATATATCGATATTAATGAAGTCCTATAGCACAAGAATTTATGCTTATTTTAGAGAATGTAGGAGGATGTATAGGTATGTACTTGATACAAAGGCATTTTCATTTTTGTAAAAAAATAAATATGACGGATAAAATAGGGTAGGCTCTGACAATATTTTTGATTTATTTATTTATATTTTTGTACTCATTATAAATAAATATAATGCACACTGGCGGGCTTATAGCCATTAGGCAATTTCTTCCAACCAACCAGATGTAGCCGAGTGTAACTTGTTTTAGGTTGCTTGGTCAAGAAAAACAAAATGTTCTACCAAACGAGAGTCTATAAATACTGGAAAACCAACGAAAACGGGCAGTGCCAATTTAGAACTCTCACACGTCAGTTGTCTCAATCTCGTGTAAATTTGTGTATATTATATATTGTAAATAAAAGCTGTAAATAATTGATTATTGATTTTCACTATTCGATCTACATTAACACCTGGTATTATATATATATATATATATATATATATATATATATATATATATATATATATATATATATATATATATATATATATATATATATATATATATATATATATATATATATGTAATATTTGATGTTTTCACGGGTGAAATATTATAATATATATATATATATATATATATATATATATATATATATATATATATATATATATATATATATATATATATATATATATATATATATATATATATATATATATATATATATATATATATATATATATATATATATATATATATATATATATATATATATATATATATATATATATATATATATATATATATATATATATATATATATATATATGTAATATTTGATGTTTTCACGGGTGAAATATTATAATATATATATATATATATATATATATATATATATATATATATATATATATATATATATATATATATATATATATATATATATATATATATATATATATATATATATATATATATATATATATATATATATATATATATATATATATATATATATATATATATATATATATATATATATATATATATATATATATATATATATATATGTAATATTTGATGTTTTCACGGGTGAAATATTATAATATATATATATATATATATATATATATATATATATATATATATATATATATATATATATATATATATATATATATATATATATATATATATATATATATATATATATATATATATATATATATATATATATATATATATATATATATATATATATATATATATATATATATATATATATATATATATATATATATATATATATATATATATATATATATATATATATATATATATATATATATATATATATATATATATATATATATATATATATATATATATAATATATATATATATATATATATATATATATATATATATATATATATATATATATATATATATATATATATATATATATATATATATATATATATATATATATATATATATATATATATATATATATATATATATATATATATATATATATATATATATATGTTATTATTAAGTATTTTGGGGATAACCCGCGTCAAATTCTGATTCCCGAGAGAATCAGTCGTCTGCCGACGTTTATATATATATATATATATATATATATATATATATATATATATATCGTCTGCCGACGTAAAAGAAATGAGTGACCCACCGAATGACATAATAACTTTAATAGAACATTGCCTCAATAACACATTTTTCACTTATAATAACGACATGTATAAACAAGTAAAAGGAGCACCAATGGGTCTATCTCTTTCACCGCCAGTCGCTAACATTTTCATGACTAAATTAGAGAAAGAAGCTATAGATAGAGCGCGCTTAAAACCAAAGCTATGGATTAGATACGTGGACGATACTTTCGTTATATGGCCTCACGGTTTGGAGGAACTTCACAAATTTCTTGATTTTCTGAACGATCTCCACAATAACATCAAATTCACAATGGAGATCGAAAACAACGGTGAAATTCCTTTTCTTGATGTTCTCGTCATCAAAAAAGAAGATGGCACTCTCGGCCACACTGTGTACAGAAAATCAACACATACCAACAGATATCTCCACGCATCGTCGAACCATCATCCAGCACAAATCGCCTCTGTAGCAAACACCTTGGTAACACGGTCATTAAGGATAACCGACTCCGAAAACATTCAAAATGAATTAGAGTATCTTAAAAACGCGCTACGAAATAACGGTTTTTCAAATTTCACAATAAATAATGCAATAAAAAATCAAACGAATAAAAATTTTAATAAAAAAGATACATCAACTAAAGTAAAGCCACTCGCCATTGCATTTTTACCTTACATAAAAGGCACTACTGACAAAATCAGTCACCTACTTTACAAACATAATATTCGCACGATTTTTAAAACAGACAACAAAATTTCATCCTTTTTAAAAAGTCCGAAAGATAAAATACCATTAGAGTCACACGGTATTTACGAAATCCCTTGCGGTGATTGCACAAAAACTTACATAGGCAGGACAAATCGCAGAATCTCGGCACGCGTTTCTGAACATCGCGTAGATATTAAAAACCGGAAATTAACTTCATCTCTAGTAAACCACTCATTGACCGAAAATCACTCCATAGACTTTGAAAATTCAAAAGTAGTCGCGAATATTAACAATGAAACATTTAGAATTTACAGGGAAGCAATAGAAATATATAGAAGAAGCAACAGTATAATGAATAACAGGGACGATAGCATTCGAATCCCGACCGCATGGACAAGTGTACTTGAAAACAATATTTTGAAAAACCATAGTAATCAAATTAACCCAACTACCGATATTTCAAACAATAGTCACATTAAAAACATTAGTAAAATTCCTAGTAAACCGAAAACTGATAATCCACCTGTAAACAATATACCGTTAAGTACTCGAGTCACTAGAAGCCAAACAAAACGCAATAATGACGTCATTGGGGAAACCCACCCCTCCACTAACACCTGACTCGGCTTCCTTTCAAACTTTCACTTGGTGGTAAGCTTCCGACGCGAACGGACGTGCGCGCACTATCCCTCGCGACGGAAATTTATTAACAAGGCGCCTATTGAAAATGTCTGATGAGATTCAGACGAAACGTCGGCAGACGACTGTATATATATATATATATATATATATATATATATATATATATATATATATATATATATATATATATATATATATATATATATATATATATATATATATATATATATATATATATATATATATATATATATATATATATATATATATATATATATATATATATATATATATATATATATATATATATATATATATATATATATATATATATATATATATATATATATATGTATAGCTACTTTTCCGGGCTATCCGCTCGTTTTCGTCCTGAAAAGGACGGTTTTGCCGACGTTTCAACCGAATATCATCGGTCATTATCGAGGCTGGTCGGTTCGCAAACGTAGACACGGTGCGACTGACACCGCGTTGCATACGACGAACGATATACAGCACGGTCACCGAGCTGCAGGGGAGACACCCTCACCATACCACCACTAACAACAGAGCGCGAATCGACGGTTACTCATGCTCACACCGCCACCCCTCCCACACGCCGCATCACACGCCAATACACCAACACGATACATAAATAGGAACGCGAAATGCAACGCGGTGTCAGTCGCACCGTGTCTACGTTTGCGAACCGACCAGCCTCGATAATGACCGATGATATTCGGTTGAAACGTCGGCAAAACCGTCCTTTTCAGGACGAAAACGAGCGGATAGCCCGGAAAAGTAGCTATACATATATCTCTACAATCCGCGAAAATTTATATTTAAACATATATATATATATATATATATATATATATATAACATTATTATTACAAAGCGATCTTGAGGTGAAGTTTTGAGAAAACGGCTCTATACAAATTGTTCAACCTTTATCATTGTAATGTCTTGCAGTTGATTCCATAAACAATGTGCGAGAATTTTGATTTTGTAAAATATAAGTGTGTGAGTATTGTGTTGGGACTTGGGACCACGATATAACACCATGCAAATGTACATTAAGTTGGATGGGCGTTTTTCTGGTAAGATTAAAATTAGGTACTTACATTTAGAATTTAAAAATCTTATATATAAATTTTAATGAATTGATTATATTAATGTACGTATCTATACAAAAATTATAATTTCATACAAAGATTTTTTATACTGAATGATTGAATGAATGAATAATATATTTCCAACAGTATAAATATTACAAAGGAACAAAATACAATTTAATTTATACCTAATTACAATTTTACAGTATTTTTTTCCACATATTTGGAAATTTTACTGCCTCGCTAGACATAGTCTGTTCTGAGGCAGTTCTAGTTTAGAATTGCTATGTATGGCTACTCTTAGAACATCGACAACCGGGATGAATAACTCTATAACCTCTATCTCACAAAATCCAAGAAAATATAATGTAGATTAAGATTAGATTATGATCGAGTACTGCAGGGCTACTATAATGAAATTGATTACAATGATTAGATTCAGACATTACAAATCTTTTAGAATAAATTAAAATTATAAATTTAATTAATTTATAAAAAATAATAAATGACAATTTCATACTATACATTGATTTTGAAGATTTTTTAAGATTATGATTTGATTATGATCGAGTACTGATTTAAACGTTTTTTAGATTTTGTCAAGAACGTATTTAGATCGTGTCACGAGTAGCCCAGTTGATTTGCCATATCAATGTGAAATAAATTTCATATTTGTATGAAAAATGTATATAACAGAAGTAAAACAGCTTCTGTAAGGGAAAATTGATTGATCAACTTCATATTGATATGTCTCTATAGACAAGAGTATTTTTTACTCTTCACTTCCATCTTCCTCAAGGGGTAGGCAGTGAGAACCGAACACCGGATTCTTCTATCTTGACACATACATCGCCTCATCAACATTGATACACTGTCTCATACATGCTCAATCTTATATTAGTTTAAGAATCTAATGGAAATGTACTTCATAAAAATGCATTTAGAGATTGTCAACCGATTGCTAACTGAGCCACTAAGGCCAACAAAGAATAAAGAATGATATAAGGAAAAGAATATGATTTTCAAGTGGAAGATGGCGCCTTTTGAATTATGGTCTACATCTGACTCTGATGAAGCATAATATAAACAGCTTACGTATCGTCACTTGAATCCCAAAGAAAATTATCATATTAGGGTCAAGGACCAATAATCTCCCTCAGTAAGTCGTCAGTCAAGTAGGTACCTACCTACCTAGTTACGTCTAATAGATACTTCACTAAGTATATCATTATTCAAATATTATAATATAGGTTTGCAAATGATATCTCATCTTATGGCCCTTGTATATCCTGGACATTCGGTTATATCCTGGGCATACGGTTATAATAATAATAATAAGGACAATTTATAAAGCGCCGTTTAGTGACAACCGTGGTCATCTCAAGGGCGCTTTCACTTTGAAAAAAAATAAGTTAAAATTAGTCCTATAGCTAACACATTGAAAATGGTGAAACATAAAACTTTAAAAAAATACGTAAAAATCACAAATTAATCTAGTTATATACATAATACATAATCCAGATGAAATTAATTATAAAAAAAATAGTCGATTCAAAGTAAACTGGCATAATATTTAGTAAACATAATATTATTGAACGGATGAAGGACAATCTGGATACGATTTGCGGAAAAGATGAGTTTTTAATTTCTTCTTGAATTCATTGATATTTTCGGCACATCTTATATCCATTGGAAGATTGTTCCATGACTTTGGCCCAGAAACGCCAAAAGATCTATTTATGTATTTTGGCTTATTTGTGAGATTGGTTTCTACTAGTTTTTTATTGGATTGGGTCATTGATCTTAGCGTACTTTGTTTATTGTTAGATGAAAATGGAACACAAAGTTCCGATATATATTCCGGGGCCATGCTATTGAGTGCTTTAAAGACAAGGAGACATGTTTTAAATTCTATACGTTCTGGGCTCTTCAGCCAATGAAGTTTGTGAAGTGTTGGTGAGATATGTGAGAAACGATCAATCTGGTAAATATAACGGGCTGCTGCATTGAGGATGAGTTGTATTCTATGGATTTGGTATTGCGGTTGTACACAAATATTATCCTGGGCATACGGTTATACCCTGGGCATACCTACGGTTGTACACGAATATTATCCTGGAATAAATATACCCTAGAAATACGGTTGTAGGTACACTAAATTACCATCTGACGTATGAAACAGGAAAAAATATTGTATCACAAATTAGGTGATAATACAATATTTTTTCGTGAAGAAAAGGTAAAATTTACAGTTTTTTTTTTGCAAATAGCAAGAACAGTAATTAAAATATTAAAAAGGTAAAAAACTCAGCCGGTAGACTTTCATATTCTCTTTGGATTCAAGTAGATCTACTTCTAAACTACCTTGAAGTATTTTAGTTACTTGCAATAAATAATTATTGATAAAGGGTTTGACTAAAAGTAATTTTACAAGAAAATTATTAAACAAATTCCTATTTAAAAAAGCTCATGCAATACAATGAAGATATAACATACAAACTGTTCTTTATTTCAAAGATGTATCTTTTGAAGGCACTGGAGTAAATATTTTCAAAATATACTATTTTTTTTATATAGCGTACTACGTATAGCCTCTTAAGTAACTATTCACACAATATATTATATGCATAACTAAATAAATAAAACAAGGGAAACGAATTAAAAGTGTCATATTATTTTTAGGTACACAGAAATAAAATAATGATTTTTCAATTTTTTTTAAGTATCGTATTATATTTTTTCCAATATAGTTATGTGAAATATACTAATTTTTTCCGCTTTATTTCATAAATATCAATAATATTATTGTCTGTATATTATATTATATAAATATGTTTGTCAATACATGTAAAAAATAAAGATTAAATTTTTTTTTATTATTTATAAGACATTCGATCTTTTTTAAATATTTTCTTTTAGGGAATGTGCATTTTTATTTTTATTTTAAATCAAACTTTTATGACATGTACTTATGGAAATAATCTTACCGAAATCCAGCGTTTTTGTGTTTTCACATATTGGACAAAAAGAAAATAATAGGTAAAATTAATTTTCAAATATGTAATTTGGTGATTTACAAGTAAAAAGATACAGAAACAGAATAAAACATTTTTAAACTTCCCGCTATTTTAAAATACTATGCGCATGCGTCAAGAATGCTTCAATATTCTGTGTACAATATGATGTCAGTGTTACCAAACAAGCGTTGGAAGAGTGCCGCGTGTGATTAAGTTGAAGTATTTTGTTGTTTTGTGTATGTAAAACTAATATTTTTATGCAAATATGGAGTCGGACTACGCGGATTTATATTCACAATATACAAAAATGACAAATAATGTTGAATTAGACTCTAGTAATGGTGTATTACATTATCAAACTGACACAAAACCCATAGGACTCCAACCTGAATTGGAAACAAATTCCACCGAGCAAAGTTTTGAGCAATCCGAAACAAAACCCGATAGTGCAGTGCAAGCTTCGCAAGATATATCACAGGATCTATCGTTGTGTTATGATAACGACGTGTCTAATGTTTTGACTGAAAATAATACAGAGCTCGCCGCCAACGTTTTACGATCCAAGGAGGATACGTCAATGGATGTCGATTGCCCTCCTGTCACTAAAAGTAAACCAAAAATTGATGCAGATGAGCAGCCCGTCCTCAAAGAATGTGATGCGAAAATAGATGACAAACCACCCGTTGTTATTCCAAAAATTCGTGAAAGACCCATAAGGGAATCAAAACCAACAAGGAAAATAATTGAAAAGACAAAGCCTCAAATTATCGAAACGCGAAAGAAAGAGAAGACACATGCGACGAAAGAGACTTCCGTCAAAAACGTTTGTCGTGTTTGTATGGATACTGGTATATTGATTTCAATATTCGACAACAGGGAAACTGTGCGAATGTGTGATAAGGTGATGTCTTGCGCAGCGGTCGAAGTTGCTGAAAATGATGGATTACCAGGTTTTATTTGCAAATTGTGTGCGTCCGATTTAGAAATAGCGTACAAGTTCAAATCAAGATGTGAGGTTTCCGACAAAAGATTGCGAGAAAAATTAGGCTTAAAAACTAAAACAATTGTCAAAACTGAATTCGTTCTAATCGATTGTGAACCGGTTGTTTCAGACGACGACAAAAATCACAAAGACGATTATGGTGCGGATTATTCAGATCCCGATTCAGATGATCCTTCATATGGTTCCACGAAGAGAAAGAAATTAAAACGAAAAAGTAAAATGTCATCTAAGACGAAAAAAAAGTTAAAAAAGGAAGTTCCCAACGATTCGGACGACGACGTCATTTTGGTAACTAAGAAAGAACCGAAGAAAAACAAGAAAGGCGAATCCATTATCGGTAAATACCCTTGCACATATTGCGAAAAAAGTTTCCCCTATCCAAGTGTATTGAAGTTGCATCTTGTGACTCATACGAAAGAAAAAACTCACAAATGTTCAATTTGTTCTATGGCATTTATGTATTCTAAAGATTTATATTCGCACTATAAAGATGCACACCCGAATGAATATGGTAAAGTAGATGACTCGGGGAAATATAAATGTAAATATTGTGACAAAACATTTGGACACATGAAAAATTTGAAAGTGCACGAAGTGGTTCATAGTAGAGATAAAAAATACAAATGTGAAGCATGCCCTCAAGGGTTTACTAACATGACGTCACTGAATCTGCACAAGAAACAAGATCATCCTGGTATCAACAAACCGTTTAGATGTAAGGTGTGTGACAAGAGATTCAAACATCAACCCGCACTAGAAAAACATGAAGAGAATCACAAACAGAAACCAGTTGAACTTAAAGTAGCGGAAGAAAAGAAACCAACATCAACAAAAGATCTTTTCAAAACAATCGCTCCACTTACAACAACATACTGGTCAGATTCATTTTCGGATTAAACGTTTTTGTGTGCTTTTTTGTGGATAGTTCTATTGAATTCACCAAAAGTGCTGAATGTGCAATACGCCACCTCAACATTTTTACGATTGTTTCTCGTGTCCTTATTCTGTGTTGAAAATGGCGGCGCTGCTGTCAAAATAAGTATACAGTTTATTTTGAGGTTAAATTTGTAGTGTACATATGTATAAAAGCTATAATTACTTACAAATCATATGAATTTGTTGAAAGTTGGGTATATAATTTGTTAATTTTATTAATAACAAATAATTTGGTAATTTATAATGTTTTGATATGCAGCAGATGTATAAAAAAATATAATTTATATAAAATGACTAGTAATATAACTATTTAGTTAGTATTTTCTGCTACATTTGTACTGTGAATAAGACATTACACCACTTTGTTTTTTTATTCCTTTTTGCAGCTGAAAAGTTAAAAAAAAAAACTCGATAAATATCAAAAATGACATGATGTTTTTTTTTTATTTGTATCAAATACTTAAGAAATATTATTTATCCTATAAAAAAGCTAATTGTTTACAAGTACTCTCCCTTGCCGATCGCAATAATATTTATATCAATAGATAGATAAATACGCCTATATTTCATAAAAGTAAAACTTCTGGCAGGAATGCTTTGAAAATTATAAAAATATTGATAAGTAAACTTTGTTATTAATTACATTTTTTTTCTGACACTATTTGAATTTCTGAAATTCATCACTAGGTTACAATGCTGTCTCTCAAACGTGATACAAAAATTCCATTAAAAAGGTTGCAAAATCACGTAAATTATTATGATATTCTTTATAGGTATTAAACTTTTTTTTTTATTAGTAAAAAATAATTTCATCGAAAACCCAGATTAACTAAACAACAAGAAACTTTAACAAGAAAATGTAGATATTGTATTCCTACTAACATAATTAATATTTTGGATATTAAAACTTAAATTTAAAACTTTTGTTTGAAATAACAGTCACAACACGTACTATTATTTTTAATAATATTAGAGTATTTAAGATGGTTGGTGGCAGAGCGGTTAGCGCGCTGGATTACAGTGATTATACAGTGGTCGCGAGTCGAATCCTGCCACGACTAATTTCGATCAACGATCAGAATGTAAAACAGAATGTGTACAAAAAAAATATATATTTTGAATTCTCATAAAAAGTACCCACTAATAATAATATTATCATCATTTTTAAATATTCTACTTTGTGTAATTACCTACCCGTTCAATCAATACATTTATTCTGCAAAGATCTTATTATAAAAAAAAAAAACATGCCGACCGCCGTGGCACAGTTGGTAAGCCGTTCAGTTTCTGTCCGGGCGTTCTGGGTTTGATTCCCAGCAGAGGAGAAATTTATTGAATTCATTTCTCACGCAAATATTGCTTCTCTGGGCTGGAAACACTCAGCCATTTGGCAATAAATTGGCCACTTGCGCAGGTTGCAAGGAAGTGTTCATTATTATTATTAAGATTTCTAAGCTTTTCAAGTCTGGTAGTAAATTTGAGATACTTAAGTAGTGTAAGAAAATCAACCATTATGGATCCCTTCACACATTTCTTTCACGATTTTATTTTTTTTTATTATTTTTTGTTGCATTTCCATAAAATATTTTTAACTCTCCCGTAGTAAAGCTGCGTTTATCTATCTATTGATGTAAAAAATTATCACGATCACGATCACCAAGGGACAGGACTTGTAAACAACTACCAAAAAAAATTCAAACATCGTAATAGTACTTTTTTTTGATATGAGATTGAATGTATCTAGGTATAAATTTTTTTTTTCACTGTTTATATTTTGTTATCAAATTCAAAAATTGAAATACCTAGCTCTCATTTATTTAGCTATCATTATTTTTTAATTCCTGATCAAGTTGAATCATGTATGATATTACACTTTGCACTGACAAAAATACAAATCTAAATATCGGGATTTTTTTATAACTGTGTAACGGGATTTTTTTTAAGAAAAATATGAAAAACGTTGGGGTCTCATACTGCTATCTTCTCATAGTACGGGATCTCAATTAATAATAACACTCGAGTAATATGACTCGAGTGAATCACTGCTTTAGGTGCATCATATTTTAATGTTAGAATTTATTACCTTTATGCAATTATTACATGACATTTTTTTATTATATTTTTCACCATTATTTATTTATTTATCTACACATTAACAGCATAACATTAAAATTCACATATTGAGAATTGCATCATTGAAAAGAAAACAATATAATATGTACACATAGTAAAAAGGAAAAAAACTACCTATGTACGTAATAAAAATAATTACGAACCAACTATGTAAGTACATATTTTTTTAATTGATATATTAGATATTTTTTCTTTTTAAGAATCATTTGATAAAATTGAAAATAGTTTTTAGCAGCACATTCACGATTGTGTCATTCGGCGTCGTTCCATATGGACTGGCTCCATTTGGACCATTGTAAAATTTTCATCACACTCACGGGCGCACCATCGCTCCATCGAGCCATCAAAATTAGTATACACAAGCTGTCGGCGCTTTCGCATTAATAATTTCTATTTTTTTAAATTTTCAAGTAAAAATGAGATACCTACTTCTGATGACGAGTTTTATACAACTGCTATAGCGGTTTGTTTATATATAAAAAGAAAAAAAAAAACAAAGAGAAAATGTTGTATTTTCGCATTCACGAGAGTCTCAAACAGCTCTGTGCAATGAGATGGCGCAATGTACCACTGGTTTTCACACTCAAGAGCATGCCGTACCGACAGTATGCGCGGCGCCGTTTATCGCGGCACTAGAGTTTCGACCGTTTGGAATTCCATTTTGGTGTGTCAGGCCAATTGGGCTGCGCGGGTTTTAACATTCACGAGCGCATTTTGGAGTGATGGCAAGCCATTTGGAAGGATGGCACGATCGTGAATGGGGGCCTTTACACTATAATCTCTATTAATATGTTGATCTATATCTATTTAAATGTTTGTATCTGTCATCATTTCTCTATAGAGTGCAATTATTTTTTATTATTTCTATTGTGACAATATTGGTTGTATGGTGATGCCATTTAAAAACATTAAATTGATACTGTATATTTTTACCTAGATTCCCGCTTAATCCTTCATTATTGTTTATATATTATCAACAGTCTGAGATACTTTGGTATAATATTACAAAAAAAATGTTTTCATTGTATTGTGTTTGCGATGCTCTTTGAGTAACACATAAAAATATTTGATTTGGGAACCACTTTATTCATATTAATTACACCAACATAGTTAACTAGTCTCTTTCTATGGTTCTGAAATAAAAATCGCATCTGAGATTGGATTTATGACAGGTATTAAGGCAGACATTAAGACCTGGTTGATCTGTTTTGTGTGAGCCCATATATTTGTTGAGTGCAGAAAGTTGAGATTTTGTACATATTTAGTGTGGAACGGGAACAATCACCTGGTTCATAATTGCATATAATTGTCAATAAAAATTGTAAACTGCTAACCCTAGAACAGGATTTCCTAGTTGGGCAGCAGTAATCTACTTATTGTTGTCAATATAAATGGTAAATGTGATAAAAGGTAAATAAATAAATAAATAGTTGGAACTCGTCTACCGATGAAAGGATGCACCGATTTTGGTGTATAAAAAATATAATCACAGTCAAATTATACATATATTGAGAATTGATCAGTACAAACTAATATTTTTTTTAGTTTTCATTTACTTGAAATTTTCATGAAATTATTAATATGTTATTTACATGTTACTGAGTTTTTTCTCTACACATTCTGATTTATTGTGTACATGTTTTGTTGAATTGTTTTTCTCATATTATTTTTTTTTCTTCACATTGAGTTTTAATGATTGTTTTTTTTAGTATATCTTTGCAAGAACATTGATTCAATTGTTACAAATATATGGTTTTGTTAAAATCAATTTTATTTTTCAAGCTATCAGATTTGCACTAATTTTTAATGCAGCACTGGAATTTTTATGTTTACTTTTTTCTGTTTTGTTGTGTTTTATAACTTGGTTTTAAGTACTTGCTCAATAACTTAAATTACTTTTTAATGTATGGTAACACAACGCTTTATGAATATATTATTTGATGAAAAAGAATATGTTATAGATGATGATGAACTTACAAGATTTTTTTTTATTAAATTTTACTTAGGTTCATATTTAAAAAAACTCTGTACTTGATCCGAGTTTGATTTAGTGGGCCCCAACATTTAAGGTTGGCCTCTAAGTGGCAGCGATATGATTTATGGTAGTCCTTGTGTTGCCCGACGAGCAACCGCTCCAGGGATGAACAGGACATAAAAGTTTTATAACGTTCCCGATGGAGTGGGATAGGAGATTGCGAAAATCCTCTCTAATTACATTACATTGTTTGAATGTTGCAATAATATCGCCGATCACCGTGGCACAGTTTTAAGCCATTTGGCTACTGTGCGGGCTTTATAATATAAATTTATTTAAATTCATTTCTCGAGCAAATATTGCTCTGGGCTGGAAACACTGGTTAGTTGGAAGATATTGCCATATGGTAATAAAAGCGCCATTCGTGCAGGGTGCAAGGAAGTGTATTATTATTATCACAATGGGTTCAATTCCGAAGAGGAATTAAAATTTGAATTAATATTTAAGTCATTAAAAACAAAAATGTGTTCATCAGGGCTGCGTTTTCAATTAACACCTAGTGCACTTAGTGACGTTCTAAGCCGTTCATTATGACAGGAAACAGACGTTCGAAAGACACTTTGTGGCGTTCAGATTGAACGTCGAGTGTACGCACCAAAGGCTTTGTAAAATTGTCGGGTGAAAAACGCTCTTACAGTTATAGTGTCTGTTGACATATTTTATCTTTGGTAAGGTGATTTCTATTTGTTTCTGTGGTATCTATTATGTCAGTTGACATTATTTATGATGTCAATATGCATTCACAGAGGTTAATTTATAAAAAATATTCAAAAATTTCCAATAAAATGTCACAGCATTATTTACTCCAATGCCCGATTTTTGTCTTTCGATGAAAATATAACCTAAAAAGACACATGTATGATAAATGACATTTGACATTTAAAACACCCGATGCTGCGTTCAGATTGAAATGCCGCTTGAAAGCTTTCAGTGAGATTGGTGTGAAAAACACCATAATCTGCAACTTCAGGTACATCCGACTTTGAGTGTTATATCTGAACCAGCCCTGAGCCATCACTTATGTTGTCATACATTGGTGATGTTCTTTTTATATTATTAAACGTCTTTTATTTTATTCAAACTTCAGAATAGCAAAAAAATACATAAAATGAATACATTTTTTTTTTTAACATGTCTACGTAGGGGACGCCAGCTATTAGGATTTGGGTCCATATTACTCTTCCGAAGAAGCGCACTACGTAGCGTTGGGAGGGGTTTGCAATCTAGAAAAGAGTTTATTAATTCGGATTTTAAAAAGACCCGGGTTGTACGAAGATGGAAACACAGAATTCGGAAGATCGTTCCACAGTCGGGCTGCTGTATTAATAAAGGAGTTCGAGACTTGTTCGTATATGTTGACAATTCATTAAAATTTTAGTGCTTTTTCAGAATTGAATTCATTGCAACATTCAAAAGGTATTGTTTACATTTCAAATAATTCCAATTGTTTTTTTTTTTAATCTTGGTCCTATAATATTGATGTATGATTTTTTGTACCTAAGTATTGTTTTTGTTGAGCAAACGAATTTCATTAAATAAGTTATTAATTTATTTATTTCAGATTTATATTTGCCTGACGTGACGTGATGTGTCAGAACGGTATTGGTATCATACATTCAGTAGGGTGAGAATTATATTTGTGTGTCGTGATGGTTTCAGACGTGTCAGATCAGAACCGATCCCGATCTGATTCAGAGTGATGGAGGGCATAACACATCGGACAAGTGTACACGCACCAGTAATGTTTTTGTTTTGATATAAAATTTAATTGAAAGTATGTATGACCGTATTGAAATAGTAATACAATATTTTATTTATTTATCTTTACAGGTAACAAAATACAAAATGATACATAATTTTCGACCTCACTAGGGCTGGCCTGTATTGAAGTTTATAATTTAACATAAAAAAGTAAGGACAGTGTATAAAAAAGTTAAACATAAATTAATAAAATAGAATTATATACAAATGAAAAAAAAATCAGCTCAGAATTATAATAAACCATGCCGCAGTTACCCACAGTTGGGTACCTGTTTTGATAACTGCAACAATTATCTTACAGTCCCAATTGTAGGCTCACTATATACAAGTCAACAAATAATAAATAAATTTAATTATGATGCAAAATGTAAAAAATATAAAGATCAATCCATTAGAGCAGCTGTTTGGAAGGAGATTGGGAAAAAAAATAAAACAACCCGGCTATAATACCTTCTAAATTTAACATTGAATGAATCTAATATATCTTTTCTTTCTTTATTTTTAATTTATTATTTTTTTTTCAAATTGAAGTAAATTATGTAAAAACAATAAAATACATAGGTAGGTATATGTATAAAAATATCAAATATCTTATCCTTTCATCAATTTAAAGCTTAGACCAATGAATACATCAATTAAGAGGGTGACTGCTGCCAACGTACCTATTTTTTCAATTTGATATATCATCATTATTACTAAACGAATCATTTTGAAAAAAATAACCTAGTTAGTTTGGATATTAATAAAGAGAAATATACCTTAACTTTTTGATTATGTTCTGTATATATTCTTGTAGGAAAATAATAAGCATGCCCCGATTTTAGATATTTATCTTAAATTTCTAAAAAAATATAAGGTATAGAGCAATATTTTTTTTTATAAATTAAAGAAGAACAAAATACAGTGGTACCTCGACATACGAGTTTAATTCGTTTCGCAACCTTGCTCGTATCTTGAATTACTCGTATCTCGAAGCAAATTTCCCCATACAAAACAATTGAACTACTATTAATCCGTTCCAACCCCCAAAATGTCAACCCAGTTTTTTGTTACGTGGTTTAGAATAATAAAAACGTATTTATAAATGACAAATATTTACTGTACTAAAACAAAAAAGAGAATGTAAAGAAATAAATTAGATATCCTCACTGGTCTTTGCCTTTTTCGCTACATTTTTGTCACTTTGGCCTGTAGGCCGTTTAGAAAAAAACATGTCCAAGGAGGTTTGTTTCTTCCTCTTCTTCCTGAGAATGTTCCGGAAATGAGTTAGGCAAGTGTCATTAAAAAGATCAGATGCACGACCTGTTGCAACTTTTTCTGGGTGTTTCTTTTCCACGAACTGTGAAACTCTCTCCCACATTCCTAAGATCTCACTTGTATAAATAACTTCCTCCTCCTCTGACTCCTCGAAACCAATTTCTTGCATAACCTCCGTATTCTGCTGTGACTGTAACTCTTGTATCTACCGGCGGACCTGCTAAACCGAACTCGTATCTCGAATTTCGCTCGTAACTCAAAGCAAAAAATCACTCGCTCGCCGGCTCGTATCTCGAAAAACTTGTATGTTGGGGCACTCGTATGTCGAGGTATCACTGTACCTGGAAAAATATGATATGACGTTGCATTAACGCATCAGGTTAAGTAAATAAACCAAAAAAACTTTTATTACGCAATGGCGCTGAATGGAAAATAAATGTTTTTTAGGTTTATTTACTAAACCTGAAGCATTAATTCAACGTCACATCATATTTTTCTAGATATTTTTGTCTTTTTTAATTTAAAAAAAAATATATTACTCTACGCCTTATTGTTTATTAAAAATATATGATAAACGTTGAAAATCGGGGTATGCCATTATTTTTCTACAAGAATTTATACAGAACATTATCAAAAAGTTAAGGTATATTTTTGTTTATTAATATCCGAACTATCTAAATTATTTTTTTCAAAACGATTTGATAAAAAATTATGATGGTATATCAAATTGAAATATAGGTACGTTGGCAGCAGTCCCCCCCTTAAATACTATCATATAAAAGTCATGTTATGGATTTCAAAGTTCAATACTCATGCGTAAACAGCATCATAAATTCAATATTTTTTGTTAAAAATGTATTTAAAACTTTAACAATCACTTGATATGATGTCCTGATATACTATGTACCGTAGTCTGTCATTTACTGTTATTTCCTTTGTTCTTAATCTCATACTGTGTTATTATATTCTACTGTACTGTTGGATATCTAAAATAAAATGATCAGAATCGGATGATTCACGAGAAAACATTGGGAACTTATGAACACTGAGAGCTAGGACTGAATTGCTTCAAAATATCTTCAGAACACGACATGTAGGTATATTATAATTGCTTGCCATCACATCAGAGCACATCACATCATGTCAGACAAATATAAATCCAGCTTTATACATTTGATGTTATGACAAATATTATTGAATGCAACAATGTCGAGACTTTATTACATCCTTTCAAAATATCAGCATAAAATCAATGCATAATAATCATCTATTCAGTTATTGGCAATATATTTATTTTCAGCTTATTTTACACATAATGTTTTACAAGCCATTTTTATTGTCTTGTTAATATTATCAAGATTAAATAATTAAACATTTTTACTCATAAAATCTCATAAATATATTATAAATAATTGTCCTTTACCTTGTTTGTACATTGAGGAATTTTTATTATGTTATTACAGAATATATATTTCAGTAAACTGATAATATATTTCAAATATCTTATAAATATTTTATTGTTTAAGGAACCAAACAAAATGGAAGCAAAAAGGAAATTATCATTATTTCATACCTTATTTGCATCAGAAAGGGACACTTGTTCGCGGCTTATTCTATTCAAAAATATTTTTTCTGCTTAAGAATGAAGTGTTTTGAGTGGCAGCTCTCCAAGGAGAACACACTTAGGCCGGTTGGGAATGAAGTGTTACGTAATGATTTTCGTAATGCTCTTTATAAGTTTGTAGTTAATATTCAAGTATTTAGATACACAGACATTAAAAATGTAAAGATATATCAGGTTAGTTAAAAGTACTAATTATTCTCTTATTACAAATATACCTATAATATTCTTATTTATTTAATCAGCCTATTCTAACCAAAAGTTTGGTTAGAATAGGTTGGTTTGGTTTGTATGTAGTTATTATTGCGACTCATGTAAACGAGTTGCGTTATATATTGTGTTATAAAGCCTCCATCAGTTTTTTAAATAGAATAAGTCCCAACCTAGTGGGCTCGCACCCAAGTGGACTCATAATCAAGTGTTCCACACCCAAGTGGCCGCAGTCAAGTATTGAATGTATCATATTGTTTCAATATTTAACGTTGTTCATTCGCAACCTTGTTGACAATATTAAATGTTCCAATTCGAATAACCTACGTGTTGTTTGGAGTATGAAAAGAAATCCATAATGAAATTTTCAAACCATGTTGTTGAGTTGTCAGTCTTAGAGCATTATAGAAATAGTCTGTTTGGATTTTGTTTACTCTAAAGATAGTTACATGGGAAAAATTTGATTTAGCATACTTTCGTACTAAATATAAAAAATAAAAATATAATGTTTCAAAATGTATATTTTTTTTGTAATTATAATTGGCCCTTTAAATTTACTACCATTTGTTCTTTATATATTTATTATTATTATTATTTATACAATAGGTGACTCGTATTTATTTTTATTTACTTCTCCATTATAATGAATTTATTTTTCATTTGGGTTATAAAATGAATATTTTACTTAAAAATATACCATTAAACAATATTAGGAACAAATTTGCAAATATCATGTTTTTAATATTTTTTTAGACCTGGGGGGCAAGTCTGATCAACCGGCGAAATCAAAACTATCCATCATGAATGATTTTGATTCCGCCGGTTGACCAGACTTGCCCCCTGTTCAAAATTTAGGTGTGTTTGTTTTAATCCTTTTTATAATCAACTTTTTACAAGATTTCCAGATTTGATATTATAAAATATCAAACAATTAAAATTCGACATTGTTTTTTTGTAAGGTTTACAGCCATTGGGTTCCACCCATCTATATTTTTGTAGAATAAATTTAATTTTATTTGTTTCAATTTTGTTTCGGTTTCAATAGTTATATTTTTTTATACATATAAATTTTATGTTCACAAATTTATTTGGTTTCTTATGGTTTTTGTATTGCAATTGAAAAAGAAAAACTCTGTATTTGTACATGTGTACATTATTAGAATAAAACAAATTAAAGAGTACCTTTAACATTATATTGTACAGTATAATAATTTTGGGATGTATGATATTTTGAAAATTCTTGTTTTCTTTTTCAAATATACTATTTTTGATTAGATGATGTTTTTTATTTCTACATCCATTTAATTATAAGATGCTATTAAACCTTGAAATTATGAAGAATATCACAATCGATAAAGAATAAATGAGTAACATATAAAAATATAACAAAATAATAAATAAGAATATCATAAGTTAAGTAACTTAATCAGCCCAACTTTGTTACATGCACTCACTGCTGGTAACAAAACAACAAATTTATTCCTGTCTAATGTGGCTCCTTAAATGGGTCCTGGACATACAGAATATGTCCACGGATCTTTCCAAATTATTATATGTGGTAAGGCATTGGTTCTTCTTCTTTCTTCTTTGTCAACCATCTCTCCACTGCTGGATATAGGCCTCCTCCAATGAACTCCATCTCTCTCTGTCTTGTGCTTCCCTCAGCCACCCCCTTCCTGCAACCGGAATAATAACGTGTAATATTGTGTACAGGCATCGGTGCAATGGTAAATTCTGAGCGGCGTTAGTGTTTTTTTTTGTTTTTGTCTAAAAAGAATGTTGAGGTGTGCCTTGTTCGTCTGTTTAGTATGTTGAAATTTTAATTTTCAGAAGGTCGGTACAGTCAATATTGGAGTTTATTATGTCCTATTTTGATTCATCTAAATTTATCCGTCTGAATTTTAGTATATGAGAAATCTCAAAAAGTTGACAGCATTTATACGGGACTCATTATGTCAAACGGCGCGGATGAAATCCTTTTACACGAGTCGCCCGTTGGTTATAGACGTTTTCGTACTCTGAAACGAATCAGCAAAAGCAAAAGCTTCCCAATCCTGCACCATCCAGAACAACTCCTCTAAACTTCAGTCCATTCTCGGATGTAACGCAGCCAAGATGTCTGCCTTCTTCCAGGTCCACGCGGTCCCTCAGTCTTGCCCATTAGCAACAATTGGAGGACCTCATGTTTCAGCCCATGTAGTATGTGCCCCAGATTGGAGACTTTCAGATCTTTACACATTTTTATTTTAATATATGTTACTGGTGCAACTTAAAGGTACTATGTCAAATACTAATTTAACGTGCACCCAATAATAATTTGCTACATTTAATATGATACTACGACGTCTCAACCAATTCAACTTTTTGAAAAGAAACTAAAGCTGTTTTACCTGTCTAATAATTCTTAACTGACACCCCATATCCATCCCCCCCCCCTCCCTCAACCTCTATTTCCTTCCTTCCTTTGTTGCTGTGAATTTACTCTTAATAATTTTATGTGATTCTTTCCGTTTGTGATAAATTTTATGTACCTACCACTATCTATGGCCTCACGTTGCTTTGGTTGGTTGGAAAAAATTGCCTTGTGGCAACAAACTCATCATTGTACACAGTGTTGTACATAAAGTTTAATAAATAATATAATAATTTATCAGCCAATTAGAAGTCTCCACTGACAGGCCATTCCAAGATGTAAAATATAACATCATAATAATATAATATGTTTCTGTGACACATAAATTACATAGTATTAAAAAAAAATTGCACTGAGAATATATAATACTCTAAATTTGAATAGTTATGCAGTTTGCGTGAAAACAGGCGTTTATAACAATTTTTACAAACTATACTATTATTTCTTATTGATTATTTTAATTTTATTTTATAGAATACAACAGCAATGCATTAAAAAATTATACAAATATACAAAGATAATTTTTATATAGCCAATAATAGTATTCTAAAATATATTATATACACGTTTGTTAACAATTATGAAAACATGATTGGAAGGGGGAGAGGTAGGGAGGGGAGTGGGGGGAAGCATCGACCACTAGAAACTCATAGTATGATTTATACCCCACGTGTCTCAATGTATAATTAATTATCCTTAATTATTATTATCATCTAAAAATTGAATTTCTATTATTTCTCATTGATTATCCTCACTTATTTAATTATTATGATCTAGAAATTAACAGTAGGTATATTAATATGTTTTTGTTCTGGATAATTGGTTTTTATTTTGAATTTTGTGTTGTATAAAATTTATTTCATAATAATGTATTATTGAGGGGTCGTCAACATTTCAAGTGGATAGAAAAGTGTAGGTAAGTACATATTATACTATGTGAAGAGTTCGGTGTTTGCCACAACTCATTCATTTTATGTACATTATGTAGGTATACGTGATCTTGCCAACGTAACGCATAGAGTCGAGAATAAACTATGAAAACTAAAGGCAAGTTGGTAGAAGAAGATATGATTCATTAATTTTACAAGTAGGTAATAGATAGTGTATTAATATTACATGTAGGTATTACATCGACCTTAATTACTTTCAAGAACATAAATATGTTTTCAGCTTCTGCTATAAGATGATATCAAGCAGCGTTTTCGTTATAAAATACATTATATACCTACGTAAAGATAGGGTTGTCACAACCTCTAGGAATTAATACGGGAGGTTTTATAATCAAGTATTTCGATGTCCAAAACGCATTAACACATTTAACGTCAAAATTAGAGATGAGCAAGTCTTGCGAGACTTTCAAGACCAAGACCGCAGGATTTGTCGTTACAACATCAAGACCCGGGGTAGAGTCTTGCGGTCTCGAAAAATGTTATAATTTTAATTAATTTTAAATTACAAAATAAGCAATTAACTACCTCTGATTACATTACACTATAAATCGGTGTGTTTTGTTATTTCACTGTAATAACTGAATTTTAACAGAAAATTTTTGTTTTTTTGAAAAATTTCCAAGACTTGCAAGAACAAAACTCGATCGAGTATGTAAGACCGAGACCGTGGGTGTAAGATTAAGACCACCCTGTTCATTGTCTTCCGTTTGCTCATCACTAGTCGAAATGCAGCGTTTTAACTACACCTACCTATACGTATGTTTTTTGTGTTTATTTGCGATTTTCGGTTAGTGAATATATATTTAACATGTAAGTATGAATAGTAAAAGACACGCATTTTGTTAAAAGCTACCCTCTGAGGGAATCTCAGCCGTAGTGGCCGTCAAAAGTATCAAAAAATAAAAATGATAAATTATCTAAATCAAAGTTTTTGTTCCATGTAACAATTTTTTACTCAATAAAATTAGTTTTACCCAGTCATACCTACACACATAAATGCTTCACATCCTTTCGTATTGTGATATATTTTTCAGCCAGGAGATCAATAATTGATTATCTGACAGCCATCAGTTGTGTAATCATTATGTATTATCCAGAGTGTACCACGTGGAGGCGAGCAGATTTATATTTAATCTGGACATTTATATTTGACAAGCATGGATCATTTAAATAAACAATTCCTGGATCGTGCAAAGACGAAATCAATTCAATCAGGTGACATAATACAGGACAAAAGGACCTGTAATTTAAGGACGAGGAAAGCTGACCCCAACTGTCGACGACAAGCAGAAAACTTGACCCTGAGCAACTTTTATTTAAGTAATTTTTTTTTGTTAGTTTTCTTACGTATTACGAATATGTTGTAATTTTTCTTTTTTTGATATATGCAGCCAAACGTAGGAATTTATTATAAATAAATATTATATACTAATTATGTAATAATAATTTACTCTAAATAATATTATAAATACTTAATAATAATAATGATTGTTTATTTCCTTTTAAAAGAACAGATTTCATTGGAACAATATTGAAATATTTTGAATTTGTACAAAGAAAAAAAAAACATAATATCTATAAATAAGTATGTAATATATGATTTTATCAAATGCGAAATTATTCTTTTGTGGCTCCATCGCTAATTAATAACAATAAAATAACTTTGTATTAACCACTTTTTATTAGAACCAAGACTACATGTTTCGAGAACAATGCTCTCTTCCTCAGGACACTTAGTGAACTAGTTAACAAATTGTTAACTTGTTAACTAGTTCACTAAGTGTCCTGAGGAAGAGAGCATTGTTCTCGAAACATGTAGACTTGGTTCTAATAAAAAGTGGTTAATACAAAGTTATTTTATTGTTATTAATGTAATATATGAATTCACCCATTTTTGTGGAAGGTATATAGGTTGTGTTCCACTATTTACCTTTGTCTGCTTTTACTAGGAATAGTACCTAATTCCTATTTTAAGGCAGCCAATTTATTTTTTGTTTATTTTATAGTTATCTATCCGAAACATATATGTGTTCTGAATGAAATTATACCTAGTTACATAATATATTTTGAGATCAATTTGATTGTATGTACGTATTTTGTCGAAATTATTGAAAAGCGGTACAAATACGGGACAATTCTTGAGAAATTTTAATCAATGAAAACATGTAGAACAACAAAGAGTTTGAAAATAAGAAATTTGTATTTTTGGCATAAACTTGGATTTATGAAACGCATCATAAAATGGAAATGTATGTACCCTATATGTATCAAAAAGGTAGTAGGAACGAATTTTATTTTACGCAATGAAAATTGATTTTTTTAAAAATTTCACATAAGAGATTTCTCAATAAAGTAAGCATAACACTGGTTAGTTAGAATAAATAATTGCCACACGGCAATAAACTCGCCACTTTCGCACGGTGCAAGGAAGTGTTTATTGTTATTATTATTATTTCTCGAGAAGAAACACTTGTTTGTAGGACGTATGGCAACCCTACTTATTAGTAAAAACAAATAATAGGCAGGGTATTTCTTATGAATGTAATATAAAGCGGATGCGTAAACAAGGAATTATTTTGGCATATACATAGACATGAGTAGTATATATTATGTACTTATCTATGTGTCTAGTACCTACCTAAGAAGCATCTCTTGAAGATTATTATTATTTTTATTAATGCCAGATACTACATATTTTATTTTATTTCATCTGCTTAAAAAAATTACACATATCAAAGCCATTTACAGAGATGTCTTAAATTATTTTAAAAATAATGCTGAAAAAGTAAATTTAGTAGGTAGATATTCAATTGTAATAATTGTGCCAATACAGTCGCCACAATAAGGTTATGGGTATGGTTAGGTTTACATTCTTATGGTTTAGTATGGTTATTATTACATTCTTAGCTGTTTTTCTTCTTGCTTTCCTTCCATAGCTTTTCAGTTTTTTTTTTCTGACATAATTGAATTTCAAACAACCGAAAAAAATATAGTCATTATTTTCCGAAATCATCATTTACCGACACTTATATTTCTATAAATTAATTAATACTATCTAAATTGAAAACGAGGCTCCACCTTTGAATAGTGATTTCCCTCTTTTACACTAGTTTTCGGAAGTCCAGTAAGAGCCGAATAATCGAAAATACAGCAGGCAACAAAAACATATCGCAAAGTTCAGCAATGTGGTTCACAACACATCCTGAACACCCGTAAACCTGTCGCTGGTCACCTTACATTGCGAGATATGCCGTGATGGTAT
This sequence comes from Molanna angustata, assembly GCA_963576475.1. Classification (NCBI taxonomy): domain Eukaryota; kingdom Metazoa; phylum Arthropoda; class Insecta; order Trichoptera; family Molannidae; genus Molanna; species Molanna angustata. Next base: position 10,502,233 of record OY754978.1, on the reverse strand, counting down.
GAATGAATTACTTACTTACTTATCGAGTCCGGAACTCAGATTTTGCCACTCCAATGTGTGGCGGCGGAAATCGCCCTGTCGGTAAGTTTAATCAGGTCGTCCATGTGGCAACCCTCGTCCAATTCTGGGCAGGACAGCAGATGGTCGTCATCCTGCACTGCCCCACAATCACAGAAGGTATCATCCTCCGTCGAGAAGCCCCACCTGTGCAGGTTGCTCTTGCAGAATTAATGAATGAATTAATTTATTCTGATTTGTCGTATGAATTAGGAATATCCATTCTACCTTTTATCAATTCTAGGCGGCTAAACAAGATTTATTTAATTTTATCAAACACTGTTTAGTCGAGAAGTTTTCACATATTATTCTCATTATTCTGATCGATATATAGAAATACTAAACCATAATCAATGAATTTATGAAAGAATGAAGTAGGATGAAAGTCTATGGAAAATCAATTTTTGCAATAAACAATCAATTGTCGGCCTTCGTGGCTCAGTTGGTTAGGTATCTAACTGCTGAAACAAAGGTCCCAGGTTCTATTCTTGGTGGAGATACAGTTTTTAATTGTGTTTTCAGTCTGAATCTGTGAGACTGAAAACACAATTAAAAGTCTGAATCTGTGCATTATTGCAACAAACTAGTGCCTAATTTGAGGCAGTACTTGCCTCCTAATCAACACGGAAAGGTAAATACGCCACCAGGACAAGACAATTTGAAACACATTTTTATGCATAAATTTTAGCTTTCCGCACTCCTCTATATAAAGTTATATGGTAATTCTTAATTTCCTCCGTGCTCGTAGTTTTCTTAAGAAGGGGTACGAAGTTTTCACTTCACGATATACTTCGCGATTCTCAGCACTGAACCACACTAGACTATTCAGTGTGTATAAAACTAATTAGTCCATATTATTAGAACATGAAAATGTATTTTGTTGTTAGTTCTACTCCTATGTAATGAAAAAGTGTTGATAAACAATTTTCTCATCTTTCGTCAAAGTATTATTTTCCAGAGGCGCCACTTCGAAACTATAATGGTCTATATTCATTTTTGATTTTTACTTTGACAAATGTCTTTACTCCTCACTACCCCAATTGGATATATCGGTGCGCAATGAATTCGCAATTTTAATGGTTTATTTTTTATTTCAGATTATCAACTAGTATAATGTTGAAATTGTATTTTAAAAGTTTCATCACAATGTATCTGTGTGTGTGTGTGCTGTGTACCTACTATGTGCTATGTACGGCGGCGTGTTTATTTTACTTGATCGATTAAAGGTCTCAATCGATTCTTTTCAAATTTTGCAAATTTATTATATACTAGTGAACCCCCGGCAAACTTCGTATTCGACCTTCTTTTTCCAGGATTCTCCAACTTCATAGGTAAAAAAACAAATACACGATAAAGAAGAAGAAGAAGAAAAAAGTTTGAATCCAGAAACCGCCCTGGAAGACCTGCAAAGAGATGGAAGGACAGTTGGATCTTATTCTCCCAGGAAACTCCACCTTCATAGGTAAAATGACCAAACACACGATGAAGAAGAAGAAGAAGAAGAAAAAAGTTTTAAATCCAGAAACTGTCCTGGAAGACCTGCGAAGAGATGGAAGGACAGTTGGAGCTTCTCCCAGAGTATTAGGTCATTTTACCTATGAAGGTAAAATGACCTAATACCCGATGAAGAGCAAGAAGAAGAAAAATGTTTTAATCCAGAAACCATCCCGGGCATACGCTTGACAATTCACCAAAGTTTCATTGCAAGCGGATGAACGGTTCCCAGGATAGTCCACCTTCATAGGTAAAATGACCTAATGCCTGATGAAGAAGAAGAAGAAACATTTTTTAATCCAGAAACCATCCCGGGCATACGCTCGACAGTTCACCAAAGTTTCATTGCAATCGGATGAACGGTTTAGGAGCGCATTCAACACATAGATACATAGATACAAACATTCAAATTTATAATATAGATCTCATATTCGCTTAGACTCCATTAGATTTTGAAAGATATTTCAAAGTGACCCCAAGCTCGAAACTTATTTTCAAATTGCTTAAAAGGTACACAACTTTCATAAAATGACATTGAAGAATTATCAAGTTTTCATAATAAAATATACAACAAAAATTATTTAAAAAAAATCATTTCATGAAAATACTGAATATTTCCGACGCATAAAGTGATTGCGTTAGCCAGCCGATGACGGGCCCTGTAGGTGCCTTGAGTTTCTGGTTCCCCTGTAATATTCCGACTTCGTCCCTATTGAGATTGTTAAAATTTGTCATAAAATATCATTGACTCCCGACAGGGGAAAATGTCCAATGTTTGCGTATATGCAACTGTAAAATTATTCTTCGAGATCCTTGAAACAAACATCTACTTCTTCCTTTTCGTTGCCTTGTTCTACTTTATGTAGGATCGGCTCTCCTAATCTTTCGGCGCCAGGATGACCAGTCCTGTATTATCGTGGCTGGTATTTCGGCTTTATCCATGAGCTTACTCATATTATAAACATCATCAAACAAACGTCAATAAATTGTTAAAAATGATGTTTTGGAGTATGCGAAAGATGAGTTAGTTTTGCGAATGCTGTATTAAAAACACACGACATTGATGTCTGTAGCCAAAAATTTAGAACTGTCAAAACAGTCATTCATACCATCACGGCATATTTTACAATGTGAGGTAACCAGCGACAGGTGTTTATCCTATAAAGGGAAAAATCAAACATAAGGAGGAAAATGTTGTGCACTCCTTTCAAATCAGCAAGCAAAGTTCAGCATACGTTCTAAATAAAAACATGGCGGCCCTGTACAACTGTATGGTGTGATGTGGTGAACGTTTATCGCTTCAAAAGTAATTAATCACTTTTTGAAATTTCCGCTTTGCAGTAACCGCATGAAACAAAAAACGGCCCTAGGTCTGGAGCCCAAATTCAGTAAATTATATCTGAAGAATAGAAGGCAAAAAGGTTTCTGAAACCGCCAGTGGTCCACGAAGATAGTGATGAACAAAAGGCTTGCAAGTCTTTCAGCTATGGTCTTGGTCAAACATAAAATATAAAATAAATACTAAAACTGAATGTGTCACAGCAATATCAAGACTGTCCATAACCGTCTTTAAGAGGCTATATACTATATTTTGAAAATAATTTCCCTAATACCCTCAAAAGATACGTCTTAGAAATAAGGAACAGTTTGTATAGGTATACCTAAATCTTTATTCTATTGCATGAGTTTTTTGAATTTTGAATTTGTTCAATACTTTTCTTGTAAAATTAGTTTTAGAATAACCCTTTTTTATTATTTTATTGTAAGTAAATATAAAACTAGTTGCATGTAGCACATGAGATTCAACTGTCGAAAGCGATAGTATGTATAATTGAAGAATAAGTACCAAACTATAAACCCATAAATTCAATTTTTTTATTATTTTAAGATATTTGGTTTCCTATACAACACATGTACCTAGGTATGTATGTCAAGATAGGATAGTATGGAGGTCAGTCCTTTAATCCTATCCAGAATATGAAAACAGCATGATGGTAAGTATGTATGTTTGGAGATTAGTATCAATCTATTAAGTCTTCTTAGATATTGTGTGTAGGCGACTGCCATACAAATTGTATGAAGCAATGTCGTCACTAAATTCAATTTTTATAAAAATTGTTACAAAAAATTTGAGATGTGCTAATACTATGTTAATATTTTTTTTTCAGATATACTTCTACAAAATCGATATTTTATATAGAAAATTAAATTATCTAGTTGGGGTGCTTCGGATTTTTTCGATATTTTGAAAAAATTTGGAAATATAGGCAGTTAAACTCATAAATTTATCATAAAAAAAATATTTTTCTTAATAAAAAATGTTTGAGAAAGCCTGGAATTTTTTTGAAAAAATCAATTTTTAATTTTGTATTTGTCTATGTTTGCACCAATTTTCAGATTTCTAGCTTTTATGGTTTCTGAGATATATGGAAAAATAAACCAAAAATTCAAAAGTTGATAACCCCTGACTGAAACAAAAATTTATAATTCTGAGTTTAAAAGTTTTGTAGGCCTGAAATTATTTATATATTTTGAAATTTTGGGCTCTGTAAGTTGAGCGAATCAAAAGTTATAAAGGGGGGACGGACACACACACACACAGACACACACATATATTTTATAAAATGTTGTATATCACATATCAGGTGGTATACAATATTTTTTCGTGTTTCATACATCAGCAGCTAATTTAGTGTGCATTTTTGCGTACATCTGTATACCCATGACTATCTTTATCCTATCACTATGATATGTCAAAATGTGCACTACTTATAATGTAACAATTTCTTGGAAAACTATTTCCATTCGATTCATTAAAGTATAATCGTGTTGATTTCAGAATATCAAGGGGCCCCATTTTTCGTGGAGCCCTCGGTTCTTGTCTAGTGTCTTTTTTTCTTTTTACCATCTCTCCTCTGCTGGATGTAGGCTTCCTGTCGTCTTTTCTTTTTGGACCCATCTTCTTCCAGCGACGGGGACCTTTTCTGTGACCGGACTATTCCTTTTTTCATATCCCATGGTCTCCAATTCAGAAATCTGGGTGCTCATCTGTCCATTCCTTGTCCCTTGTCTGGCAACATGAACTGCCCATTGCCTATTGCCATGTAAGTTTCGTTCATAATGCCTAATGTAAGCTAGCTAAGACCAGGGATGCAAGAGCTTGCTAAGACCAGGGGTGCAAGACTTAGGTTTGCAGAACCAACAGTTTCGCTGTCTTGCAAAATGTTATAAATACATTATTTTTAATTAAAAAATAAGCAATGTACTTTCCATATAGGGAATTTGCTATAAATAATAATTGACATTTCACAGATTCTTTGTTATTGTTATAAAAGTTGCACAATCAAGACCAAACTGGGTGTGGAAGATTGAGAATAAGACAAGTTCGCAAGACCATGATCGTACCCGAATGTAACACAAAGACCGGGGTTGCTAGACAATACAAATGAATTTTCTCATCACTAAACGAACTAACGAAAAATGAAAAAAATAATTTATATAATATTTTCACACGCACGAAATATACAACACAAGCAGTGGATGAAATAATTGTTATGAAAATAATTTATGATGAAGTGATGGAGTAAATATAATATTATTACGGAATTATATATTTTATGAAACTGTATCGGTGGAAGAGCACAAGGAATATAAATAATAAATGTAAATAAAAGAAAATTATATTCGAAGTTACAAAGAAAAGATTGACCACATTTACGAGACAACACGCAGACATTTTCTCATGACAAACATGACATTCGGACAAAGACACTATTATTTAGCTCCAAAAATTTTTAATATGATAAAAAACGAAATAACGGACATAAAGTTGATGAATAATTTGAAACTCAAGAAAGCAATAGAAACATGGATTAGAAACAAGGGCATTATATACTGTGGATACGAGATCAAGTTACAATAGTTTATATTATTTTTATTTTATAAAAGGTATATTTTATAACAAGTTCTAGTTTATAACAAGTTTAATATTTTTATTCTGTCAGATAAAACAAAAAAAAAATCTGCCACCTCGGAACAGGCTCAGACAGAGGTGGTTTATACCAAGTAAAAAATATAAAAAAAATGTTACATACTATTTATTTAAATTGTACTTTTTCTGATATTTTATTGTCAGTATAGATTTTGTTTGGTTTCAATAATAAAAAAAATATAAATAATGAAAAGTGGCACTAAACTCGCCATTTTTTATGTTTCCGAAAGCCACCAGTACTCAGGGTTCATATCCAATCGTTGTCTCCTGCTGTGGTATCCTTCCTCTTCTTCTTCTTCAGCCTTTTTCCAGCCTCTCCTGAACGAATGCCTTCTCCATTTGATTCCACGTCATCCTGTACTGTGCAGTCTGCATCCAGGACGTGCCAGCATATCGTTGTAGGTATATCATCCCTTGACCTCAGCTGCGGTCGTCCCACATCTTTATTTGTCGCACGACATCCTTGCACAGAAAAAATACAGCATTTATATACATACATACATACCATCACGCCATGTCCCTTACGGGGTAGGCAGAGAGAACCGAACGCCATATCTTTCTATCCTGGTACACATTCATCGCCTCGTCAACATTCATGCATCGTCTCATACATGTTCGTCTATTGTACACGCTTCTAACATTACCGTCTTTCAGAATATCGTTCACATGGTCGTGCCATCCCTTTCTTGGGCGGCCCCGGCCTCTCAATCCAATCCTATGCGCATTGTATATTTTCTTCGTCAGGCGTTCCTCATTCATTCTACCCATGTGGCCAAACCATCTCAGTGTGTTCACTTTCATTCTAGTAATGATATCTTTCTTCATCTTACATTCTTTCCTTATGTTCTTATTTCTTACCCTGTCATACATCGTTCTATTGCAGATTCTTCTTAGCGATCTCATTTCAACAGCATTTAATCTGCTTTCGTGCGACTTCTGCCATGTCCAGGTTTAACTTGCATACGTCAACGTTGGCACTAAGATAGCGTTATGAATGGCAACTTTGGCATTTACAGCATTTATACTATGACGTAAGTCTGACAGTCGCCGATTCACTCTATATTATGAAGTTGTCCGATTTTTAGTGCTTGCTACCCGGATGAAGCATTAAATGAATGCATTATTTCTAACACGATTCAATTTACTTAGAATGCATTCAGTCTTTTGTTATTTTGCAAACGAGAAAACGTTTTATATTTTATAATGTAATACCATCCACAGTAGGTATACACCACCCCTGGGGTGTGATCTGAGAAATAGAAAAACATTCAGTATAGTACCTAGTAACAATATAATGAAATTAAAAATAAGCACTTGGAGTGGCATCACAAAAGTTTTCATGGAAAATTCTAAATCGTATTTCTTGTCTTCTTCCCAAGGTTTTACTAAGTCTTGTAAATGTATACCTACATATTAATTGTGGTGACAGAAAAATTATTCGAATGCTCAATTTAACGAAAATCAATTTTACGAATCACATTTTAACGAAAAACAATTTTACGAACAAACAATTATCAGAAATTACAATTGTTCGAATTTTGACGTCATGTTGGTAGCATTGTGAGAGGAATAAACCATAGATTTTTATTATAATATACATACCTACAAGATGTAGTTAGCAAATTTGGTATGAACCGAAGTGAAGCATTTTTCCGGGGGATTTTGACGATTTAGTTGGCAGACCACATCGTTTTTCCATAGAGAATAACGACTAATGTGATTTTTTTCGGATTTATTTGTCGTAAAATACACTTTGTTTATTAAGATTTAGAGAACAGTTATCTAGGATGTGTTGAAATGTAAGGAAAACTGAAATATGTTGGTAACCAAAACGTCAAACGCACGATATTCCATGACTCACTTTTTGCACGGAGTACTTCATCTAGTATATTATAATAAAAATCTATGAGAGTACCCAACAATAATACAAGTAATAATTAATAATCTACATCGAATATATTTTACTGGCAACAAATATTTCAAAAAGAGAGGCAGCATAATGACATAAATATATTAAATTCGGTCTATTGGTTTTCCAACAAATGTTAGTTCGAATAATTTGCTTTCGGACAATTGTCATTCTGATAACTGATTTTCGAAAAATTGTTATTCGTACAATTGCGCATTCGAACAATTGTGTTTCGAAGAATTTTCATGTAATCACATATTGTGTGCACACATTGTATTAATGTTTATTCCATTCCCGTGAAGTGCAGAAATGCATAAAAATAGAGGGCAGAAACAGAAAAAACAGAAACAGAAAAAATAATATATTCAAATCGCCTAATACACTATCAAGTTACGTGTTAGTAAGGGTAACTATTGCGTGCGTAAAAAGGGTTTATAGTTTATACTCGATTTAAATTATGGAAAACCCAAAATTTGTTGATTTTTTGCATTTTATGAACCGCGAAATCAAAACCCCAGTGATTACCCATATCATGGATATAATATTGTATGTCTATGACATCTTAAGATATTGTAGAACTCCATAATATAATAATTGTATCCATGATATGGGTAAACAAGGAGGGTTTTGATTTCGACGGTCAACCAGACTTGCCCCCCTGACTTGAAATGAAAAAACTTTATCCGTCATTCACTTTTATTTTATGCAATCTTTATGTAGGTACATAAAACATTTATTTCTCTACGAAACATAGTTATGGAGTAATTTGTAAAAATGCTGTAAATATGATATTTTTAATAATTTATTAAATGACTTAATAGTTAATCTCTTTGTAAAAATTGTGAAGTTTTAAAGTTACAAATGCGCATATTTCACGTTTGTTGATCAACTATAATCGGTTTTGTTGATCAACTCATTTTTGTCATTTATTTTAAATACTTTTAATCTATACATTCTTTTGATTCCAGCCACGACACTTTGACACAAATTGAATAAATTAATAACGTATTTAATCTTGTGAACATTTTGAATTCATTCCTCCCAAAGGCCTCGTACAGCGTAGAATATTATTAATGTATAAGTTTATTTTAAAATTTATAGTAAGTATTTCTAAAAGAGGATGAAACATTATACCTGCTTCAAGGGTTACGAACTTCTATACTCAGGGTAATATTTCTTTACAAACTTTGTAACTCGACGCCAACTTCACACAAATTGACAAACTACATTTCTTTACAATTTTCACAGTTTCTTGTTCCGCTTTTATTTGAACGTTTTTAATTTTATATAATATATAAAGTACAACACATATTCAAAAGAATACAATTACAAGCGAAGAAAAAGATACACAATAAAAAGAACATATTTCCCTGTACCAGAGTGCAAGCACTCGTGTGTCTTCTCTTCTTCTTCTTCGTTTCCACAATGCTGAGGGTCGTGATCTATGGGGCCGCCAATGGACAGAACCAGTCACCTCCAGTCCTCTCTGCCCTCTGCAGCTCACACTCGTGTGTAAAGGAGACATATAAAAACAAAAAAGACAATAATTTATATCTATAGAATGAGGTGAATATAATTTGAATTAGTCAATATATGATATGTCTGAATGAGCGGGGGCGTAACTTCCCGCTCAGTGTGTTGGGGATGGAATTATGTTATGTGTCAACAAGTCAACCGAAGAAAGCCTGTAACTCCTTCTGCGAATATGAGACAGCCACTTACCTTGTGACGGGTCTCCAGTCTTCGCAGGCACAGAAGTCGTATCTCCGGTCCTGGTATGATGGAGATGATGGTTCGTCCACTTCACAAGTTTCACACACAACAAACCTCCCGTGGCGTAATTATTAAAACGCAAATAAATTATGGCTATTTTTTCCTCGACAAGACGTAACTTGATCTGTCGACGAATGTGACAATACAGTGTACCGCTAACGGGCGACAACGTGCGAACTGTCCAAACTGGTCAAAAAAAACCGTAGTCTTCCATATCGATGGCTCAAACCATATCCGCCCACCTGTGTTGCTCAGACGTCGAGAAAGCATAACAAATAAGTGACTATCTAATTCACAGAGGGCAGACTGGTCCTACAGTTGACCTGTTTGAAATAAATAATTCAAATAAATTATGTAATTACTGTGGCAAATGAATATTGCTCAACCATACTCCCCGCCTTGGAAATTCGGAGAATTTTCAACGAAAAATAAAGAAATAAAAATAAAATAGAATAAACGCGAGTAACTTTCGCTTTAGGAGAGTATGAAAAATCTTATGTCTAAGTTAACAAAATTATAACTAATCACATAAAGTATAAAGTTAATCTTAAGTTATATAAATATTTAAAGATATATTAATTATTGCGTCGGGATCGGATATAATTTGATTACCGGACGCTTAAAATGTCCAAATCTATTTTTGACGGTCGCGACTCGCACAATTCCGTCTGACCCCGGGTGAATTCCGGTGATTACGCCTAACGGCCAACTTAACGGAGGCGAGTCCTCCTGTTCCACCAACACAACAGTCCTGACCTCTACAGGACGAACAGGAGGCGTAGGGTGCGAAGGATTTCGCCGGAAGCAGCAATTGCATTTCCAAACTCTTCCCTTAACGACGGTTCTGGCATCTAATATCCAATACCGTTGTCGCAATATGAAAACAAGAAGTCCTGGGCCAGTGTGACAATTCCTAACATGCAAGTGATCAATAAGAAGATCCACTACATGGTCATGTTTGGGAAGTAGAAGTGGATGTTTCGCCTCAAATAGTAAGTCCGAATTGGAAAGTCTGCCTCCAATGCGTGTGAGGACCGAGATTTTTTTAATAAAATTCTCAGAAGGCGTATCATCCCAATGAATGTTATAAAGATTCTTCTTAATGAGAAATTTAGCGTATAGAATAATGTGGGTGACCAAACCGAGGACATCAAATAAGCGGGCGACTATGGAGAGTATATTCCGCTTTATACACTTCTCCCAAATATGAGATGTTATAAAGGAGAAGCTGTCGTCAACTGGTTCCCATAATGGACCCAAAATCTTAGAGGCATTGTCAGAATAAGCAGATAAATTCACTACACTTAAATGAGAGTCTGAAGGGGTTTTGAGTACAACTTGAGAATTATTAGGCAATTTTATCAAATCAAACGTGCGGGTCATGAATGGTGAGATTAGTTCTCTGAAAGAGCGTGCAACTCTGGATTCATCTTTAATACAATAGACCAGGTCGCCCATATACAGTTTGGACTCTGCCACTTTGGCAACATCTGGGGAATGTGGTCTCATATAATGAGCCAATTGGCGTAAAATCTTTATCGCCAAGAATGAACTAGTATTAATTATGAAGTGGACCAGATTAAATTTAAAAGTCCATGTGAGATCATTGTTTACAAATCGAAACATCCTCACATATTTACGATGCTTACTAGAATTTTCAGTCTCTAAACACATTTGTTTTATATCCACTGTCTTAGTGACGGGAATAAGACGAAATTCAAGAAAACGTAAAAATAAATTGGCCTGCAAATTAGGATCAAGATGAAGGACGTCATTTAATAACAACCTTGAATATATTTTAGCACTAAAATTAAAACTCTCTTGTAAATTAGATGGTTGTTTAAATCTTCGCTCCAAAACCATAGAACGGCTTTGGGTGGCAGTACGAGAATTAACTAGATTATTCGAGTCTTTACAGAGAGGCAAAGCAGCAGAATATCTATCTTCGTCAGCGTGAGTGACAGAAGATGCAGTAAAGAGATCTTCACACTCTGTCTCCTCTGGGCTCAAATTTTGTATGTTAAGTATTTTATCTAACTGCGGAAACTTTTGCACTAAATCATTAATTGCAAGTGCTGAGAACGAAGTACTCGTATCGGAAACATTATTATCGTAATCACCCATTAGGACATAGCCAAACGCGGTTAATAAAGCGGGAGGTGCCCTACTTCCTGATTCTACCTTGTTTCCTAAATAAATATATGGGAAGAGTTGTGCGCCCAAAACGACATCTATATTTCCAGGAATATTCCACGTCAAATCAGCGAGGGGTAATCCCTCTAAGTAGCCCATATCACCCTTGGCTATATAATGAGTAGGCAACTGATCTGTGATGCAGTCTACGACAAGCGCATGTACCTTGTATTTCTTACAGGAGTATAAGCGTGACTCAATGTCTATATACACATATCCTATAATAGGACGAGATGCTGAACCTATCCCTTTGACGATAGAGTTACTAAAAAGGAATTATCGTAAGATTCAGTGCCTTACAACAATCGACAGTGATCAAATTATTTTGTGAGCCATTGTCAATGAGGCATCGTTTTATTTTTTTATTTCCATTATTCTGTTTCGCATAAACCTGCGCAGTTGCCAACAAAATCGCTGAGCTTGGTTTCACCTCGGCACATAGGGACATTGAAGCGTTTCCGCTCGAAGTATGCTGCGCATTGCAATTGCACACTACGTCAGTGTGAGATGGCGTCGAAGTAGGTAGCGGTCTGACATTATCTTCTCCGTTAAAATGCAAAGTCGTATGATGTCTTTTCTTGCATAACTTACAAGCGAACGACGATTTGCAGTTTGCTACCGTATGCGTACCACTAAGACAATTCACGCACCCACGTTTCGATTTTATAAATTCGAATCGAGCCTGTGACGACTTCAGGCCTTTAAATTTGTGGCAATTATTAACTTGATGTTGAGTGGCGTTACAAAAAATACAAATTTTCTCTGAATTAGTATTCGGTATTTTCTGGTCACTGGCGACGAAAGATTTATAAGTCGACCGAGGTGATTTGGGGGCATGTGGCTTATTTGCCACGCTATTGCCATTAGAACGTTCTAATATTTTCACTTGGTCGTGTATGAATGAAACAAAATCATCATACGAAGGAATTTCTTTATCGCGAAATGACAGTTCAAAAGTTTGAATATTTTGAGGATCAATTTTCCTCAATGCGACGTGTAATAACACAAAATCAATAAGGTCGTCGATTTTTAATTGTTTCAAAGCTGCGACGGATGCAGAATAATTCTCAATAAATTGATCAAGGCTTGCGGACGTATTTGTGCAATTTTTGGCATCGAGAATATTATTTAGGTAATGCGTGGCTAATGCACGTTTATCTTGATATTTTTTAACTAAGTTACTCCAGATTATTTTATAAGATTCGCCGGAGGGCACAATGCCCGCGGTAATTCTCAGAGCCCCATGGGTAAGTTTGCCCATTAAATATTGAACTCTCTGTGAATCCGTAAGTTGTTCATTTTCGTGAACATTTGCTTTGAAGGTCTCATAGAATTTATTCCAGTTTTCGGTCTTACCGTCGAAACTAGCCAGCTCTATTGCGGGCAGATTAATGACGCGTTTTTCATTGCGCGAATAGGTGTCTGGTCGAGGTGCTTGCACGATTTTATTACGAGCGCGTTTAACCTCCAGAAACATGTCGTCAAATGCGTCTAAAGGTTGGAGATCTGGAACGTATTCTGGATTCGATTTGAGTTGATGATCATTGATGTCATATATTATACCTTCAAATTGACTACGCATGTCGTCCAGCATTTCTGATTGCGCCAGAAACCTTTCTAGACTGCTTGACTCGAAGCTAGAAATGTTATTCATCATACGGTAAAGATCGTTCATCCGCGTAAAGAGACGTTCCTTTTTTGCAGTTAAAATAATGAACGTTCTGTTCGGTTCTGCACTTGACGAAGATCCGGTAGTGTTAGGCATATTGAGAAGGTATTTAGGTATTATTTGTGTTTATGTAAATATTTAATTTAGGTATAAAGTATCTAGGTATTATTTGTATTTATGTAAATATTTAATTCAGGGATAAAGTATCTAGGTATTATTTGTATCAATGTAAATATTTAATTTAGGTATAAAGTATCTAGGTATTATTTGTATTTATGTAAATATTTAATTTAGGTATAAAGTATCTAGGTATTATTTGTATTTATGTAAATATTTAATTTGTACCAGTTAAAATTTAATCAATTGACTGTATATTTAGGTATTTATGTAAACATTTAATTTGTACCAGTTAAAATTTAATCAATTGACTGTATATTTAGGTATTTATGTAAATATTTAATTTGTACCAGTTAAATTTTAATTAATCGACTGTGTATTTAGGTATTTATGTAAATATTTAATTTGTACCAGTTAAAATTTAATCAATCGACTGTATATTTAGGTATAGGTATAGGTATAAAAGTAATATTCAATTATATTAATTGTTCACAGTTAATATTCAATTAACCGCCTGTATTTAGGTATATAAAAGTATATAATTTGTCCCAGTTAACTGGTTTAGGTAGGTATGTACATACGCTTCGTATTATTTAATTAGGTATTGTGAAATAATTATTTTATTTTATTGGTTTTAAATTATTTGTTCATAACATATGTACATACGACTCGTATCCACTAACAATTATGTTTTATTAAATTGTTTATCTGAATAAGTATATAAATACAGACCGCACTGGATTATTCCCAACACTAATGTACTCATGTACTTAATGTACATATATATATCGCAATGTTATATACGAACGTACTGTTGTACGTCAATGCACTGTCGAACGCAGGAATATAATATATTATATCAAATATTACATAGGTACCTACGTAGTTATACGCAATATCGCTTTAGATTTGTGATATTTCTTACACACAGACATGTACTCACTGTACGAAACGATGTATAATTGTATAGGCAGGTACCCATTCAACTAACAGCTAACTTGATCGGGTAAAAATAACTAAATCTAACAATTAACTTATATTATGTTCCGATTGATTGAACATAATTGACTGGACATAAATCCAATAATTCGATTCGAAATATACCAAACATTACGTACCGATATCTACAATATTTTTTGTGGGTATATTTAAATAAATGATATGCTATGCGCAATACGTTTATGTGATTATTTATAAGATCAAACTATTTAAACTTATTCAAATTTAACAAAATTACGTAAATTAACAAGTTAGGTATATGATAAATATAATATTTATCGTTAAATACGATATCTAATTTAGGTACTAAATTAACCAACTCAAAACATTCCTTAAAAATTCACCAAAAATTACGTAAATTCACAAGTTAGATATTATATGATAAATATAATATTTATCGTAAAGTATGATATTCAAGTTAGGTGCTTAATTGACCTACTCAAATTCATTAAAAATTCACCAAAAATTACGTGAATTAACAAGTTAGATATTATATGATAAATATAATATTTATCGTAAAGTATGATATTCAAGTTAGGTGCTTAATTGACCTACTCAAATTCATTAAAAATTCACCAAAAATTACGTGAATTAACAAGTTAGATATTATATGATAAATATAATATTTATCTTAAAGTATGATATTCAATTTAGGTACTTAATTGACCAACTCAAAATTCATTAAAAAATTCACCAAAAATTACGTAAAAATTCTACGAATTTCCAAGCATTTATATTGTAATAATTATGTGCAATATTGCTGGGCAATATCCGGCTCGAAGGACCAAATGAATGAGCGGGGGCGTAACTTCCCGCTCAGTGTGTTGGGGATGGAATTATGTTATGTGTCAACAAGTCAACCGAAGAAAGCCTGTAACTCCTTCTGCGAATATGAGACAGCCACTTACCTTGTGACGGGTCTCCAGTCTTCGCAGGCACAGAAGTCGTATCTCCGGTCCTGGTATGATGGAGATGATGGTTCGTCCACTTCACAAGTTTCACACACAACAAACCTCCCGTGGCGTAATTATTAAAACGCAAATAAATTATGGCTATTTTTTCCTCGACAAGACGTAACTTGATCTGTCGACGAATGTGACAATACAGTGTACCGCTAACGGGCGACAACGTGCGAACTGTCCAAACTGGTCAAAAAAAACCGTAGTCTTCCATATCGATGGCTCAAACCATATCCGCCCACCTGTGTTGCTCAGACGTCGAGAAAGCATAACAAATAAGTGACTATCTAATTCACAGAGGGCAGACTGGTCCTACAGTTGACCTGTTTGAAATAAATAATTCAAATAAATTATGTAATTACTGTGGCAAATGAATATTGCTCAACCAATGTCTACTATTGATTTGTTTTCTTTATTTAATTTTTATTATTTTTCAATTAAAGCCAACAATGTATGAAGTAAAAATTAAATACGGAATATAAAATAACTTGCATAAATACCCACTCCATACATCAATTATATGCATAAATACCCACTCCATACATCAATTATATGCATAAATACCCACTCCATACATCAATTATATGCATAAATACCCACTCCATACATCAATTATATGCATAAATACCCACTCCATACATCAATTATATGCATAAATACCCACTCCATACATCAATTATAAGCATAAATACCCACTCCATACATCAATTATATGCATAAATACCCACTCCATACATCAATTATATGCATAAATACCCACTCAATACATCAATTATATGCATAAATACCCACTCCATACATCAATTATATGCATAAATACCCACTCCATACATCAATTATAAGCATAAATACCCACTCCATACATCAATTATAAGCATAAATACCCACTCCATACATCAATTATAAGCATAAATACCCACTCCATACATCAATTATAAGCATAAATACCCACTCCATACATCAATTATAAGCATACATAAGTAATTAAGATATTATGATAAGTAATATAGGTATTTATTCGAATATTTTTATAGAAGTTGCATATACAACGAATAAAACAAGCCAAAAATGAAATAATATTTCAGGCGCAGTTCAGAGATGACATCTATGCGAGAATACTGTCACCTCATGTATAAAGGACTGTTGTTTGCACTGTTTACAAAAAATCAACTTCTCAATAGGTGGCTTTACAAAAAGGTTTCTTCGTTTCTTCATAGATGGTAATAGTAATAAATTTAAATTTTAAACGATCTGTTTGTCATTAAAATAAATAATACTTTCGAGAATTGCATTCATAAGGGAACTCAATAAGAAGGCATAATTGGTGAACGTTACGCAAGCGCATAAAGTGATCACTTAAACCAACCGATGACAGGTTGTAAGTCCTGTAGGTGCCTTGAGTTCCTGGTTCTTCTATAATATTCCAACTTCGTCTCTATTGAGATGTTAAAAATTGTCAAAAATATAGGTATTGTTTTATAGGTACCTACATGTATATCTATGTGTCATGATACTAAGTATAGGCTGGCCAATCTTGACTTTGGTATGACTCATCGCAAAAATATGTCGATCGAACAAAAATACTTCTGCTTTTAATGTATCTATTTCTTATTCTCTGTATATAAAAAAAACAAAGACGGAAGATGAAAGTAAGTCGCAGTGAAAAAACCAAACTCCCATATAAAATGTTGAAACGTACGTCTTTTATAAATCATACACTTATTTCGAAGATACCACGTGACGTTTGTGAATGTGAATGACGTTTTAAAGAAATATTTCAAATCTTCGTCTATAGGGTGACAATTTGTCCTAGTGCGTATTTTTAAACAACAAAAACATTATTTTAACAAATAGAATGTATGAAATTTGTTTCATACACACCACAACCATTTATTTGTCATTGATATTTTATTATTTATTAAATATTTTGTCAAAATTTCTATAATATTCTTATTGTAATGATTACGAAACCATGTAAGGTACGTAAAATAATGTGCAAATATTAAAATATATGTACAGTTATTGAATAAAATTATACTCTTTAGAGAACTGCAGAAGCATGTGGTATCACCGAATATAATGTGTCCACGATAAAAAAGAGAATGAGTAGTGATACACCTCTATTAGAAACACCAAAAAAACGTAGAGTTATAAAAATTAATATGTCGACGTTGACAATTTTACAAAAGATGCAGTCAAAAGAAAAATATATGAAATGCATTCAAAATATAAGTTGAACATCTATAAAAATGAAATTGATTATGATTTATTACCCTTACTATTCTTTTCATTCTATCAATATTTGTCCATCATATCGGTTTTTCAAGTACCTATTGTGAGAATTTCAATAACTCAAAATAATGATGAAATATTTATATGTTTTTAGTAATACCTGTCACTTTGAAATCGCTCGAAACGAATGATGACACACCGGATATCGAGGACAGTGATTAAATGACATTGAATATTTACTAACGTGATGTGTTTAACATGACCTGTTTTACTTTTGAAAAATTGTTTATATTGTGTAAAGTCCTCAGTTGCAACATCAAATCACAGTAAACCTTCAACATACTCGAACCAGTTGCTTCTCGGACTCCTCCATTAACACAGCAGCCCTACTATAGAACAATCTTGAGCGAATTCTGTGTTTCACCTTCTCTTATTATAAGATCGAAAAAATATATTATTAATTTATCAGATTGCAAACCTTCCCAAAGGCTACGTAGTGCACTACTTCGGAAGCGTAGAATGGACCCAATTCATTATAGCTGCCCTTAACGCAGACATGTTAAGTAAGGTAAGAATTAATAATTACATTCTTTATTGTCTTAAATGATGTAATAAGTGAAAATGGAAAGATGATCAAAGTTAAATAAAAAAATTGGGTCCATTGTAAACAAAATGATGGTCACCGTATTGACATCCAAATTACATGTACAAACATACGACTTACGACGGGTCGCATAGTTTTTTGATGACGTCATACTAAAGTCAAGCGTGGCCGGCCTATATACCTACATATATGTGTAGTATGTATGTGTGTGAGTATGTTATGTGTGTGAGGGTGTGTATGTGTTTTTGGTGTGAATGTGAATATGGGTTATGAAGTAAATTTTTTTTTTTTTTTTTTGTTGGCTCTTCACCCGTTAAGAGTGTTCTCAGCCATCTAAGTTAAAATATTAAACTGTCAAAATAGAGAAACCTAAATTATTTTTGTATATTTATTTTACTTCGATCAATTTAAATTTTATGAACAGAGTTAAATTTTAATGTCATTAATTTTGATGAATTTTTTGAGCAAAATGTTTACCTGCCTGGAATTGTAGCTCAACAATGTCCTCACATTTGTTGGCATTGGAACCCCAATCTCTGTGAGGTCGGTAAAAAAGGACGGATACCTATCGTTTATGGGGCATTCAAGAAACAAATGATCCAGTGTCTCATCACCAATCATACATTCGCAGAGACTGCTATCAATGATCCCTATTTTTTTTAAATGCTCTCTGGTACAACAGTGTCCCATGCGGATACGACACATAACGCTGATGGAATGTTTGTCAAAAGCTTTATCATGGAACCATGGCTTATTGACAATTGTTTGTTGGGTCGTTTTGTAAAGTCTACCCTTTTTCAGTGAGCTTGTGTCCCAATATAACTGCCATTTATTCATCAGACGGTTTTTTGCGATTGGTAGGAGATCGTTTTGTGTAATATTGGGATGTGTCCGTGTGTTTCCATATGTTGCTCTCTTAGCCAATTCATCCGCTTTCTCATTTCCTGGTATACCACAGTGACTTGGTATCCATGCCAGACAAAGTTTTCTGTTTTGGTTGCATATTTCTTTAATTTTTTTCCATATATCTATACAGTAGTGGTCATCACTATACAAAATAGGGGATTTAGAGAGTTTTTCGAGTGTACTTAAGGAATCGGTCAATATTAATGTCTTTAAGAATCGTTTTTTATTTGCATAGTTCAAAGCCTCTATTATAGCTATACATTCTGCTGAGAATATTGTAGAATCTTTATGGAGAGTCAAAAGTAATTCAACTTTATCTGAATCACTAAATACTGCTGCTCCAGTATTGCTTTTGCAGTCCATTTTTGATCCATCCGTATAAAGTATTTTCCAGTCATTCCATTTGGATTCAATTACGTGTTTAAGTCTTTTAGATGCAAAAGCATCTGGAGTTATTCCTAATGAGTGGATTATGTTTGGCGGCTCGATTAAATTTTGATAGGGTAATGAGTAAACTGGGAGTGTCTCAGATTTAATGAAATCCGATGAGTATTGGTCTAAAAAGGTGAGGCTATTTACAAGAGGAGGGAAGATTTTATGTTTCCAAAATGGTGATTGATTTGTGAATATTTTAAGCATAGCGATTTTTCTAATTAGAGGGTGGAATTTAATAATATTGCATTTTAAAACAAATTTATCTGACAGATACTGTTTTCTCAGCTCAAGTGGTGGGTCCACGGCTTCCACCTGGAGTGCACATACCGGTGTCGATTTCATAGCGCCTAATATAAGTCTCAGACCTTCAAATTGTATTCTATCTAAGCGTTGTAAATTTTTCTTGGAAATTGGACTAAGTAAAAACGCTCCATAGTCGATTTGACTGCGAACGTATGATATATACATTAAACGTAGAACAGAAGGGTGACCTCCCCACCAAGTACGGGTTACAGCTCGCATTGCATTTAGTCCAGACTGGCATTTGTTAATGATATGTGTAACTTGAGAGTTCCAAGATAGTCTGGAATCCAAAGTGATACCAAGAAATCTTAATTCCGAAGAGACAGGGAGGATAATGTCATTTAGTTGAATTTTTATATGTGGTATAGAGCGTTTTTTTGTAAACATAATGGCTTTACATTTGGGAGGACTGGGATTCAGGCCATTTTCAGATAACCACGAAGAAATATTTTTGAGAGTATTATTCATAATGTTCTCCATTTGTTGGATTTTTTTCCCTGATACATAAATAAAAAAATCGTCTGCATATATCAGTAACTGTGCCGAGGGTAACAGTACATGAAAAATCTCGTGAATATAAATATTGAAGAGGATAGGGCTAAGGACTGACCCCTGTGGCAAGCCTCTGTCGACTTTTCTTTCTTGAGTATCAATTCCTCGAATGTCGAGAATGATTTTTCTATCCAGGAGAATATTCATTATGAAGATGGCTAATTTTAGGGGGATTCCAATTCGGAGAAGTTTAGATTTAAGAAGGGAGAGAAGCACATTATCATATGCACTTGTGATATCTAAGCTTACTCCTATGACCTGTTCTTGTCTAGAGAAAGCTAAAAGAATATCCGTTGTTAAATTGGCTACACTTTCTACTGAGGATTTTTTTTTTCTGAAGCCAAACATATTGTACGGCAAAATATTTTTGTTTTCAACGAACCAATCAATTCGTCTTTTTATAATATGTTCTGTTAATTTAAGCAGAGTTGATGATAATGCTATTGGTCTGTAGTTGATACCTGAATTAGGGTCCTTTAGTGGTTTCAAAATTGGGATAATGAGTTGAGTTTTCCAAGATTCTGGAATAACCCCAGTATCGAACATTATGTTTATTAATTTTAAGAGATATTCAAGAATTTTGTCGCTAGTATTATGTTAGATAATATATGGGATCCCGTCTATTCCAGGTGAAGTATTTTTTACCACTTGTAAGACTGATTTTAATTCGTCTATTTGGAATGGGGCATCTAGCCAGTTACTGCTAGTATGTGAATATTGTAACGAGATTTCATCGATGTTAACAGCATACGGTGGGGCCATTTTATTTAAGAAATCTTCTGACCATAGTTTAGGGCATGATTTAGAAGATGGGGTTTTGTATGAGCCACGAAATTTTCTGATATTATTCCAAACTTCTGAAATTGGAACTTGGATACTAAGTGATGTGCAGAAGTCTTTCCACCCTTTTCTTTTCTTGTTTTTGAGGAACCGTTTGACTTTAGCTTGAACATTTTTAAGATACAAGAAATTTTCAAGTGTCATGTTATACTTGTAGTTTTTATATGCTTGCTTCCTAATTGACGAATGTTCTTCGCTCGCTGAGTCCCACCAAGGAGGAGGTAAGGGATACTTTTTGAATTTGGGATTCTTTTTAGGTATAAATTTTTCTGATATTTCAATCGTTTTAATAAATTCATCGTAGCATTCTTGTAGGTTTTCTATTGAGGGGGGAGTAAATGTTATATTGGGGTTGTTGGTGTAATGATTATATCCTGACCAATTAGCTTTTCCAAAATTACAAACATTTTTATCGAATTTGTTGTTTCTTTTGGATTTTGAGTTTTCAATATGAGAGGTATATATGTATCTGTATGAAGGTTGTGAATAATGCAAAATTATTGGAAGATGATCACTATTGAATGGGTTAGAAAGTATTTTCCAATTCAAGTATGGAGCAATATCGGGACTACATATTGTTAAATCTACTGCGCTGATTCGTTGATTTGGCACAGGGATACGTGTCGGTGACCCGTCGTTAATAATGCAAAGATTCAACTCATTTAGCAGATCAACTATAATTCTACCTAATTTTGTGCATGATGATGAACCCCACATGTTATGGTGAGCATTAAAATCTCCCATAATTATAAAGGGATGTTTTATTCGAGAAATTATGGTTCTTAAAATATTTTTGGTGGGTTGGAAATTAGGAGAAATATAAATTGAGACAAAAGTTGTACCGTCTATTTCCGCAGCAACAACTTGTGATGGACAATTTATTGGTTTTAAATTTATCTGGTTAAAGAAAAATGTGTCTTTTATTAATAACGCAGCTCCACCTTTGCCATCATGTCTATTATCTTTTAGGCATTGGTAGCCGGGAATTTTGAATGTTTTTTCATCGCGGAGCCAGGTTTCAGATAGTGCAGCTATTTGAACCTGGTTCTCGGATAGCAATTTTAAAATAGAGTCTTTATTAGGTATTGCACTTCTGCAGTTCCACTGGGCAATATTTAAGGCCATTTTGTATGAAAGATTATACAGGGAATTATTGTGCGAGTTACAAGTTTAAGGTCTAATTTGTTTCTGTGATAGAGTTTGAATCGATATCTTCTTTATTTAGGTTGTTATTGAGTATATTGACAGTATTTTGTAAGGTGTTATTAATAAGTGCATCGTTGGACGGTACTGAGATATAGTGTTCTGTGGTAAGGAGTTCATGGATCATATTGTATATGCAATTTAGAATTATTTCTTTACGACTATAATTAATGTCTTCAGGTATTATTGTATCTGGGGTAGTTTCATTTGTTAACGGGAGAGCACATCCATTTTTAGGTACTGGATGGTTTCCATTTGGTGCAATTAATAATGAGTTGATTTGTTTTTTATCCAAGTAAGGGGGGGTATTACTATGTTTTTTAAGATTATTTTTGTTTGAAGGGGTGATTACCCTCCATTTTGGCGTGAAATTATTTTGTGTTTCAATTTTGTTTGAATTGTTGACAGCTTTCGTTTTTTCTGAGTATGATATTTTCACGGAGGGAAACATTCCAGCTGCTTCGATATACGATATACTTTGGTCAGCCATTACTTTCTTAATGTTCCTCTGTCTTGTCAATTCTGGGCAATTTATATCGATAGCCTGGTGATTTCCCGAGCAATGAACACAAATAGTATTTTCTTGAGTTACATTACATGTGTTTCCAAGATGATGTAAAGTGCATTTAAAACACCTAGGTGCTGTAGATTTGCAGTTAGTTTTAGTGTGTCCGTATCTTAAACATTGATGACATTGAATAGTAGGGAATATGTAAGTTTCTACTGGTAGACGATTGTAAAAGAGGTAAAGGTGTGATGGGAGTTTTTGCCCTTCGATTGTGACCACAACAGTTTGAGATGGTTTCCATGTCGGGATTTCAATTTTACGGTCTCTGTAGTTAAGCCTTCGAATTTTTATTATTTTTCCGAATCCCGGAGGGACTTCCAAATTACTTAATATTTCCTCGTCAGAAAGAGATGTAGGTATATCTTTTACAACTCCAAGACGAGTTACGTGAAAGGAAGGTATAAATGGTAAGTAGTTGTTTTGTTCTAAAATTTTGTTATTAAGAAAAGTATTTGCTGCTAAATAATTTTTGAATTCGATTGCAATTGTGCGTTTACCCAACGGCTTGATTTTTTTTATATTATCAATTTTATTTTTGTAGATAAACGAACCGAATGAGATAGCCTGTATTTGAAGACTTTCTCCCGCTACTTTCTTTTGTACATGTACAATAAATGGGGAAAGAGAGGATTCATTATACAGTAAAGAATTCTCTTGGTGTACTGAGGGGTTTATGTTTGGTTTGAATTTTTTGGATACTGAACTATCCAATAATGTATTATCATGATCTATCGGTGTGGACTGGGCCTTACGAGTTTGTTTTGATGGCGTACATTCTAATACATTGTTATCTGTTGACTTGGCAACAACGTTACTAGGTAACATTTCGCTAGCACAGCGCATGAAGCGCCGGCAAATTGTTTGCTTACCTACCTCCACTAAGCAATTGTTTTGACACACTTACAAAAAAAAATAAAATAAATAAAAATGGAACGAACTCACCGGTTACGTGGGGACAATATTTTAACTAAGATATGTTCACATAAGCATTTAAACAAAAATTAACACAAAATATAAGTTTTTGCACCACTTAAAACATCAAAAACACAAAAAATATGAGGAGCGAACTACAAGCGTCGTGATTCATTCAGCGGCAATTCACGTCCTATGAAGTAAATTAATGTTCTTTTTAAATGATTAAATTCATTTTCCAGTCTTTTCTTTCTACATGTACAAAGGCATCGCGTGACTTTCGTATATGTCTTTGTGTATTTAAAATAGTATTGGTAATTTACTTGCTTTTACAGTATTGCATCTCTATAATATTTTACAATAGGTACCTATATAAGAATACACATCAGAATTTCGTAATATACCGTAATTTGGCAATCAATTTATTAAATCTTATTACCTAATTTAATTCATATTCATATCATACTTCATTATTCATTCGCGATTCTCGTTGAAGGAGACTTTAACGTCAGCAAAGCCTTGTTATTTATCTTCGTAGATTTTAGCTGATCCTGTTGAATTAGAATCTGGGTTAATTGCAGAATGCAGAGCTGAGAGCACCATTAACTCAATTAGGGATCTTCTTTGTTACAAAATAAAATGTTTTTAACAAGGATTAGGATCTGCGATTCCCTTGGTGGTTGAAGATACAAATAAAAGAAGTAACAGCTTTCGCCTAATATGTATTCATTAAAATATACCTACACGGCATTTTTATTACATTTAAATTACACAAAATTATCATATGAACCTAAATAGGTATAATAATCTTTTTCACAAGTGAAGAACAAAACCGGCAGAGAAAGGAATGAATGTGTCCCTGTGTTGAGTACATATATATCCTAATACATACCCTAAACTCAGCCAGGGTTGCGTTCACAACGAAGGCCGAGCACGCTTATTGAACGCTCCAAGCCGTTCATAATAACCGGAAACAGACGCTCGAAAGACACTCTGTGGCGTTCAGATTGAACGTCGGGTGTACGCACCAAACGCTCAATAAAGTTGACGAGAAGCTAGCTAGGCTAAAATAAATACCAATGCGCATGCGCGCCAAACTATTCCCGGCTTCCCGCTGCATATTGCATTGTCAATTGTCAACCAAAGATATTAAATGTATATACCTAGATGGAGTACTTGTCAACTTTTCATAGCGGTGACGTGAGGCAAAAAAATGTTGTCTCTTTCGCACAATCGGTAGGCAAGAAAAACGCGGTTTGTATGAAGATTGTTGAGTACGACATGATATTTTCGTATATATTAATCGAAAATAGAGTTAACAGTTGAAAAAAATAATAGAAAGCAATTAAGGAAGTAACTGGTGTGCATTGTAATGTAAAAAATACCAACATTGGTTTTATTTTTGTCTTTTTTACCTGTTTTTGTGGTGGTTCATACATTGTTGATAGCTTGGTAGATGACTACCAACTCGAAGTACTTACTGAAATAAAACCCTAGGAATAAAAATTCATAATTTTTCTTTATTTATTTAAACACTACCTTACATCCTATTTAAGTGGCGAGTTTATCGCCAAATGGCAATTTCTTCCAACTAACCAGTGATTTGCGTGAGAAATAAATTTCTCCTCTACCGGGAATCGAACCCTGGACGCAAACAAAGAAGAAGAGGCTTACTACTGTGCCATGGCAGTCGATATCATCTTAATGGAAAAATGAGTTCATATTTTTTATAACAGCTAAATAAGAATGGATTCCCTTTCTTTCATCAGCAACATTTCTAAAATTTACTACTCTTGGACATTTTATCTTTTGTTTTCAAAGATTTAGAAAACAATATTAAATCAAGGGGTTTGTAGAATATTATACAAAAATTTATTGAAAAAAAAAATAACTTTATTTATTTAAATTTTGGTATAGGTACATAAAACTAACAACTTAGGTCTCACAAATTTGAAAGTATAGGGTCTCTGATCACATAAAACGTTTTAAGGTCAAATATAATTAAAAAGTCCTTTTTACTATCACAATTACTGTGTAAATAAACTTAACCACTAATTTTAACACTAAAAATATCATAAAAAACTGTTTTAAACTTAGAAATAACTCAATATAACCATCAAATGTCAAAAAAAATAAAAATCACACCAAACTTAAAATAAAAAAACCAAATCGGGATTCTAATTAACGCAAAACACTAAATAAGTCCTTGGTATAATAAATACATCCATTAAAATTAATAAAATGAGGTATAACGATGAATTTTTCACAAAACACGTCTTTATAAAGGTACACCCGAATTCGTAAAAAATCGTAAGATATCATATTTGGGCCACATTCTGCGAGGAGAAAAGTATAAATTGTTGCAACTGATATTACAAGGCAAGATTGAGGGTCGTCGTGGAGTAGGGAGAAGGCAGATGTCTTGGCTGCGCAATATCCGACAGTGGACTGGAATAACGCAGGTAGGAGAGCTAGTCCGAATGGCGCAGGACAGAGAGGCATTCTCCAGAGTGATCGCCAACGTCGGGGGGACCTGATACGGCACGCAGAGAAGAAGAAGATTCTTTTAATTTTTTGCATTTAATTTAAAAATTCACAGCTCATTTGTAGACTCTAGCAAAGAGTATATAATACCTACGGATAGACTCTAGTATGTCTGTCTGTGACCTGTGTTGGTGTTAGTGGAAATCATTTTGCGCGCATGCGCATTGGTATTTATTTTAGCCTAGCTAGCTTCTCGTATAAAGTTGTCGGGTGAAAAACGCTCTGGCAGTTATAGTATCATCTAAAGTTATATCTATTTTATCTGTGGAATGATGACTTCTATTTGTTTCTGTGGTATCTAATATGTCAGTTGTCATCAGTTGACATTATTTATGATGACAATATGCATTCACAAAGAGGTAAATTTAAAAAAATAACATTCAACAGTTTCCAATAAAAGGTCAGAGATCATTATTTACACCACTGCCCAATTGTTGTCTTTCGATGAAAATATAACCTAAAAAGAGACATGTATGATAAATGATATTTGACATTTAAAACACCCGATGTAGCGTTCAGATTGAAACGCCGCTCGAAAGCGTTCAGGTAAGATTGGTGTTAAAACACCATAATCTGCAACTTCAGGAACATTCGACGCCCGATGTCGAGCGTTGAATCTGAACACAGCCCAGTATTCTAACTCGCGACCAATGGATTACTATCACGAATTAATATAGTTATCCTTACATTTATGCTAGAAAATGTAAAATTATAAATTGATCAAATTCTTCGAATTAATTTGCTTTTCTCAAAATTGGTCTTGTACGTATATCCTCACTTTGTTCTGCTTCAACAGGTTCTTATTTTTCCTAGTAATTAATTTAAAATATTCAAGTTTATCTCGATACCTCTACTATGAAATCTACAATAGGCATATTTTATGATTTTAATTTGTGCCAAAACAATTTATTTCTTAACAGAGAACAGGTCTAACATCATAAGGCGATTAAATTTAGCCTACTATCAAATAAATTCAACCGTTCCTCCACCTCCGCAGTAACAGCGGAAGGCTGATAAAGGGATTCCGCATTATGCTCCAAGTCTTTATAAAGGTACACCCGAAAATAATTGTAAACAATTAGGTAGATACCTTAAATTATTCGAGCAAATTTAGGTAATATTAATGACGCATGTGGTGAGACTGAGCCTCGAGATAGACGGAGACCAAAAATCATCAAATGGTGACCTTTGTTTCACCCAAAAAGGATGTTGCAGCCGTTACTAATTAGAAACATTCGATTACACATATTTAGTCACAAAAAAAACAAAATTCAAATAATAGTCATTCTTTATAACAGATTTGAATATTAAACCATGGACCTGAGGAGAGTTCAGCCCAAGAAGGTAAACTGTGGAAATGGGGTATTGGACATTCTCAAACCTAAAATAAATGTCTAGCGCGTTTATTGTCCAATCAGGGACAACCAAACAGAACGTGATTAATGGTGACCTTGGGTACCTATGAAAAGAAGTGTTGGTAGACCGAAAAAAGATTGACAGCTTTGACCACTTAATTCTAGGTGTGAACATTTTTGATATGGTACGATAGAGACAAATATAGAAACCTGGAGGATGCCTATATCCAGTAGGGAAGAGATAGCCGAAGAGAAGAAGATAAGATAAGAACGGATACTACGGCCCGAATTATAGATTCATTCTCCAGCTTGAGACTGGTCTAGAAGAACACGTTCTCAACCAAAATGGTATTAAAGATACAAAAGCTACTGAGCTTGATCTCAAGACCGGTCTCGAAATGTATAGAAGAGTTGAAATTGCTTCGAGACAGCTATCCCGCTGTCTTGAGAACGGTCTCAATGAGAGAGAAGGAGGCAGCCCTTTACACGAAAAAGAGACGCATATAGACACGGATGAATTTCGCATTAATTACTTTTTTGGCGTTTACATTGTTAGCGATACTTAAATGAATCGAGAATCTTATTTAAAACCTTTCGGGGGTAATTTACATACAGTCATTCATAAACTAACTATGTGAATTAAATTTTGTAAGATTTCATAAAATTTCCTGTACATCCAGTAAATATCATGTTGTATCATATTTTGAAATGGCTGCCTTTCCTGGATCTATTAACTGTAGGTACACATATTCCCATAATATACTATATGATAGATAAACGAAGTATTTCATTTCCTCTTTCGAATAAAATGGTCGACATTTTCACTATTTAATCAAGTATCACAATAGTATGATGCATAATTTTATCTACACTTTCGAAGATTACCATAGCAACGTATTGTCAAAATATCTATAAATAGCTATTCCAACTCATTGCTACTAACATAACAACAGTGAAATTATTGCCATTCGCGAGAAAAAGTACTTATTTATAGAGCTGCATCCACATTTTTTTCGAGTACGCTTTCTCGAATGAGACGACGTACGTATTTTACTTTTAATACGGATTTTCGAGCATGATCTCAAGATGATCTTGAGATGACACATTTGGAGAACGGTCTTGAGAATTATTCTATAATTTGGGCCTACTATAATTTGATCTTAGCCAACAGACCTAGAATCGACAAATTATAAAGCCAAGACCCGCGTATAAGGAATACTAGGAACATTTTTTATGGCGTAGTGGACTTTTTGCATGCTAAAACACCAACTTAGAGGCTTCGCAGCATACATGTTTCCGTACATGGATTAATTGAGAATTCGGAGTAGAACATTTTAAGTGAGTTTTGTGTGCCTGTGTGTGTGTGTGTGTCTGTCCCCCCCCCCTTATAACTTTTGATCCGCTGGATTCACAAAACCTAATATTTCAGAATATATTGACAATTTTAGGTACACAAAACTTTTATACTTAGTATTTAGAATTTTTATTCCCGTCAGGGGCTATCAACATTTTAATTTTTATAGCATTTGTCCACATTTCTCAAACACTATAAAAGCCAGAACGCTGACATTTTGTACAACTAAAGTCATATATAGAATCTCGAAATGGATTTTTCAAAAAATACCAGGATTATTCAAACTGTTTTTATTAAGAAGCAAAAAAATGGTATGAAAATTTTTTGTCTTTAACTGCCTTTATTTCCATTTCTTTGAATAATATCGAAAAATGCCGAATAATGTAAACTAGAGAATTTAATTTTCTATAAAAAAAATATGCATTATAGTAATATATCTCAAACTTTTTTTAACAAAGTTTGTACAAATAAATATTAGTGACGACATCGCTTCATACAATTTGTATGGAATATAAAATATCCAAGTTCAACTATATATTTATACTATCGCTTTCGACAATTGGATGTGTTACATCCAACTAGTTTTAATTATTCGTCTTCGCTATTGAACCCATATAAACTTTATCAAGGCTTTATCATTATTATTTTTTTGGAATTGTTTTGATATTATTTGGCGCACCCACATAACTTGAAACTGTTCCTGTTTTGAGATAAAATAAATTGTTTGTTTAACATCTTCCTGGAACTAAATTCAATGACGAAAACAAACTTCTAGAAAAATATTTATGACACAACGCCTACTTCGACTCGAATAATAAGCCGCTTCAAGCACTTGATTCGCCACTGTCCACCTCATTCAATTTCAATAAAGCGATCAGATATAGATTGTCATATTGATTGTCACTACATAAAATCGCCCCAAATATTGCGCAATCAAGCGAATGGAAAACATAAAGCCCGCTGTTACTTTTCAAACATAAATATTTTTACGATGATTAAGTTCCGACAAAAATACTTTCTTTTAAATATTTTATGTAATTTTTATGGAAACCTTTGGGTATCGTCACGGATTAAACCTTTTTGCAAAATGGAAGGGATGATTGAGGGAAGGATTCATTATTTATTTAAATATTCATTAATTTTTCTGTGTTGTTTGAGGATAAGGATATTTTTTAACGATTTTTTACCCCCCCCCCACAAGTTTTTTTAATTATAGATAGTTATGGTTTCACAATTTTAAGCAAAGTAAAAATAAATTATGTTATTTTTTAAACAACATATTATATGCATTGACGGTTTGAGAGTAAACAAATTAAGTGGATCATGAGATTACTATTTTTGACATTTACACTTTGAAACTAAACAATTCACCATTTGAAATATACTAAAACAATATTATTTAAAACTCTAATACACGTTTTTACCTGTTGTTACTATTTGAATATGAAGGATAAAATATTTCAATATAGGTAATGCACACCCGCACACCGGTCACTGGTTTCCCTACATTGTGGGGTGTGTCATGATGGAATGCTCTTTGAATATTTTGGTCACAGTAGCTTATACTACGCGGGTTAATTGAAGTTAGTCTTTCTCTCTCTTTCATATTCTAAGGTAAACAATCAACGATTGGAAGTGTAATACCTACTTTTACTCTCCACACTATGGAATAGCGGAGGGTTATGATTTCACAATTTTAAGCGTATTATTTTACATCAATTTCTCAATGGGTATCATGTAGAGAATGCACACTGTGAGTTTCGTCGTGATGTGTTTGTATGTGTAGCGTACGCCGTAATAGGTGATTTCCGTACGCCGTACGGATTATCCATTTTGTGTCTCTACAGCACAAACTATAAGTCCGATCGACTTCATATTGATATCATTTATGTAAAGTCCATAAATTTATTGCTGATAAGTTTTCCAAATTTCCACAGTCTTGCTAATCGAGGTACTTTTTATATTTTTAGAACTTTTGATACAATAAAAATACACTCTTCAAAAATACATTCAAGGATTGTCAAAATTAAAAGAAAAAAAACTTGTAGTCTGCCATATCAATTATGAAATGAATTTCATATTTGTATGAAAAATGTATATACCGGAAGTAAAATAGCTTCTGTAAGGGAAAATTGAATGATGAAATTCATATTGAAATTGTATTGGTCTCTATAGACAAGTGTATCTTTTACTCTCCACTTCAATGTACTTCATAAAAATGCATACTTAATAGAAATGTACTTCATAAAAATGCATTAAGAGATTGTCAACTTTCAAGAAGAAAAAATGTACACTTGCTATGTAGTGGAGAGTTTAGTGTTGGCTACAACCCCTTCGTTTTTATTGGAATTTATTGTATTTTTAACATACATTATATATAAGTTTTAGGTTTTTGCATTCTTTCTCCATATAAACTTTAACTGTCCGTGCTCTTCCTAACTTAAACTATCCATACTAACTCTTCCGTGCGCGCAATATCCTTAAAAATATATTTTTTTTGAAAAACTTTTCAACATCTCAATAGAGACGAAGTGGGAATATTATAGAAGAACTAGGAACTCAAGACACCTACAGGGCTTATGACCTGTCATCGGCTGGTTTAAGTATACACTCTATGCGCTTGCGCAATGTTCACCAATTATGCCTTCTTTTTGAGTTCTTTTATCAATGCAATTCTTGAAAGTGTTATATATTTTAATGAGAAACAGATCGTTTGCAAATAGGCTGTTTTTACTATCACCATCTATGAAGAAACGACGAAACCCTTTTTGTAACTCCATCAATCTATTGAGAGATTGGTTTATTTGTAAACAATGAAAGCAACAGTACTTATAATAATAATAATAATAATAATAATAGTAGTAAATTTTATTTAGAGACAATCAATTATAAAAACATGTAAAACTATGAAGAACATTAATAGTTTTTAACTATGTATTCAGCACCTAGCCTACGAAAGGTGACAAGACATGCGGGTTTTTTTAAGTGAGGTGACGGTGTTCTTGCACAGATGTCACTCCTGAACTGCGCCAGATATATAATTTCATTTTTGGTTGTCAGTTATTATCCATTTTTGCAATAAACCAACACATAAATGTGTACAAGATTTAACATTGAAGAAGTTTAAAATGTTTTTAATGTAACACCAAATCGGGTTTATTGGAAGAAGAATATAACAAAATTGGTGTGTATATACATGTATTCAAATCACATACACAGGTAATTTGAAGCAGTGTGATTCACGTTGAACAGAATGTGATTGGAATACTAAAATATAGGTCCTATATATTTTCAAATACCCAACAAATATAACTTTGTAGTTAGTCATTGTCAAATAGTTGGCAGTGAATTAAAAATATAAGTAAAACACTCCTTTATTATTATTTTTATTTGTTTATTTATTAAGCTTCATGTACAATACTGTGTACAATGGTGGGTTTATTTCCACAAGGCAATTTCTTCCAACCAACCAAAGCAACGTGAGGTCATAGATAGTATAGTGGTAGGTACCTACATTAAATTTATAACAAACGGAAAGAAACACGTAACATTATTAAGAGTTAATTCACAGCAACAAAGGAAGGAAGGAAATAGAGGTTGAGGGAGGTGAGGGAGGATGGATATGGGGTGTCAGTTAAGAATTATTAGACAGGTAAAACAACTTTTAGTTATGTTTGTTACATGGTAATTTTAGCTCAAGCGAAGCTCACGGTGCACAATGGTATCGTCGTACTGACTCTAATGTATGCTAGTGAGACATTGACATGGGGGACACGCATGTAGAATTTACGCTGTTGAAATGGGTCGCTCCATAGAAAATATAGATTATCCTGACTTGATGCGTGGTTATCGACTGCACTCTTTGGCCGATCGAAGAAGATTTCTGGATGTCTCATTTTTGTATAAGTTAGTCAACGGAGAGATGGATTGCATCGACCTTGTGAGTGCGGTTAAATTCCACGTCCCGAATAGACGCACAAGACAGTCGGTGATGTTTCATGAGGTAGCAGCTTCCACGCAATATTTTTTTTAACTCACCAATACCGCGATTGCATAGGTTTGGTAATGAACTGCGTGATGTTGCAGATATTTTCAGAGAAAGCTTGCCGGTCGTCAAAAAAAAAATTATGGATCTTTTATATCGATATAGCTGTCAACTTATATAGCTGCAGTAGATCTATTATCACATTCGATTTTTTCCCTCTCATCATTATTTTTTTTTTTTTCTTTTTTGTCTATTTTTATCTTAATCTGTGTTTTTATTTAAATCTATATATTTATATTTTATCTGAATCTATATTCTATGTTTTTATGTTTCATCAATGTCTATATTTTTAATTTTTTTTTTTATTATTATTGAAACCAAACAAAATATAACAATATACAAACAATAAAAATATTACAAAAAAGTACAATTTAAATAAGTTATATGAAACATTTTTTTTATAGTATTTTTTGGTATACACCACCTCACTAGGCTGAGCCTGTACCGAGGTGGCAGAATATTTCATTTCTATATTTCTTTTTTGTCTGTAATCAATTATTGTAAGTGTATATTATAACAAGTAAATAGCTTATGCCGTATATTTTGTAAATAAATAAAACGGTGTAGGTATGTTAGAAGAAGAAATGAGGATATTGGACGAGAATGTATGATTGAAAGAGATATCGTAAGTAAGATGAAAATTTTGCCCTAAGGTGGTTTGGCCACATTTAAAGAATTAGCAATGACCGTGTGACAAAAAAACTGTATAAGGCTGATAAGAGGAACGTAACGTAAAGTTGGCACGATCACACAAATGGAATTTTGAAATATGAATACGTAGGAAGTAAGAATAACAGAAGATGTACGTGAATGAAGCTAGAAATGTATGCCAATAGAGATGAGTCTGACGTTCGGTTCGGCCTACCCCAAATAGAGAGATGGCGTGATGGTATGGTATAATTACCTACATGGTAATTTTACATAGCTTGATAATAAGCTGACAACACCATCGCCATCTATCGAACGACAGTGAATCTTATTAGTAATGCCATCTACTGAGAAATTGGTTGGTATACAATGAAAGCTACGATCCATATACATGGGGTGACAATACTTGCGCATAGTTGTCTCCCATGAATTGCACCAGGATAATTAGTTAATGTTTTTCTTTTTTTACATACCTATTTGTACCAATATGTGCGTAATCGAATATTATAGATATTAACATTATTACTCCGAGTATTATCGATATTAACATTATTACTTAAATCGAGTATGATATTAACATTATTACTTAAATCGAGTATGATATTAACATTATTACTTAAATCGAGTATGATATTAACATTATTACAACATTATATTAAAATTCTACATTTATTGTCAACATCTTCAATAGCAACATAATATTTTGTGACATTTTAAGGTGATGTATGTATGTTCTAGCGAGACAAAATAGTTATAAACTTAATTTAAAAGGTTAGGTTGAAACATAGTGTTTTTACATATTTTTTTGTGTAATCGAATTCTACCAAACAAACAATCACGCGATAATTAATTTGTAGTAAGTAAATTTTCTCGATGTTCAATTATTCGGCGAATTGTTTACGTAATCTGCTTGGGAATTCGGAAGTGAAATATCTTACAGATTCATTCAATGTTTGCAAAGTTTATAACGATTCGATTGTATTCCAGTACAAAATTAGTTTGCAAAGTCATTCTGCGGGGATTCTATTTATAACCTCCTTCCAAAACGGAGAGGTTATCACTTCCACGTTATTTTTTAAGTACCTATATGTCTAGCGATTCCTTTTTACTACGTTGTACGATTTCGATGATTCTTTTTTCATTAGAAAGTGGGTATCTCCCGATTGGTCTCATTTTGAAGATCTGATGATGGGATCCATGAGAAAATCAGCAAACTCTTCAATTTTCTTGCGATAGTAATTCATTACCACATTATAATCCGAATGAAATGATTCTTTTTTTTATTGGAAAGAGTTGTTTCAGAGGTCATCACACATATGGGTTTCATAGAATTTTGATGCTAGGACTCACTTGAAAAAACTGCCTTCTTCCGACCCCTCTACGACCCTCAATCTTCCCCTTCATGACGAGCTGAAGGATGGCATACTTTTCACCTCTCAGAATATGGCCAAAGTACAACACTTTACTGAGCTTAACATTGGTGAATAATTCTCTTTTGGTGTTGGCTCTTCGTAGTACTTCAGTGTTACTGACCATGTCAGTCCACGATATTCTAAACATTCTGCGGTGGATCCACATTTGAAATGCTTCAAGGCGGTTTATAATATTAACTTTGAGAGTCCACGCCTCCACCCCATAAAGCAGAACTGACCACACATAACACTTGACCATTCTTTGTCTCAGCTTTAAGTTGATATTGTCGTCGAGGAAAAGATTTTTCATTTTGTAAAATGCCGATCAGGCCGCTTCTATTCTGCATTTTACTTCAGTATCAGGGTCAAGATTCTCTCAAAGAAAACGTATACATTCCATTAAGAGGGTGACTGCTGCCAACGAACCTATTTTTTCAATTTGATATACCATCATTATTACTAAACGAATCATTTTGAAAAAAATAACCTACTTAGTTTGGATATTAATAAAGAGAAATATACCTTAACTTTGTGATTATGTTCTGTATATATACTTGTAGGAAAATAATAAGCATACCCCGATTTTAGACATTTATCTTAAATTTCTAAAAAAATATAAGGTATAGAGCAATATTTTTTTTTATAAATTAAAGAAGAACAAAATACCTGGAAAAATATGATATGACGTTGCATTAACGCATCAGGTTAAGTAAATAAACCAAAAAAAACTTTTATTACGCAATGGCACTGAATGGAAAATAAATGTTTTTAAGGTTTATTTACTAAACCTGAAGTATTAATGCAACGTCACATCATATTTTTCTAAATATTTTTGTCTTCTTTAATTTAAAAAAAATTTATTACTCTACGCCTTATAGTTTATTAAAAATATATGATAAACGTTGAAAATCGGGGTATGCCATTATTTTTCTACAAGAATTTATACAGTACATTATCAAAAAGTTAAGATTAATTTTTGTTTATTTATATCCAAACTATCTAAATTATTTTTTTCAAAACGATTTGATAAGAAATAATGATGGTATATCAAATTGAAAAATAGGTACGTTGGCAGCAGTCCCCCCCTTAAAATAAATATTTAAAACAAAAAATAAATAAAAATAATATTTCTGTAACAATCGCTAGGTACTCTGTGATTCGGCCGTTCACGATCTAAAATTTCATACTCTTTTAATTCTGTCTCCGTAGAAAGTTCAGATTCATAATATTATGTTTGCATAGTGATTCAGTCTAACGACTCTGAATAACCTTTACTTGACATTTGATAGGCTTACCTACCGAACATTCGATTGTCTGTGATGGATGGAATTCACAAAGACAATTAATTTTGACTTTACCTACGAAGGTTGTAAGTAGGAACAATTTTGCGAGTTTAGCACGATTTACTTCCACAGTAATCAATATTAAAAGGTAGGTACACGGCGTTAATCACTGCAAAATAAAATTATTATTGGAAATCTGTAGGAAAGTAGTAAGTTTCAATAGAAATTTGGAAAAGAATGTCTGTTCAGTAGATTTTGAATGTCGTAATATGAAATATATACCTAATTGAAAAACATAGAAAGATATAAAAAAAAACTATATTTTTTTTATAAACACAGAAAGAATAAGATTAAACAAATTACGAATTAGAAAGTGAAAAGATTTGAAGAAGTGAGTAGTAAGGGTTTCAAAACAAAAAAATCAGCACTAATATGTTACATTTATTTATTTATTTCTTTATTTATTTACTTATTTATTTATTTATTTATTAATTTATTTATTTATATATTTATTCATTCATTTATTTATTTTTTTATTTTTTTTATTTATACATAAAATATGAATAATTGACAAATAATATTCGTAACTGCAATGCCCCACTAGGTAAAAAACCTGTTTACATATTTATTGATTTACTGAAAGTTATGCAGTCACACATAAATTGTACCATAATTTTGATAATGTACCTATTCAAAAAGACCATACAGTTATTTTGGTTCATGATATTCATTTGATTGGCAGGAATTTATTTAAGATCAATTTAGGCTTCACAATTTCAAATGAGGATAGGTTGAAAGGTAAGGATATGTTGTTTTTATACGACAATCAACCTACTTAAGTACCTACTTAAATATAATACATAAATTAAGTTAGTAAATTGAAGTATATATCACTACCATAAAAAAGTATTTTTCTCGAGGTACGAACATAATAACTAAGATACGAAAAAGTTTTGAGAGGTCTATCTATTTATAATCTTGAGAACTAAAAGAAAAATAAGAATGTATTCTAGAATGATTCCGGGACAAAAATAGTATTGCGTATCGATCCACTAGATGAATGGGTAAAATCAGGACCGAATCCACCATGTTTTTGTGCAGATGCATTACCTACATATAGAGCACGGGGAGCTAAAATTAGTAAAATAAATTTAGAATCAAAAGCAGTAAAAAATAACAGTGAATTAATTTATTTAATATAGCTTCTCGGGCAACATACAGGTACTATGTCAAATATTAATTTAACACGCTCCCAATAATAATTTGCCACATTTTAGATACTAACGATATTAATTGTCTCACAGAGCCAGACTGAAAACACAATTAAAAAATGTGTCTCCACCGGGAATCGAGCCCGAGACCTTTGGATCAGCAGTCAGCTACCCAACCAACTAAAAGATAAAAAATGCACATGTAAAACTTAAATAAAATATTTTATTTATTATGTCTTATATAGTTACTTCCCTCTTTTAGAGTTATCTTCGCCGATTTAAAATTGCATCCTCTGCCTCATGTCAGTTCTGTCAATAATCAGACCAAACTTCGGAACATATCCTGTGGGATTGTTGCCACTCAATGGTTTCCTCTGATAGATCACAGCTCCTCGTTGCTGTCCATGGGCCTCTTCAAGGTCCTATTGGTCACGTGGATTTTGTGACCTCAAAGAACAAAGTTTTGTCATAAGTATGGCGCCTTCATGTTTTATATAGAAAACAAAATATCTTAAAATATTAATTAATTTGTGTGTAAGTGTTATTAGTTTAGTAGGTACGTATTATTCAATTATACATACTATCGCCATCGACAGTTGGATCTCATGTGTTATATGTAACTAGTAATATCTTTTCTAACCACCCTCAGCACGCCCACACAGAAACTTAACGGCTTACCAACTGTGCCACGGCGGTATTTTAATAATTATATGCATGTACTGTGAGCTGTCCTTTGTATAATAAAATTAAAAAAAAATTGGTGAAGGTTGCTTGATTTTATGACTCTCCTATTGCACATATTATAACTTTTTTATTTATTTATTCATTAAGGAATACAATAAAAATAAAAGGCCGTAAAAGATAAAAAAACGTAATAAAAAATAACATCAAGGAAATGAAATCGATAAGAAATTAATCATACAAAAAGATTAAGGGGAGGAAAAAATAATAATTATACATAAACATAAGAATAGTTAAAAATTAAAATTAAGGAGCCATAATTCAGTGGTGTATGTGTATGTAGTGGTGTATGTCATCGCGTGTTGTGGTGATGATTTTTGAATGTGCCTTATTTTATGTTTGAATGCTGCGTATGATTTGGAGAAAATGTGTATGTCTCATTCATCTCTTTTGAGGTATCTTGCATTTTATATGAATAAAAAATAATATTAAAAAGACAGACTTCAAATTGTTCATCTGGCACTGGATTCTGGGGATGAAATCACTACTAAAATGTCGTTGTTTTCAGATACTTGGAGTCCATTAAATTCTACGATTTTATATACTATTGTACGTAGCATACGTGGGGGGTGAACGAGTGAACGATTCTGTGTTTACTCAACCGTACATTTGATCCTTTTTAATTCGGGTCGATCCGCACAATTTGACTAAACTCCAACCCTGATCCTTGTGCTAAGGTTTTATATTACTACCGGATTTTATATTATGCAGTTTTAGCACACAGACTACAAAATTCCAAAAATAATGCTAGCAAAACGACACCCGAGCAGCACATACTATTTATTTGTATGAGATCAATGTGCCGCATTATCGAAGATGTTCGACTTTCATACTCGGGTCCAGTGTGGGATTTACATTTTGTAAAAAAATATGTGTCTTCGTAATGACATTAAAAATCATTCTTAGTGTCTTTTGTAAATTAATTAGGACATCAGCGCTCTTATAGCGATTCTGGGTCATTAAACGGCGCTTATAATTCCTTATTTATTACAAACTGACGTAATGAATTTTCGTAGATTAAATAAATTATAGTTTTGAAACAAAAAGTTAAAAAAGTTCAATGCATAGTAAAAAATAAAGTAATATGAACAGTATGATCCAACCGCCAAGTCTTTTGACTTTTGTGCGTTCAATTATTTGTTGATGCGTTCAATTCCGAGCAGGAGAAATTTATTTAAAAATCATTCCTCACGCAATTACATACTTCTTCTTTAGGCTGGAAATATTGGTTAGTTTGATGAAATTTACATTTGGTTATAAACTCGCCTCATGCACAGGGTGTAAGGAAGTGTTTGTAGTAAAAATAGCAATAATATCCTTGTTACAATTCCTAAAACTTGTGACACTTGCAAGTAAATGCACTTGTTACAGGGACACAATCATTCTTGAAAAAACACTTGTTTCACTTGTGTTTTAATATCATTGTTAAAATTCCTTTCACTTGTAAGTAAATATCGTTGTCACAAGGACACATTTATGCTTTAAAAACACTTGTAAGTTTTTTTTATTATTACACTTCCTTTCACTTGTAAGTAAACATTTACAAGGACCAGTTATTCTTTAAAAATACTTGTAAGTATTTTTTTATGTTAGACTTCCTGATGAGTAAATTTCCTTGTTCCAATGACATATTCATTCTTTAAAAACACTTTTTACACGTGTAATTTTATGTCCTTGTTACGTTTATTTACACTTGTAACATTTAGGTATCTGTAAATATCCTGGTTACAAAGATACAATTATTCTTAAAAAAAACACTTCACATTGTTACACTTCTTTACACTTTAAACTTCTTTACCTTGTCCTTGTTTCATTCTTTAAAAACACGCGAAACAATTTTAAATAATTTTTTTTGTTACAAGGACATATTCATTCATTAAAAAATCTTTCTTCAAAAATGTATACAATAATAAGTCCGTTTATTCATCATTAGCTTTCTAAGAAAATAACGTTTGAGTCATTTTCTAGACTTACTGAGCTCCGTACAATAATTTGCATCGAATGAAGTTTTAACTTACATGTTCTGAATTTTAAATTTTCAAATGACGAATAAAACATATTGTTAAATACATTTAAATCAAGTTAAGAACAATTTTAGATTTAGTTACACAAACTCCATATACGAATGTGGGTGTTTCTTATAAGGTGATAAGATAAAGTGATTATATTATAGTGACTAACTAGATTAACTTTTTTCGGTATTGTCATATGTAAGGATATCAAGTGATATAATATGTATTAACAAAATATTATAAACTCAGAGGTAACTATTATACTCATTTACAAATAATTTTACTATTCTTTGACCAATATCAAACGGTTGTTGGTATACTGCGTTACACTTAAAAGTAATGGTATAATGTGAGTCAGTTAAAAAAACTGAATAATGTTGCCACATCTCCAAATTAAGTTCCATTTCTTTCATATTGAAATCTTTAAATATCATATTAGGTTCAGACAGATAAATAAATAAAAACTTTAATAAATAAAAAAAAAAAAAAATAAATAAATAAATAAATGAATAAATAAATAAATATATAAATAAATAAATATATAAATAAATAAATAAATAAATAAATAAAAAATAAAAATAATTAATTAATTGATTAATTAATTAATTAATAAATAAATAAAAATAAAATAAATAAATAAATAAAAAATAAAAATATATAATTAATTTATTAATAAATAAATAAAAATAAAATAAATAAATAAATAAAAAATAAAAATATATAATTAATTTATTAATAAATAAATAAATAAATAAATAAAAAATAAAAATATATAATTAGTTTATTAATAAATAAATAAATATAAAATAAATAATTATATAAGTAAATATATAAATAAATACATAAATAATTCAAAATTAATAAATAAAAAAATAAATATACATATTTGTTTGAAAAGATTACAATTTGAGTTTAATATGATAAAATAATACATATATTCAATAATTATTGTTTAAAAAAATTTTTTTATCAGAAACAACTTATTAATGTATGTATTACAAAAGAAGAAGAAAATTCCTTATTGTAAGGGAATATCCTGTTTTTAACGTAGGTATAGCAACACCAATCATATAACATGAATAAACTATCAACTTATCTACGAAGAGCGCTTTTAAAAGAAACTAACTCTAGTAACATTAATTTATTTAAGAAAACTTGCGTACTTACTGCCATTAGGCAAATTCATCCAACCGTTAGAGGATCGAGACTCTCATAAACCAAGATTTACTGACGAGGTGTTGAGGTATTTAAGTCTTATTCTGAAGTAAGTCACAATTTACAGACATGACACTTCAAAGACAAAAAAAAAATCTTGTCATATTTTATTTTTTAAATTAATATAATTTTTGATTCATACCTATAATTATTATTTTTCAATTATGCGTGTTTATAATATTATCTAACTTTACATCTGGGGGGCAAGTCTGGTCTAGCGGTGATATCAAAACCCTCATGATTAGGTACCCAAATTATAGATATATTTATCTTATATAGTTATAACAACTTAATATATTACAGAACTCCATTGTTTGACGGGACTTGCCCTTTTGGTTGGTCGGAGAAATTGCCAGATGGCAAAGGACCCACTGGTGCTCAAATATGTACAAGAAATTTTAAAAATGAATAAATACATAAAATATCACGGCAGACGATTATTTACAATTTTCTTTATCCACATTTATTTTCCACTATAAATAAAATTACTCTTTTTCCATAGCTCTCAATTATTTTATTTTTACATAAAATAACAATAAAATCGATATAACTTATTGAGTGAATTGACATATAAAATCTTTCCTCGGGATTTTATTACCGTCTCTCTATTATGTTCGTCTTGGACGCATAAACTAGTAGTGTATGGATAAATATTTCATTCGTCCTTAACTGATATGTCAAAAATTGTCATATCTAGTAATAAAAAAAAGATTATTAGGTACTAAAATTCGATATATTATTATACAAATTTGATATAGAACTTATTACAGCACAATTGTGTACAGCTTTTTAAGGGAGGGACTGCTGCCAACGTACCTATTTTTCAATTTGATATACCATCATTATTTCATATCAAATCGTTTTGAAAAAAATAATTTAGATAGTTTGGATATTAATAAACAA
The DNA here is from genome assembly GCA_963576475.1 of Molanna angustata. Classification (NCBI taxonomy): domain Eukaryota; kingdom Metazoa; phylum Arthropoda; class Insecta; order Trichoptera; family Molannidae; genus Molanna; species Molanna angustata. The sequence goes on along the minus strand of OY754978.1, from coordinate 10,459,794 downwards.
AAATATACCTTAACTTTTTGATAATGTTTTGTATAAATTCTTAGAAAAATAATGGCATACCCCGATTTTCAACGTTTATCATATATTTTTAATAAACTATAAGGCGTAGAGTGATAAATATTTTTTTAAATTAAAGAAGGCAAAAATATCTAAAAAAATATGATGTGACGTTGCATTAATCCTTCAGGTTTAGTAAATAAACCTAAAAAAACACTTATTTTCCATTCAGCGCCATTGCGAAAAAGTTTTTTTGGTTTATTTACTTAACCTGATGCGTTAATGCAACGTCATATCATATTTTTCCAGGTATTTTGATCCTCTTTAATTTATAAAAAAAAATATTGTTCTATACCTTATATTTTTTTAGTAATTTAAGATAAATGTCTAAAATTGGGATATGCTTATTATTTTCCTACAAGAATATATACAGAACATAATCAAAAAGTTAAGGTATATTTCTCTTTATTAATATCCAAATTAACTAGGTTATTTTTTTCAAAATGATTCGTTTAGTAATAATGATGGTATATCAAATTGAAAAAATAGGTACGTTGGCAGCAGTCACCCTCTTAATTACAATCAATACAAAAATAGAAATACTCGAATTTTAAATATTGTATTCATATATTATACCTACCTACTACTTAGAATTTTTCAAATGAAATGTCTTATTTGATATGTGATTATATTTTAATAATACATCCTTTTACTTTCCTAATATATTATTTTGCAATAAAGTATATTTTAGTGTAATGTATTTTGTTTTCGGTATCAATCGAAAGTTTGCCAGTGTTCGAAATACATTTTTTTATTTTATTTAAATAATATAACACATAAACAACACAAAAGAGCAAGCAATCGTGCGTAAAGGAGATATTTTAAAAAAAAAGAAATAAAAAAAAACATCTACATAATTATTAATTATATAAAATTAATTAAATACAATTTACAAATCAGTAAATATTATATAAGTCTTCTTTATTAATTTTTTTTTTTTAATTAATTAAATTCAGTTGCTTGTCTCAAATCTGTTTTGAGTTGGTTGAACCACACCATCCCATTATACGTGAAGTAGTATCTATTATATATGTGTTACCTACATGTACAAAGGCACGGCGTAAATTTCCAATGTATTTATGTAAAATGTACATATATGCGTACATTATGTATTTTACTTATTGTATACAACTATCATGCAAGAAAGGTTTAACAATAAAAATAAAAAAAACAAATATCATAATAAATAATGGTACGTACACATACACATCAACAATGTAAAAAAGTATAAATAAATAAATTTTATATTTTATTAAATAAAGTTTATAAAATGTCCATTTTTATATAATAAGAATAAAAGAACAAATAAAACACAACAAAGCAAAATAAAAGTCATCAAAAAAGAAGAAATATACAATAATAACAGACAACAACAATAATCATGATCTACATATTACATATACAGTACCTACGTATTACATATACAGTACACATGCACCAATCATTATAATAATTTAATAAATTAAAAAAATAATTATTTATTTACTTATTATTTGGATATAGGTATGTACGAAGATCTCTTTCTTATATAATTAAAGAAAAAACTTAGACGAGTAGTGCTTTGTCTTTCTATTCTTTATCCTTGGTTGATAGCGAGATTGAAGTAAGTAGGTATGTATGTACCTGCCAAAGATGGATGAAAAGTAACTTTGAATATTGTTTTGATGCAAATGAGGATTCAAAAAGTAAATAAATGCGAAAGTTTCTCAAATAATAATATTTCCGCAGCGTTTACTTCAGGATGTTGACAAAGTTTTAACAAACATCAAAAATATTAAGACAAACTTTCCCCCCCACCAGCAAATCATCACACAGCCGATTTCAGCCTCTTTTTGTCCTTGTCAAAATCTTTTGATTACTGGCGTAGTGTTTTTTTGGCACAGTAATGTTTTGAATATAAATTATCACTGTATGACGAAGACGAGGCTAATATGAAATTCTATATAAGATAATCGAGGAGTATTTTTTTTCGCTCAGTATTTGAAATAATGTCAACCTCGCACGATGATTTTATTGCATGAAATATGGCCGCCTATGAATCGAGACATTTTTCACCGAAACGATTAGGTACATAATTTCTTTTAGTTGTTAAATAGGGTTGCCATCACCTTAATTGTTGACGCACGAAAACTTCAAAAGCCCCGGAAATTTGGATGTAATAAAGTATTTTACCAGAAAATCGTATATACTATCGTATCGTACATTTATTATCCATTTATACAACTTTTTTGCGATATAAACTACATCGTAACAAATAAAATCATCAAATTAATAATATTATACACGACTCTCTTTAAAATTGAGTAACAAGTTTTGATTTAAACGAAATCAATTTATTAAATCAATCAACCTTTTCCCTGATACAAAAAGTGTTCTGACGCGCTCTAAGCAAAATCTAAATCCGGGGAAATCCGGACGTATGTGGCAGCCTTGTATTTGAAAAGGCTTTCTATAAATTATTTCTATGAGCAGTGATTTCGGATGTTTGCATTCTCGAAATATGAGTAGTATGATATTATTGAAATACACTAAAAATATTGGATAATTAATTTTTATTCAGTATTTCTATAATCGAAAATATTTTCACTCAAAATTTCCTTCAAAATACCAAAAATATTTTTACCTACTTGAAAAATATTCTCTAGAAAAATTGAAAAGAGACCTAGCTTACTATGATTCAATTGTTATAAGTCAATTGGAGCATGCGTCAGCCATCTGGAATCCACAATATAATATTTATATTAACAGTATAGAACGAATTCAACAAATATTTTTTAGACACATGAAGTACAAATTTGGTAATAACTAAAAACATGAATTGGAGACATAACAGACAAGACGAAGTACCTCGGACTTAAGGTACATAATAAACTCCATAATATACATAATAAACTCCAATATTTGCTGTACAGACTTTCTGATTTCAACATACGAAACAAACGAATATGGCACACTCCAAAGTTCTTTCAAGACAAAAAAAAAAAAACTATAACGCCGCTCAGAACTCGCCATTATACATAATATGTCGTACCACATTTCGGACAGTAATAATTCATTGTTTTTTTTTACCAGCAATGAGTACATGAAATCAAAGTTTAAATTTTATTTGTACGTTGCCCATTTTCCAAAATAAAGGATATTTTGTTAATTTCATAAATATGTATATGAGTACAAAATACTATAGAAATGAAATTGTTTCACAATATTATGTAACAGATTGATATATGATAGAAGAATATAAGAAATGAGTGCCAGATTAAGATAAATGTTTATTTTATTATAGGTAATACTAGCTGACCTGGCGAACTTTGTACCGCCTAACAGTCAATGTATGTCGTGTTAAATTTTAGCTAAACTTAATTTAGGATTTTATTAAGGTAACAAAATGAATATAAGAAATATTAATATCAAAAGTTTATTAGGATATAATAAAAGTAATAATATAAAACCTTATTATGAATATACCATGCTTACCATGTTACAATAGACCCTTTGATAAAACTACAAAAATCCGTTTTAAAGATAATCTACAAGGTACCAATCCGCACTCCATCCGACGCATTATTTAATGACTTTAATATACTAAACACATCACAATTATATGCAAAGAACGCTTGTACATACATATATAAAAACATAGACAAACTTGACTCTACGCAAACATCTGGACCAACTAGACAGTCCGAACAGGCTAAACTCCTAAAACCTAGACTCAAGACAACTTTTGGACAAAGAAATTTCCTGTATTTTGGAGTCAAATTATACAAAGAACTACCTTTAACACTTAGACAAAACAGTAACCTGAAAATATTTAAGCGAGACATTAAAATTTGGATTAAAAAAAAGGGCAGAGACTATATTAAAAATAAATTAATCACCTGAACTCATAAAATACTCCCATAGTTACTAACCAAAACTGAAAACTAATAAGACATCTATACACTGTCTCAGAACAGGTTTCACCTAGTGAGGAAGTTTATGACAATAGTAAAATATCTGGTAACTATTATGTAACCTAAGTTAAATATATTATATAGTATTAAAAAAAAAAATTCTTTGTTACTAGATTTAAGGAAAATTTGTATTTTATATAATAAATAAAAAAAAAATATGAACCGATTTCAATTTTAGAAAATAAAAAAAATTCAGAATGAAAGAGACTGTCATACTTTACAAGATAACTTAAATGCATTGAATAGATGGTGTGGGAAAAATAAACTTTATCTTAATATAGAGTAATGCCAAACTATTACCTTTCATAGAGTAAAGAATCCGATTGTACCTATACAAATATTGCCTGGAGAATGCAGAGTTGGAGCGTGTCAAGACTATAAGAGATCTTGGTATCACCTTTGATGAACAAATGAGCTTTGTACCTCACATAGATAATATTACAAATAAGGCCCTAAAAATGCTCGGTTTCGTCTTGAGGGCAACAGCTAAATTTGAATCAGTAAATGTATTTAGGACGCTATACCTATCATTTGTTCGTAGTCAGCTTGAATTCAATTCTCCCGTCTGGTCTCCATATTATGCCGCGCACTCTGCATCCATCGAAACTGTTCAGCACAAATTATTGCGATTTTTGAATTATAAGCTGAAAATTTCTACACATTTTTATATATTTTAACATTTTTATATATTTTTATATTTTTTTTACATTTTTATATATTTTTTACATTTTTATATATTGATTCAGTGTGGCTAAGTATGTAGGTAGTTATTCACACCATTCATTTTTATATTATTCAGTCAGTAATATCCATATGTTCATGCTATGTAGTGTTTTTTATTTGAGTTTTTTTTTTTGTTTATTTATTCTTTGGTTTTTAATGTATGTACATTCGTGTTTAATTTATCTTTCTTATATGTTTTTATTTTTCTTTATATATCCTATCCTATCGTTGATATGTCTAGATTAAAGCTAATTGGTAACCGGAGGTTTATAAATTGTATTTCTTTGGTTTATGCTGTGTCCATAGAATTATAATATACGCTGTGTCATGTAATATTTAATTTTGTAAAGGGCTAATATTTCGATTTATTACTTTAAAACAATATAAACTGACCGGTCAATTCAACATAACAGACCCGATATAATAATACATGATACAATTCAAAAAATAACATAAATTTGCGACGTGGCTATTCCATATTCTAGTAATATTATAAAATTATTTGAAGTAAAAAAATTGAAAATACACCGCTTTAGGATACGAGATACAAAGACTTTGGCATTCTCGTAAAATAATAATATTACCGTTCATTATGTCAGCCACTGGCATTATTCCAAAATCGCTAAGCCGTGATTTAGAAATTTTAGATTTCTCGAAAAAAATGATAGTAAAAATGCAAAAATCGATAATAATGAATACATGTAGAATCGAGAGCCTAATCCTTTGGATGGGTGAATTATTCCCAATTGAAATCTTGATGATGCGTTTGTTGCATTTTATTTTGTTATATTAAATAATTTTAAATTTACGCATTGATCTGCTAATTATATTGAGAAAGTATAAAATGGATAATTGAGTGTTATTATTTGTAGTGCTTAATTGTTATTAATATCATTAGTAAATCGGCCAACGCCGTAAAAAAATTCAATAAAAATTTCACGCTTGCATTGCGGTGTGTTATAATTTATTTAAAAATCTGTGTAAGTTTTTTTTATCCGTTTTCTGATATTTCAAAAGTGATTCTGCTATTCGAGGGGGAAACGAATCCAACAAATGAGATCATTCCAATATTGTTCCAGAAGTTTTTAAATTATTATAAATGGTGTATCTAACCCGACATTGTTTTATTCATATATATACATAGATTGAATGAATATAGTGGAATAAGTAATAAAGCGTTAAAAATTGATTCAGTATGTTAGATTGATACTAAATTACCTATTTAATATTTTTGTATTTTGTTGGATGTAAAAATAAAGAGTAAGTTGTATTTTACTTTAAACAGATCTTCATTATATAAACTCACCATATAATTCATTAGAAAGCGATTTTGCGAAAAGAAGTGTCGTGTCACGTTGATATTATGAAACCAAAATATTACGCAATTTTTTTCTTAGCGAAAAAACATTTTCCGATATGTAATTTGATTTGGTGTCTTGGTGAAATATTCCATTTCTTTTTTTTTTCTTCTCTATGATAGGTAGTACCTAACATCTTGCTTTGATGGCTGATATAATCACATTGTACGGACGAGATGTACCCAATAGAATTATCACTGTCAAAATAATATTATATATTGATTTTATCAACGTGTTCATCAATAATAATACTCCCACAATATGTCAAGTCGTAATATTATGTGTTCATAAAAAAATCTAATATAATAAACATCTTAGTTGATTTGGAAAATCGTAGGCTTGAATGTCAGCCATATAAAGGCACTTACTCCGAGAAAAAAGTTTTGATCTAAAAATCAAATTTCCGTGTAAAATATGAATTCCATAAACAGAATTCTGATTTTTATGTTTTTCTCTCAGTCTTTATATCAGACAGATCCCGCGATTGTAGACTATTTGATACTATCAATTGCTATTTCAAAAAAATGAATAAACATAGAAAAATGTGCTATATACTCTTAAAATATTAATCAGCAGTATTTTTTCTCGATACTGCTTTGATCCAACTGTCGATTTGTTCAGGAGAACTTTGTTCTCTTAACATATCGACAATGTTTCAAGCCAGAATACGCGAGAATTGTATGGAGAGGTCTACTTTTTTCACGGCTTTTCCAACTTTGAAGTCAAAAAACACCAACTTAGAGGCTTCGCAGCATATATGTTCCATACACGGATTTACTCAGAATTCGGAGTAGAACATTTCGTGTGTCTGTGTGTGTGTGTGTCTGTGTGTGTGTCTGTGTGTCTGTGTGTGTGTCTGTGTGTGTGTGTGTCTGTGTGTCCGTCCCCCCCTTATAACTTTTGATCCGCTCAATTTACAGAGCCTAAAATTTCAGAATATATAAACAGTTACAGGCCTACAAAACTTTTATACTCGGAATTTTGAATTTTTGTTTCAGTCAGGGGTTATCAACTTTTGAATTTTTATTTTATTTTTCCATATATCTCAGAAACCATAAACGCTAGAACGCTGAAAATTGGTACAAACATAGACAAATACAAAATCTCAAATTAGTTTTTTCAAAAAAATTCCAGGGTTTCTCAAACATTTTTTATTAAGAAAAATATTTTTTTTATGATAAATTTATGAGTTTAACTGCCTATATTTCCAAAACTTTTACAATTATCGAAAAAAGCCGAAACACCCCAACTAGATAATTTAATTTTCTATAAAAAATATTAACATTGTAGTAGAAGATCTCAATTTTTTTTTAACAATTTTTTTAAAAATTGAATTTAGTGACGACATCGCTTCATACATTTTGTATGGCAGTCGCCTATACACAATATGTAAGAAGACTTAATAGTTTGTTACTTCATCTCCAAACATACATACATACCATCATGCAATTTGCATATTCTGGGTAGGAAAAAGGATCTTCTTCCATACTATCCTATCTTGACATACATACCTACATATGTTGTATAGAAAACAAAATATCTGAAAATATTCAATAATTTGTATCTATGGGTTTATAGTTTGGTACATATTCTTCAACTATACATACTATCGCTATCGACAGTTGGATCTCATGTGTTACATGCAACTTGTTAATAAATATAATGTTTCGGTGTCGGGTTATCGAACATATTCCAACTGTCGATTTGTTCAGGAGAACTTTGTTCTCTTAACATATCGACAATGTATCAAGCCAGAATACGCGAGAATTGTCCAACTGTCGATTTGTTCAGGAGAACTTTGTTCTCTTAACATATCGACAATGTATCAAGCCAGAATACGCGAGAATTGTATGGAGAGGTCTACTTTTTTCACGGCTTTTCCAACTTTGAAGTCAAAAAACACCAACTTAGAGGCTTCGCAGCATATATGTTCCATACACGGATTTACTCAGAATTCGGAGTAGAACATTTCGTGTGTCTGTGTGTGTGTGTGTCTGTGTGTCTGTGTGTGTGTCTGTGTGTCTGTGTGTGTGTGTGTCTGTGTGTCCGTCCCCCCCTTATAACTTTTGATCCGCTTAATTTACAGAGCCTAAAATTTCAGAATATATAAACAGTTACAGGCCTACAAAACTTTTATACTCGGAATTTTAAATTTTTGTTTCAGTCAGGGGTTATCAACTTTTGAATTTTTATTTTATTTTTCCATATATCTCAGAAACCATAAACGCTAGAACGCTGAAAATTGGTACAAACATAGACAAATACAAAATCTCAAATGAGTTTTTTCAAAAAAATTCCAGGGTTTCTCAAACATTTTTTATTAAGAAAAATATTTTTTTTATGATAAATTTATGAGTTTAACTGCCTATATTTCCAAAACTTTTACAATTATCGAAAAAAGCCGAAACACCCCAACTAGATAATTTAATTTTCTATAAAAAATATTAACATTGTAGCAGAAGATCTCAATTTTTTTTTAACAATTTTTTTAAAAATTGAATTTAGTGACGACATCGCTTCATACATTTTGTATGGCAGTCGCCTATACACAATATGTAAGAAGACTTAATAGTTTGATATTTCATCTCCAAACATACATACATACCATCATGCTATTTGCATATTCTGGGTAGGAAAAAGGATCTTCCTCCATACTATCCTATCTTGACATACATACCTACATATGTTCTATAAAAAACAAAATATCTGAAAATATTCAATAATTTGTATCTATGGGTTTATAGTTTGGTACATATTCTTCAACTATACATACTATCGCTATCGACAGTTGGATCTCATGTGTTACATGCAACTAGTATTATCCAACTGTCGATTTGTTCAGGAGAACTTTGTTCTCTTAACATATCGACAATGTATTAAGCCAGAATACGCGAGAATTGTACGGAGAGGTCTACTTTTTTCACGGCTTTTCCAACTTTGAAGTCAAAAAACACCAACTTAGAGGCTTCGCAGCATATATGTTCCATACACGGATTTACTTAGAATTTGGAGTAGAACATTTCGTGTGTCTGTGTGTGTGTGTGTCTGTGTGTGTGTGTGTGTGTCTGTGTGTGTGTATGTCTGTGTGTGTGTGTCCGTCCCCCCCTTATAACTTTTGATCCGCTCAATTTACAGAGCCTAAAATTTCAGAATATATAAAGAGTTACAGGCCTACAAAACTTTTATACTCGGAATTTTGAATTTTTGTTTCAGTCAGGGGTTATCAACTTTTGAATTTTTATTTTATTTTTCCCTATATCTCAGAAACCATAAAAGCTAGAACGCTGAAAATTGGTATAAACATAGACAAATACAAAATCTCAAATTGGTTTTTTCAAAAAAATTCCAGGGTTTCTCAAACATTTTTTATTAAGAAAAGTATTTTTTTTATGATAAATTTATGAGTTTAACTGCCTATATTTCCATTTTTTTTTTAAATATCGAAAAAAGCCGAAACACCCCAACTAGATAATTTAATTTTCTATAAAAAATATTAACATTGTAGTAGAAGATCTCAATTTTTTTTTAACAATTTTTTTAAAAATTTAATTTAGTGACGACATCGCTTCATACATTTTGTATGGCAGTCGCCTATACACGATATGTAAGAAGACTTAATAGTTTGATACTTCATCTCCAAACATACATACATACCATCATGCTATTTGCATATTCTGGGTAGGAAAAAGGATCTTCCTCCATACTATCCTATCTTGACATACATACCTACATATGTTGTATAGAAAACAAAATATCTGAAAATATTCAATAATTTGTATCTATGGGTTTATAGTTTGGTATATATTCTTCAACTATACATACTATCGCTATCGACAGTTGGATCTCATGTGTTACATGCAACTAGTAGTAAATAGTTTTGTGTTAGCAATATTTACTCGATACTTTTATGATATTAGAGTGAATAGTTACGTGTGCGCAATTTTTAATACTATTATTTAATATCAAATTTTCAACTGTTTAGTCCTCTATATGTTCAATCTACTTCATATTATCAATATACTAGCGAATCCCGGCAGACCTCGTCCTGCCTGTGCATATTTTAATCTGATTGGTCTTCATGTAATCTGAAATCTCACTATAATTTTTTCCCTTCAGTGTCTATCGATACTTTCAGTTCCTTAGGTCCTTTCTGTCCTACTGGTCCCTACCGTCCCTTCGTTCCCTTCAGTGCCTCCTACCTCCATTTAATTCCTCCCGTCCCTAACGTATGAACCTCCCGTCCCGTCAGTGCCTCTTAACTGCCTTCAGTTCCTCCCGTCTTTTCCATCCCTTCGGGGGAAAAGTCGAATGACATTTATGTTCGTACATATTATAGTGTCGATCATTTTCAATGAATTCCTTTGAGAGATCTAAAAAAGTAAATAAAAAAAATAGTTCAATGTTCGCTTCTGGAGAGACCACGTCGAACGCATGGACGACAATAGAATCGTTAAAATTGTAAAGACAGAAATACCCAACAACAGAATTATACGTGGAAGACCTGCGAAGAAACGTGAGAAGAGTTGGACTACCTCCTCCCAGGATAGTCAAACTTTACCCGACCCGATTGAAATGCAGAAAAAAGTTTAAACCCAGAATCCGTATCGGGTATAATCCCGACAATTCACTTCTTTCATTGCTATCGGATGAACGGTTTAGGAGCGCTTACTGTACATATCAATATAATAACCATACTTGATTACATAAATTATTAAAAATATAGATTATCAATAAATTATTTCTTTTGTATGTTTTTATATATAGCGCTTTACAAACTGAAGACAAAGGAAATTATATATAACATTGCGGTTTTTTGATACGTCATATCATAATCGGTATCAAGTACGTTTTAATAACATGATTTATCAGATATTCATGATTTGCAGCGTTTACAAAGAAACATTTCACCCCACTTCATTTCACATAGGTACTTGTATTTCACAAGATCTTCTTACTTCACACGAAGAGACATTCTTAAGATCAGGTGATAATACGCTGCTTCGTATATTTTATTAATACTCTTCATTTTAGACGAGATTTTATAAGTACCTACAGTGTTTTATTACGAAACTAGATTCCAATGAATGTTACCCTCGTATATTTAAAATTAGCGCTAACCGGTATCAGTTAGTGTTCATAGTAAATATTATAAAATTAAAACATAATTTTGCAGTTCTTAAAATAGACTCTTTATTAAAATTTATAGAGAAATTTGTAGAGATACCTATATACTTGATTAGGTATAGACAAAACCATCCAGCAAAATAGATCCGATATCATTAGAAAATTTCGATTCAATATACTTTTTAGAACAATAACTTAAAAATAACTTCCACTTGTCAAACAACATATTATGTTTATAGTTGGGCTTATAGTTACGAGGAAAAAATATTTTTTATGAATAATAAATGGAATAGAAACAATTTATTATATTTTTACTAAACTAGTTACATGTAACACATGAGATCAAACTGTCGATAGCGATAGTATGTATAGTTAATGAATAAGTACCAAACTATAAACCCATAAATCCAAATTATTTAATATTTTAAGATATTTTGTTTTCTATACAACACGTGTAGGTATACATGTCTTGTGACATACATATATGGATTAAGTATATGAGCTCAAAACATATGAGGATACCTACATCTAGGAATTAAAATTCAGATTGCTAAGTCTATTTTTCGAAGATAACAATGTCTAGGAGCAATTTTAGAGCTATGACAATAAACAAGAGATTTGCATAGCTAAATCACCCAGGGGTTTTGATTTTAGTTACGTTGGCAGATTTAAGGGTATCTACCTAATGTTTTTTTGGGGATTACATAATCACTGTCTAGTGTTGAATCGTGTGCGAGGATTGAATACAAATCAGATGAAAGATGAGGATGTGCAAACTAATTTTTATATCTCTGTGTAAATAAAAAGTAATTTTTATAAAATATTTTTTTCTTATTGAAAGTTAATTGATTTTCATGGCCCGAGCCAAATGCTCGGGTCATAAAAAACCAAAAAAATATCTATCAAAATATAATAAAAACATTATAATTGCCTATCTCACTAAACGTATTCAAAACGAGTGGGTTGTGGCCAACGCTAAACTCTTCACGAACAAGTCAACTTTATAATGTAGGTATTAAATTTTTTTTAATAATATTTGGCGTGACACCCGATATCGAGTGATATAGCAATATTCAAATTTTTTACATATAGAAAATATTCAGCATTTTTATGAAATATGTTTGTTAAATTATTTTTGATTTAAATGTTTTATCATGAAAACTTGATAATTCTTCAATGCCATTTTATGAAAGTGATTTTAAGCCTTTTTACCAATTTGAAAATAATAATATAAAATTTTATGTTTATTGAGCGGTCACTTTTAAATATTTGACAGTTAAAAAAATGAGAAGCACTATTCAGATATCCTTTAAAATCTAATGGGGTCTAGACGAGTATTAGATATATAAATATACAAACTTGAATGAGTACTTTAGTCTATAATCGATAAACCAAAATAAACGCGTCGTACATAGCACACAGCATATAGCACATTGCACATAGCACATAGCACATAGCACATAGCACATAACACATAGCACATAGCACATAGCACTTAGCACATAGCACATAGCACATAGCACATAGCACATAGCACATAGCACATAGCACTTAGCACATAGCACATAGCACATAGCACATAGCACATAGCACATAGCACATAGCACTTAGCACATAGCACATAGCACATAGCACTTAGCACATAGCACATAGCACATAGCACATAGCACATAGCACATAGCACATAGCACATAGCACATAGCACATAACACATAACACATAACACATAACACATAACACATAACACATAACACATAACACATAACACATAACACATATCACATGGTCGCTGGATCTCCCACATTGCGTGGAAATGCCGCGATGGTATGAAATTCGCTACTTCCACCACCACTCGCTTTGCAAATGGGGACTATAAACGGCCCCTTCACAGAACTCTAAGTGAGCGATAATAAAAACTATGCATAGCACGAAAAGTAGCTCACGGAGACGAATGCGAATGGAAGTTTCACACTCGTGGACTATCTTTGACTTCGGGTCTTTTTAAATGAGAAACATCAGAGGTATGATCAAGATCTCTGTGAAAATAATAACCTAATGGTAATTTAAAAATAGTAAGGCACCATCAGAACTAACTTCTTATGCATAATATCGATATTTTCTCAAATCCCAAACAGACATTCAAAAACCACATAATTTCTCAGTTCGTATACTTTTCATGCTCGTGTTTAATTTGTGTTAAAAATTTAGGGTTCAATTACATACTTTTCGAGTCCGAGCACTTCACCACTAGGCAATCCCACTCCAGAATACAGCAACCGCAACGGCATTGTTATTAACCATCATCAGGTCTTCTGCATCGCACCTCACTGGCATATCTTGACAGATGAGGAGGTGTTCATCAGTTTGTATCTCACCGCAATTGCAGGAAACATCTTCTTCTACCCTTATACCCCACCTTAGTATTAATGTTAAATTAATGTTCTTAAATCTATGACTCTAAACTAACTGTGTAATTTCCACCCATAACATAACATATATAATCTAAAATAGACACTACACCTACCGCACAATGCACAATGATAGTGTAGTGTCTACCTATAACTATTACACTCGAAAAATGTAGTTGTTAAAAATAAATAATTTACTGCTAATAATAACCAAGCAACTTTGTTATTATAGTACCTGCAAAGTTCGTTGCTAAAAATTGCCAAGAAAATAATCTGCTAATTTTAACCCAGTAGCTTTGTTATTATTCATTCTTTCTTTTGAAAAACGGAAAATACTAATTGGTAATCAAGCTTTAACATCAAAATAGTATAAACATCTTTACATTACATCTCAAATGTAAATATTAGCAAATCAACACACGATATTTGTGAATAATAATGATAATCTTTGACGAATATCTCATCTTAATTCAACTTAATTCAATCATTTTTCAGTGAAACATGTATTATACTTTATTTAATCATTTTGTTTAATGTGACATATAACATTTGGCGAGAATTATACTTTATTTTTTTTTTTAATATATCGTGTCAAATTTGATAAATATTAATATTTTTATGTATGAAATGTCAAATTTGACAGATGTTGAATACAAAATGTCCGTACCTATAGGTACCTGTTACTCGGTTAAATTTAAACAAGTACATTGCTATTGGCAACCAACTTCATTTTAACAGTATTTAATTGTCAGATAATAACCAAGTGCAACTTTGCTATTTTTAATCATGTATAGGTTAATAACTACCAATATGAATTTTTACATTTCTATTGGTAACCAACTTACATTTTAACAGTATTCAATTGTTAGATAATACCAAGTGCAACTTTGTTATTTTTTATCATATATTGGTTAATAACTACCAATATGACATTAACCGAGCCAAAAAGGTACTTTGCTAACTTTAGATTTTTTCAGTGAAGCATAGAATATTTGGGCATTCTTGCTTGTATGTATCTATGCTAAACAAAATAAAATAACTATGACAGATGGTATGAAATATAATGTGAAATAAAATAAGTTTACTTTTGTTTCAGTAAACATTGAGATCGCGCACGATGGCGGACGGAAGGAACCTCACCAACAGCCACGGCTACATAACGTCCTACACCGACACGGGACAGAACATGTCCGACATGAACGCCACAATACTGGAGATTGAGCAGAAGCTGTCCCTGAGGAACCTGGACGCCATCCTGGAGGCCTGGAGGCAGATGTCGAAGACTGGCGCCCTGCACAACGTCAACGTGGCCGACGTCCTCATGGCCATAGAGTACTTCCAAAGGATGACCCCAGACTATCCGTCATGCCACTACTGTACGGGTCACATGAAAGATGTCATCACCTCGTACAATAATGTTCACGTCTATGTTTGTCTAGTGGTGAGTTATACCTATTAATTATTTATCGCTTATTTAAACTTTTGGATTTTTTACTAACAAACTTTTTCTGAATATTATTTATAATTTTTCGACAGTTAATTCTGTTGAAATTCCAGTATAAAATATAATATTAATTACTTACGATAAGCAAAGAACTAACGGTCATACTTATTAGATTTCGTTTAAACCTTACTCAACGCGCTACTAGATAATCACGACTAAATCAGTTAAGATCGGTATTAAAAATCTTACTTATAAATGTATACTAAGATGTGACTAACTAGTTCATCGAATTGTTTACGAACATCCTCATTTATTTTATTCATATGGCCGCAATGGCTTCACAGATGTCAAAAAATAGATAAATGCATGTAATCTTTGGATAACTCACATCGAAAAACGAAAACAAACACCGCGTTGTGCCGTGTTGAGTCAATACGATTGCGATGAAGAATAACAAGGAAAAACGTTTTAGGTATTAATTTTTTCTGTCAATCTCAAATATGCGCCAGATCATATTATGTGAAAGATCCGCCATTTTGAAATATTTGGTATGTCGCATTAGTAAAGCGTAAAAAAAACCTCTCGACCCGTCCTAACTTGACGTCTACTAAATAAAGGTGTAATAAAGCTAGGCATAGTTTATAAGTAAACTCATTCGTTAATCACCCTTTATTACCAGGTACTATAGATAGATCAGAGGCAGAAGTCGGCGCCTCACTGTAAATATAACATTTTCAATAAATATAAAATATAAAGTGCTCTTTATTCAATGAAATTGAAATGGCGTCTTTATTTTTACGTGGCAATATTGCACATGATTCATTATGGGTGTTTAATCAAAATATATTGTGGAAGAAAAGTATTTTCCTTTCTCTCGTGAAGTGTAATCAAATATACCCATGTTTCTTTTATTTATTCTAGATCTTTCTCTAATAATTGTTTATTCTGAGCCTTTCTTTAATTTCCTCTCAGCTTAGTTTCTAAAATGATCGGCGTATGTTTTCGCTCCAGCCTACCACCAGCGTTCCGTGCCGTGAGCATGTTGACAAAATATGCCAACTGAATTTTTATACGATTTATCGAAAATCATCCTATTACTTTGAGCGATGGATTTTGGTTTGATTTCATCACAACATATTCTTACAGACAAATTATTATTATTATTATTTCGTATGGCATAAATATACATATTATGAAAAGAAAAATAGCACAAGCACGTCAAAAGTAAAAATGTATAATAGTTCATACGCAGGGTGCTCGTCACAGGTATACATCCAAGTCATCAAGCCAGGCAGCAGCCGATGCAGTGGCCGTGATAAAATCACTTTCGCCACCATGAAATAAATAAATAAAGACAAATAGAAATCGATTATGAAAAATATCGATTTTACTAATGAAAATTATCTGTGCGTCTCTAAATACCATCATAATACAAAAAAATAATATCTCTGTGCATAGTGCACTGGTGTGCTTATTGCAACTAGCCAATTTATTTCTATGAATAATTCAAGACAACAGAAAAAATATTGATAGCAAAAATAAACGCGTGGGTCGTGGCCAACACCCTCTCCACTACATAGTAAATGTACATTTTTTCTTTTTGAATCCCTACAATGCATTTTTATGAATTTGAATGCATTTTTATAAAGTACATTTCTATTAGATTCCTAAACAAATATTATAGTTTCCCTGAGGACATAAGTTTTCATAATACACCATACATACAAAACTCATTGTATGAACTCTCTGCATGATATCTGTTGAGAAATTGACGTAAAAAAATTAGCTTAACACTAGACAATCGTGTATGGGACAGTGAATTAATGTATATGAGATGATATATATGTGTCGGGATAGAATAATGCGGTTTTTGATTCTCTCTATCTACCCGATTAGGAAGATGGCATGATAGTATGAAGATGAATACTATTACATTCATAGTAGTGGAGAGTAAAAAAATACAGTTTTCTATAGAAACACATATACAATATCAATATGAAGTTGATAACTCATTTTTCTCCAACAGATGGTATTTTACTTAATTTTACTGATGGTATAAAAAGTTCATACATTCGCGGAAGCTTAGGAGTGACAGGCATTAACAACAAATTAGAAGAAAGACAATTGAGATGGTATGGTCACATATTAAGAAGACCTGAGGATCACATTGTGAACCAGGCTATGGCCGTAGATATCCCCCGATCAACGAATAGGGGAAGACCATAAAATACATGGATGGCGCAAAGGAGTTCACAATTGATGAAACAAGAATTGACATTGGAGGCGGCCCAGAACCGAAGAGTGTACAGCTTGAGGACGAGGAGAGCTGACCCCAACAGTCTTCATCGACGATAAGTTGGGAAGAGGCCAGGAAGAAGAAGATGGTATTTTACTTCTGTTATATACATTTTTCATATAAATATGTAATATCACAATAATTAATATATGTAGTTGATAAATCTTTGAATGCACTTTTGAAGAGTGTTTTTCTATTGTATTAAAAAATCGATTTTCCAGACCGTGAAAGCATTCTTAAAGTTTTAACAGATGAAATCAAAGAGAAAAAAATGAACCGTTGTCGACGAAAAACTAATCAGCTCTTAAAAACAACACAGTAAAACATTAAAAAGTTGATTTTTTATTTGCCAAGTTGTAGCACTGGTTGTGAATAAAGTAATGCGCAAAGTATTCATCGTTTAAAACATTCTCGTTTTTGATTTATGCTCTACCAAAAAAAAAAAACAGCCACATACATATAAATATACATATCTCAATATTACTCACTAAAATATTATAGTGTCAATGTCAGTTGGTACATTTTGGTAATATGTTCACCTTGAATACCATATAACTCAAAGTTTGCTCTCATTTTGTTTTGTGAAACTTTCGTTTTAAATTCCTTTGTTGAGATGATGTGCAAACAACAACCAACCCCTTTCCTTCGTTATGTCACTAATTATTCTTATCCATTCCTTACACAAATAACACGAACCTTTTAAAGATTTAACTAGGTGAAATTAATACTTACCTACCTACATATTATATACATACATACATCACCGTTATTTTATTTTGGGAAATTATTCATGTTAAATTGTTCGTGTCTATTTATGTGAAACTCTGACATATGTTAATATTGTGAAAATATATAGAACTCTCAGTAAATATCGTGGAAATATATCAAACTCTATGCACATTGTACATATTGTACCTACATGTAAATAAGTGTGTATATATATGTGTCACTGGTGGGTGTGTCATTGGTCTATGATATATTGTGTCATTGGTATATATATATATATATATATATATATATATATATATATATATATATATATATATATATATATATATATATATATATATATATATATATATATATATATATATATATATATATATATATATATATATATATATATAATTTTTTCTATATGTTGTATTTTGTTTTTTATTTTCTTGTCAAACAATATATTTTAAATACAGTGATTTTACGTGTCATTTTTATGGAAGTGTATTATTAATTTTTTTTTTCTCATATTGTTATTATTGTTTTTTTTTTGTTTATTGTCGATCATGTGGTTGATGTTTATGGTTTTGTTGTTTTTATGTGTGCGTATGTATGTGCATGTGTGTATGTGTATATGTGCATATATGCATGTATATATGTATAATGTATATTATTGTATTTTACTGAATAGCCTCACCTTAAGACAGGCGTAGCCGTTTAGGTAAGGTTATGATGAATAAAAAGAGAGAGGAGGAAGTTATTATGTATTATGTTTTGTTGACTTTTTAGTTTCTTTTATTTCTTTTTTGTACTTGCATTTTTACTGTATAAATATGTAAATAAATAAATATTGGGGAAATATATATCGAACTCTGTAAATATCGTGGAAATATATTTGTTTATTTGTAAATTTTGTAGAAATAAATCGAATTTTTTTTAATAACGTGGAAGTATATCGAACTCATTGCAGACGTATTTCGTATAGTGCGAAATCACGAGAAGCAGAGATTATACGAAAAATTAATTATCTTCTTCGTTTGTTGCGTTTAGTCCCTCTTGGACTTGGGCAGTGCCAAACAGCTCCTTCACATTACTCAAACCGGTCAACTCACGAATGTGTCGGAGCTGGGAAAGCCGCCTTTTTTCGGCTATCTAGAATTATACCGAATAACTGAAAATTTTATATTTATTTATTTTATCTCATCTATACTTGGTTATTTATTTTACATTAAATTACTTGCATAAAAGTTGAGCCAAAAATACGTTTCAATTTAAATTAATGATTATACAATAATTGATTACATAGTTGAAAAATTCATAAAACAATACGTGACAAAACAAAACCGAAAAAGATAGATAAAAATAAAAATATACACATATAAAGTTAACGAGTATGTTTCAGGATCAGGAGGAAGGATCGTTATTTAATGAGGAGGGTTGGTGGATTGTGTTTATCTGTTTTTGATTATGCTCTAAAGTATCATGAAAAATATCTGCGCGTTTGAAATGTGTATTATTATCTCGCTGAATTCTAAACATAGGCGAAAAATATCTGAAATCTGTGTGACATAATGGTTTGTGGAAAAAAAATGTGAGCGGGTATGACTATTCGGTACACGGAGTGATACAGTATTGAGTACATATGTCAGGGGAATCGATTATTTTTAGAAGTTATTGCAAATTTTACAAAGTAATATTTGGTCGAAGTAAAGTCTCCTGTCCTGCAACCTATTCATGTTGAAATTTCGGGTAGAACTATTATAATTACTGTGTTCAATATAATTATAAATGATTCAAGAAGGATTTTTGAATGTTCTCTAATTGGTTAATATTTGGTTTTATGATTCTTATGTAACTTTCTGTGGTAAAACGTTCTTTCATATAATCAAATATTTATTATTTCAAATGATTTTACTAAGAGGGTGAATGCTGCCAACGAACCATTTTTTTTAAATTTGATTTTGCATCATTACTACAAAACGAACCATTTTGAAAAAAATGACCTAGTTAGTTTGGATATTAATAAAGAAAAATATGCCTTAACTTTTAAATTATGTTCAGTATATATTCTTGCAGGAAAATAATAAGCATACCCCGATTTTTGACATTTATCTTAAATTTCTAAAAAACTATAAGGTAAAGAGCATTATATAGCATCAGGTTAGGTTAATAAACCAAAAAAACTTATTTCGCACTGGCTCTGAATGGAAAATAAATATTTTTAGGTTTATTTACTAAACCTGAAGCATTAATGCAACGTCAAATCATATTTTTCTATATATTTTTGTCTTCTTTAATTAAAAAAAAATATGTTTAAACGTTGAAAGTCGGGGTATGCCATTATTTTTGGAAAAGAATTTATACAGAACATTATCAAAGAATAAAGATATATTTTTCATTATTAATACCCAAAGTATCTAAATTATTTTTTTCAAAACGACGATAAGAAATAATGATGGTATATCAAATTGAAAAAGAGGTACGTTGGCAGCAGTCCCCCCATAATACGTGCAAATTTAATTAGCTTTTAGAAATTTGAGGAACGCATTTATATTTTAGGAAACTGATGAAAGTCACCACAAGTCGGATTTGTAACGAAGCCACGAAGGCTGTCAGAAATATCATTCTCGTTAATCATTGTTTTCTGATACTTTGCTTTTATGTTATTTTCTACAGCCAAATGGGCGCGTATTGTTTTTTATACTAATAAAAGTACTAAACGTCACATTATTTTCGTTGTTATCAATATTTCTAATCTATATTTTATTTCATAATTCATGTCTTTATTATCACAATTTGTTTATTGTGGGTATAACATGCAATATAATGTTTTAATGATTGGTACTTCGTGCGACAATAAAACTAGTAAATATGTCGTAGCTTTTTCAGGCTTCTACGAAATTAAATCATATTACTTAATATTTGGCTATTGGAGGTTGTAAAATTCAGTATTGTTAAGATCGACAACAAACGGTGAAATGTACATAAATATCTTTTTATATAAGTATATATTTTTTATTTATTTCAACATAATTTAATTTATACAAGATCTCATTAACCATATATGGTTATCAATGGGTTTCTATATAATACAATATAAATGCTAACTTAAACTAACCAACAATAAAAAAAATTTTGAATTTGGTCTAACAATAACTCCTGTCCCAAGCACAAGTTTTTAAACTTTATTGGGACAGTGCCTATTGAAAAAAAAATAACTGTAATAATTTAATTTTTGTACTATGTGTATGTTTATATTATGTATACATACATAGTAAAAAAAATGTTATAAGAGATCCAAAACAACACCAGAATACAAAACAAAAAAAATATCAGAAAAAAAACAAAAATACAATGAGTAAAAATAAAAGGAAGGAAAAAAACATTATTCGTTAAAAATGTTTTTTTTACAGGATATTTTGATATTATTATACGAATTTAATCCAATTGAGTCTGAGGGCAAGCTGTTATTTTTTTTTAATTAAATACTGACAGTATGTCGCCATGTCGTTCACGAGGGTTATAAGTTTATTTGTTGATGTCAGTATATTATTTGTCGATGATAATTTTAGCAAACAACTAACAAAATATTTGCCAATAGTTATGAAATTAGATTTATGTACAAACAAAAATATAGGTAACATCTTAAGTAATAAAACGTCTTTACTAAGTAACTCGGGTGTGTGTACTGTGTATAGTGTGTGTGTACAATGCCCTAGTGTTTTCAACAATCTTAGTTTTCAACATATCTTAGCGAAAGGGGTGTCCGAATTTTCGCATAAATATTTAGATTGTAATTGCATTTATAATTTTCAGATTTAATAGTACCTACTATTGGCCCTCTACTGATACTTGAAGCTGGGGCTTTTACGATGTTTATTGGAAAATATGAATTATTTTGGATGCTTGAAATTTCTTGCGACACACTAAAACTACACGAACTAATGCACTTAAAGTGGCATATTTATTATAATTACTGCATTCTTTGTATTACAACGACCATTATAATTATTTTCATATTTTTAAACTTGAGACAGATTACTAAAAAATACTATTTTGAAAACTTTGACCACTGGTAGAGGGCCAAAACTAGTGTAGAATATTTTTTTTAAGATTGTAAGTGGCTTTCATAAGTGGCTTCGGAAAAAATATACGACCCAGCTTAATATACAAGCTAAACTGTAGGGATTGTCTATCTTTTTATATTGATAAAACAGCGCGGATGTTCGATCAGAATTCAAAAACATATACGATGTCTGTGCAATAAGAATTTATCCGAATTTGCTAACCACATCAGTACTAATCACTCGTTCAATACACGTATTAAAATCATACACATACATAAGGAAGGATTGAAATTAGATTTGTAACTTAGAAACACTAGAAATTAGTAAGGCACTTAACTGATGCTACGTATGAAGATATAAGTTCATAACTGACATAATAATACCTACATACATATATTATATTTATCCAACTGTTGATTTGTTCAAGAGAACTTTGTTCTCTTAACATGTCGTCAGTGTTTCAAGCCAGGACACGCGAGAATGTATGCAGGGTCTATATTTTTCACGGTTTTTCCAACTTTGAAAACCCCAACTTAGAGGCTTCGCAGCATATATATTCCATATACGGATTTACTCAGAATTCGGAGTAGAACATTTAGTGTGTGTGTGTCCGTCTCCCCCTTATAACTTTTGATCCGCTCAATTTACGAGTCCGATATTTCAGTATATATATAAACAGTAATAGGTTTACAAAACTTTTATACTCAGAATTTTGAATTTTTGTTTCAGTCAGGGGTAATCAACTTTTGAATTTTTACTTTATTTTTCCAAATATCTCAGAAACCATAAAAGCTAGAACGCTGAAAATTGGTATGAACATAGACAAATACAAAATCTCAAATTGGTTTTTTAAAAAAATTCCAGAGTTTCTTAAACATTTTTTATTAAGAATATTTTTTTTATGATAAATTTATGTGTTTAAATGCCTGTATTTCCAAAGTTTTTAAAAATATCGAAAAAAGCCGAAACACCCCAACTAGATAATTTAATTTTCTATAAAAATTTGGACATAGTAGTAGTACATACTTAATTTTTTTATCAATTTATATAAAAATTTAATTTTGTGATGACATCGTTTCATACTATATTTAAATCAGTAAACACTACACAATATCTGATTCAATAGTTTGATACCTATTTAATCTACAAACAAACATGCTGTTTTCATATTCTGGGTAGGAAAAACACATTGACATCCATACTATCCTATCCTGACATATATAGGTAATATTTTAAAATATTTATGAATTTGTGTTTAAATGTTTATAGTTTGGTACGTATTCTTCAATTGTGCATACTATCGTCATCGACAGTTGGATCTCATGTGTTAAATGCAACTAGTTTTAGTATAAAAAGAATCTCCAAAAATATCATTCGATATCATAACTAGGTAGGTTAATATTATTTATAACCAAGTGGAACAGTATGCGATTATCTCGATATAAACGTTAAACGGGTTCCTTGTTATAATATCATATTATATAATATATGTAGATACTCATTTCTGTCTTACTTTGCAAAACGCTTGGATTAGTATTACGTGTTATCGATTCCTCAGTTTATGATGAGATCACTAGGGTTTCCATAACTTCTAGAAACCAATAAGGAATGTTTGAAAACTTTCTAAACTCAAATTTGCAATACCTATTTTACGGTTGACGCATTACGTCAGCTACTCACATCGCGAAACGCAGCGATTCAACTACACCTGGTGAAAACAATTTTGATCCAGTGACAAGAAAGGAAGAAGAACACGAGGCGTGAGAGAATATAGAAGGTGGCTGGCTCAGTAAGTCCAATATCCTTCAACTATTCCATCTTTCCGGCCGTTATCGCACAACCTCAATTATCCCCATAACTACGATGAGTCAAGGACTGGCTGCCTTACAAAAAAATACGCTGAGTTACTACATCTGTATAAAATGGAAAGGTTAGAGAACAGAAGAATTTCTTCTATTACTTTAGTTTTGTTTATATTATTTGTTTATATTTTTTGAACCAAGCAATAAATATGTCATATTTCATGTGTAAATTCGTAATTGGAATGCATTTATTTTTAAAGGATTATGTGCACAATGTTATGTATTATATTCTGTGAATCTACCAACAAAAAAATATTTAAAATTAGATTATCAATGTTTGTATTCGAAGTAGTCATTTAACAATTTTTACCGGTTTATTTTTTTTCATCCAGTCATTTTTTGGGGTTGATTTAATCGTATTTACGTATTTTGTTGAAGTAATCAAAAAACGGGACAAATACGGGGCATGTAGCATTGTCAAAGCGATGGAATGGTCACATAAAAAGGTAATAGTCCCACATATACCTACGGGACGTATGGCGACCCTATACATAACCTATTTATTTAGGTTTATGTCTTTTGAATCTAGCAAATGTTCACACTTTACAATTTTGAGTACCTATTCTCTTAACGACAACCAGCACTAACCTCAAATATTAAGAAATTGGAATTTTGAAACCAAACTTACATATTTAAATTAATAACTTGTGTAAGTAGGTACACACTGACTTCTTTGCCAATCACTTACGTGAAGATTTTATTTTACGTCATGTTGGCACCATGGTGCAAATATCAGAACTTTTGCAAGATTATTTAATCTTTTCAAAAATACGATGGATGGATGGAGTCGAGAAGGACTTTCAGATACCTAGCCGTTATGCGGAAATTGGAGAGAAAAGGTCATGGATAGGGTGCAATGGAGACGGTTTCTTGAGGAGGCCAAGGCCCATCCTGGACTCTGGGATTTTAGCGACTGATATAGAACAGCGTTTAGACTGTAGATATCCATATTGTCAAATTGGTAAAATAAAACTGTATTATATTAAATAAATTACGTAGTCTTATTCCTGTTACACCCTTTTCTTTGACTTCACGTGTTTGTCTGTCTGTACTGGATTTTTTCAATCCATTTTTAATTAACTTCCCGACCTGTTAGAGCTCTGAAACATTCAAAATTTGTGTATTCCCGATGACAATGCACGTTTCCAGCTTGAGTCATTCGATATTTTGACAAAATTGAACAATTTTGTATTTCATACACAGTAAACAAGTTTTTTGTATTTAATATTTACGTTATTGTAATGTATATTTTCTTTGTTTTTTTTTTCGCTTTCATTCATTTTGTCATACAATTTCATATACAATTTTGTCATACTTTGTAATCTGGTTGATTGGAAGAAATTGCCTAGTGGCAATAAGCCCGCCAGGGTGCAGTTTATTTGTTATATTATATACAAGAAGACAAATAAAAAAATAAAGCTATTTGTTTCCAGCTAAGCGTTAAAAAAAATTGAATATTATTCGGTAAGTTGCAACAATAATATTTCGCTATTTTTTTACTTGTTTTTAATATAAAAAAATCATAAAAATATACATTTCTAAACATGATTTAAATGTCAACTAAATGATTCTTATACAAATTTGATATGTGAAGAAAACTTTGAAACGGGGTTAGTTATTCATTTTTTTTTTATTATTTGCTTAGCAGTATGATCGTTTCACATTCTGGCTTGATTACTCTTGACTTTCATCCGACATCAATTTCGATTTTTCGCTTAGAATTTCGCGTCGCCTGCGGACATTCAAATTATACACTTTAACGATTTAAATACACCTGCTTAACACATTATGCTCCGTTACAAAGGTAGGTCCTAAGCAAAAAAATCGAAATTGGGATCGGAATAGAACTCAAGACAAAGACTGTAAAATTTGCAAGAATTTCGCTCATCACCATTGAAATAACAAGACGACATATAAAATTAATATTGAATGTGAGCGCTTGCCAACATAGTTATTTCCACCAACTAAGTGATTTACCATATTTCCAAGTATGTACAACGACAAAAGCGCTGTATTGAATAAATGATTTTTCATTTATATTTGAAATTCTCTTTATGACATATTTATTCTTATCCTTCTGTTTTCCTATCATTGATATGAACTGTTTTTATGTTCTCTTTCGATTTTTTTTGCTTTCTTGTGTTATCTTTCTTTATTTGTTATTTTTGTCATGTACACATTATATTGCATATTGACATCAATTCTGGTTGGTTGGAATAATTTGCCGTTTGTCAATAAACCCGTCAGCGTAAAAATTATATGTACAAGAACTTACAAATATATTAACGAACATATTTTTCATAAATTTGGAGCTAATTTAACGTAGCCTTCAAAAGGAATAATCATGGTTTCGGCGCGGCGGTAACATTGTGTTTAAAGCTTAATCCAACTGTCGATTCGTTCATGAGAATTCAATTCTCTTAATGAATCGACATTATTAAGCCAAGATGCGTGTACGAAGGAAAATTTTGTATGGTGTAGTGGACTTTTTGCAAGCTAATAACACCAACTAGAGGCCTCGCAGCATATATGTTCCCATACATGGATTTACTCAGAATTCGGAGTAGAACATTTTATGTGAGTTTTGTTTGTGTGTGTCTGTGTGTCTGGCTGTGTGTCAGTGTGTCCCCCCCCCCTTATAACTTTTGATCCGCTCAATTTACAGAGCCCAAATTTTTAGAATATATAAACAGTTATAGGCCTACAAAACTTTTATACTCAGAAGTGTGAATTTTTGTTTCAGTCAGGGGTTATCAACTTTTGAAATTTTGGTTTATTTTTCCATATATCTCAGAAACCATAAAAGCTAGAACTCTGAAATTTGTTATAAACATAGACAAATACAAAATCTCAAATCAGTTTTTTTTTAAAAAATCCAGGGTTTCTCAAACATTTTTTATTAAGAAAAATATTTTTTTTATGATAAATTTATGAGTTTAACCTCCTATATTTCCAATTTTTTTAAAAATATCAAAAAAGCCGAAACACCCCAACTAGACAATTTAATTTTATATAAAAAATATTAACATTGTATTTGCAGATCTCACATTTTTTTTAATAATTTTTATAAAAATTGAATTTAGTGACGACATTGCTTCATACAATTTGTATGGCAATCGCCTACACACAATATCTAAGAAGACTTAATTGTTTGATACTAATCTCCAAACATACATACATACCATCATTCTGTTTTCATATTCTGGGTAGGATCAAAGGACTGACCTCCATACTATCCTATCTTGACATACATACATATGTAGGTACATGTGTTGTATAGAAAATCAAATATCTTAAAATATTAAATAATTTGTATTTATGGGATTATAGTTTGGTACTTATTCTTCAACTATACATACTATCGCTATCGACAGTTGAATCTCATGTGTTACATGCAACTAGTTATATTTCTTAATATTACTATCACAGAGTCGTCGCAGCGATATAATTTTTTTTAAGAAGTTCAATTGTTCTCTTAACATATCGACAAAGTATCAAGTAAGGATACGCGAGATTTGTATGTAGGGTAAAACACAACTTCACAAGCTTAGAAGCTTCGCAGCATATATGTTCTATACCTATATGGATTTACTCAGAATTCGGAGCAGAACATTAAATGTGTGTCTGTGTGTCCGTCCCCCTCTTATAACTTTTAATCCGCTCAATTCACAGAAGCCAGAATTTCAGAATATATAGATATTTACAGGCCTACACAACTTTTATACTCAGAATTTTGAATTTTTGTTTCAGTCAGGGGTTATCAACTTTTGAATTTTTACATAATTTTTCCATATATCTCAAAAACCATATAAGCTAGAACCCAAAAAATTGGTGAATGGGAGTCGCGTTTGCGAAAAATTTAAGTAGAACGTACATACAATAGTAATAATTTTTTCGTAATTCTAGTTACTTTACGGACACTTTTATACTTCATTCACATATTTTATACAACCAACATTTATTTTGTAAGAGTTTATTCAGTTTGATAGAGGTCAATTAAAAACGTGTTTGGAAACGTTTCTTGACATTATTACGAATTTTTTTCACAGAATTTTTCCTTTGTATTCAAAAAATTACTTAGTTTAATAAATTTTCATTTTTACAGAATGGATTGCTATCGTTTCTTAAAACGAGTGGGTTGTGGCCAACGCTAAACTCCTCACTAACAAGTCACTCCATAAAGTTTTTAAATGTTGTATGGAAAATTATCAGCATTTTCATGAAATGAGTTTGTTCAATTATTTTATTATGAAAACTTGATAATTATTCAATGCCATTTGATGAAAGTGATGTGCCTTTTTACAAATTGAAAATAAAAATTTCAAATTTTAAATTTTCTGAGCTTGGGGTCACTTTAAAATATTTGACGTTTAAAAAAAATGAGAAGCGCTATTTTTTTTTTTTATTTATTTTATTAATAAAGAATATAATTACAATTATCATGTTATTTTGCCTAATCCCTTATTCAGATATTCTTTAAAATCTAATGGGGTCTAAGTGAGTATTAGATATACATATTTGCAAAATTTGAAAAGAATCGAATGAGTACTTTAGTCTATAATTGATAAAGTAAAATAAACACGCCGTACAAATAAACACACAGCACATAGCACATAGTACACACACACACACACAGATACATTGTGATGAAACTTTCAGAATACAATCTCAGCATTATACTAGATGATAATCTGCAATAAAAAAATAATCATAACTCCCCACTATATCCCCTTGGTTTAGTGAGGAGTAAAAATTGAAATCTAAAGACTTGAATTAATGTTTTGTTAAATCTAAAATGTACGGTTACACAAGCTGTAAAATATAGGTCGAAGAAACTGTTGATTGCAAAATAATGTCGCGTCTCCAAACGACACAGCTTCAAAGACAATAATATGATAATTTACATGTCCGTGTAGCTTCTCACTTCAAATTCAGTGCTAGATCGTTCATTTTAGTGCCACTACGTTTTATAGCCCTTGTCATAAGTCTATTTTTGGGCCAGGTACCTAATGTCCATGTGTGGTTTGAAACAAAGAAGTAGTAAGCACTCACTAAATTATCATAATACCTATTTGCATATTTTTCATCGTAAAACAATGTTGGCCCAAAATTTACCGAAAGAAAGTTTTTATTTATATAGGTAACGCTGATGGAAAAAGTTATATGCATATGAAACTCCCCGTAGTAAAATTTATGCAAGTTTTTATGTTGTCTTAATATTTTTTTATCGCCTCCGGTATACACACCTTAGTAATATGGCCTACTTACTTATGTTAAGGAAAACAATATATGCGATTGCTTTGAGGAAAAAATAGAAAACCTTTTATTTTATTTGTTCATTAAATAATAACCGTCTTACTTATAAACGCAAACTATATTATCCGGTAATAGAGCGTGATTAACGAAATATTTTACTTATAAACCGTGACTATCTTTATCACACATTTATTTCATAGACGTCAAATTAGGACAGATCGAGAGGTTGTTTGACGCTTGACGCGTCATACTGAATATTTCAAAAGGGCGGACCTTTCACATATGATCTGACGCATATTTGAGATAGACAGAAAAATTTAATAGGGGAAGGACGGGTGAGGTGGCCACCTTAAGCTTTGGATGACTACTTTTTTCAAAAATATCAACATTTTTAAACAGTAAATTACTTGGGTATGCTTAAAAACTAATGTTAGTTAAATATCGAATTGTTATTTTTACTTATATCAAAAAGTTTAAGAATATTCTTAATTTAAAACTAAAATGGGAAATTGACCACTTTACCTACCCAGGTCAGGTAAAGTGGCATACTAACAACAAGTATAAAAGTAAGTGCATTTATACATCAATTTTTTTCATTATTTAACCTAAGAAATGAAATAAGATCCAATATCAGTCATATAATGTCAGCTGCTGCGACGTTCATTTATACGTATTTAGCATGTCTAAAATGAAATATTTTGAAAAATGACAAAAATACTACTAAAGCGGGTAAATTGGCCTACCAGGTCACTTTTCCTACACCCTTAGTGGACCATTTTACCCGTAATGGAATACATTGAAAAAAAATTAACCAAAAATGTTAAATGAGGTTTAACGGACTGTGTTTACATTAATTTAATTAGTTCAATAGAGATACTAAAAAGTTATAATATTGAAATATTTTATATTAACATTCAGTACTGATATTGGTTTCAAAGTTTAAATAGCTCACCTTAGATCAGGACCACAGAATTCACCTTTTTTGCAATATTTATTTTTCCCCGCGAACTGAGCGTGTCGCCTGTCACTGGAGCAATATGTCGTCGGCTAATGAATAGTTTCTATTGGTTTAAATCTATGGCGACATCTTAATTTCTGTGTAATATTCAATGACCACTTTAGCGACCTTTCCCCTACTCTTAACGTTTTTCCTTGTCATTCTTCATCGCAATCGTGTTTAAATTGACTCAACGCGGCAAAACGCGGTATACCTATTTTTTTTCATTTTTCGATGTCAATTATCCAAAGATTACATGCATTTATACATTTTTTGACATCTGTGAAGCCATATGAAAAAAATAAATGAGAGTGTTCGTAAACAATTCAGTGAAATAGTTAGTCACATCTTAGTAAACGTTTATAAGTAAGAATTTTAATAAAATAATCTTAAGTAAGCCTGCAATAATTTTACAGATATCACGCCTCTGATGCTTTTTATTCCAAAAGATATGAAGTCAATGACAATCCACGAGTTTGAATCTTTCATTCACATTCGTCGATTGTTCTTTTTGCACTATGGTACCGAGATCGCCAATCTAGGGGGCTCCATGAGATACTCTTCATGCCATAGATTTTTTTCTTGTCGCTCACTTAGCGTTCTGTGAAGGGGGCGTTTTCAGTCTCCATATGCAGAGCGGGTGGTGGTAGAAAAAATCAAACACGAAGTTCAAAGCAAAACAACGAATAACTATCGTAAAACAACTTGAACCAGTGACATGGCTGCGCAGATCCCAAAATTGTGTATTTTTGTTTGGTTGGTATATATACAATCCGGGTTAAGGAGTTTGGAGTTTCTAGCTTCTTCCAAGAATCTTCTCCATACTGCTCACTCGTTGGCTGTCACCTTCCAGTTCTGCTGCCCCTTAGCCCGACAACGCCGTCCAAACATCGTAGTTTAGGTCTCTCTACGTTTCTTCTACCGGTTGGGTCATTAGACAACACCCTTTTGGGAGCTCCAGATCATTTATACGGTGTAAACGTATCAACCAGCGTAGTCTGTTAATCTTAATGAACTTATTTATTTATTTATTTATTTATTTATTCATTTAGGAATACAAACAGTTACAGAAAATATGCATATAACTAATAGTAACATAGAATTCAAAGTTTATCTGCAACCTTACAGTATTCACAATATAAACATATGAAAGTGAAAATTTGCAAAGTAATACAATAATAATAAAAGACAAAACAAGTAAAGAAGAAAAAAAAAAAAAAAAAAATCAATTTAAATTAACATAAACGAAATGAAATAGATAAGAAAATAATTATATACAGAAATAAGTATTGAGGCGAGAAATAAATATTGAGGCGAGAAATAGAGAAACAAGAGTTATACATTAACATAATGATAAAAAAGAGAAAAAAAAAACAAAAATACATAAAATAAAATTAAAATTAAGGAGCCATAATTCAATAAAAGAGATGGTGTAGTATGTTATGACAGATGATTAATATCTCAATAGAGTATGTGTATTATTATGTCATCGCGTGTTGTGGTGATGATTTTTGAATGTGTTTTATTTCGTGTTTGAATGCTGTGTATGATTTGGAGAAGATGTGTGTGTCTGGAAAGGTTTTGTTGTATTCATTGCACATTATGTTGGTTGGTTTCCTAAATCCTGCATTTGTGTTTGAAGTTGACGGGAGGAAGAGCAAGTTGTTTCTTAGGCATCTGAGTGGTGCATGTATGTTAATTGAGCTAACGAGTGCTGGACAGTCAAACGTGCTATTGATTATGTTGTGTAGTGTTGTCATGTCAAATAGGGTACGTCTCTTAAACTTGACTACATATGCTGATGTCCTGGTAAAGATCATAGAGCTCGGGGTTATATGTACCTTTCACGCCATGTTTGAACGTCATTAAGAGGTCCACATATTTTGTTTCTTCTTTCAAAGGCGTTCAGTCTCCAAGACATATATTAAGACTGGTCTAATTAGTATTTTGTATAGTGTCGCTTTAGTTTTAATGGACCATTTTTAGTTTTAGCCGACCGCCGTGGCATAGTTGGTAAGCCGTTTGGTTTGTGTGCGGGCGTCCTGGGTTCGATCCCAAGCAGAGGGGAAATTAATTTTCTTTTTATTTTAAATGAATATGTCCTTGTTAAACATGTACATATACATCTTCCTACATTCCTTAAAATAAGCATAAATGCTTGTGCTATTGGTGAACGAGATCGGTCGAGGCAGGATTCGAACTGTGCGACCACTGGATTACTAGCCCAGCGCGCTAACCGCTATGCCATTGATCCATCTGTTTAATTATGCCAATAATGTCAATATTGCATCTTTGGGCTGAAAACACTAATTAGTCAGAATAAATTTTTATATGGCAATAATTTCGCCACTTGCGCAGGGTACAAGGAAGTGTTTATTATTATTATTATTACAATAGGCATGACTTTAATTAATTGTCCATTGAGACAAAAGTAACTGAAAGAATCTTCTTCTTATTCTCTCTGCTCATATTATTCTTGTTGGTTGTTAACGATGTAATCGATGTATGGAGTTAAATTGTTCCTCCTCCTCCCAATTGTAACTCCTCACTACCAAGTCACGCCATAAAGCATTCAAATTTTGTATGGAAATTTTTCAGCATTTTCATGAAATAAGTCTTGTTATGAATTTATTTTTATATTTTATCATGAAAAATTAAAAATTCTTCAATGCCATTTTATACAAGTGTTGTGCCTTTTTACCAATTTGAATATAAAAAATATCAAATTTTATTTTTCCTGGAATTGGGGTCACTTTGAAATATTTGACATTCTTTATTAGAATTTAAGATATTCAGATATTCTTTAAAATCTAATGGGGTTTAAGTGAGTAATAGATATAAACCTGCAAACAATGGCACCCTGTTAACAATGTGTTTGAAAGTTCACCGATAGATGTCGTAAAATCAACCATTTCTATGGATTTCTTCATACATTTTTCGTTATTTTTTTTTATTTTTCTAAGAGTTTCCGGGAAAAACGACTATTTTTTCCGTAATATGTATAATCATCTATTTATTAACAATAAATCAATATAATCGACTTTAAAGACCGTTTGTAAACAATAATATGCCTAAAATTTACGGAAATACTAACTAAAAACATTCACCAAGAAATGAAAGTTTATTGACAATATTGAATTCCATTCAGACTTACATTTTTTTTAATTGTAAAGGCCAAAATTAGATTCTGAAAGAAAATAAAATAAAAAGAGAAAAAAAAATACTTGGATAATGAAGTAAACCGATACGTTTGTTTCGAATAAATGACAGCTAAAAGATTGGCACAATCCGTGAAATAATGCTAGCAAAGCAAATCTGGCCCACGAAGGACAAGGGAACTTTCATACAGCGTAAATAGGAAGACACTCTTGGCCCAGATTTTTTGACGTCGTGCTATTCAGGGTGGCAAGTCTGGTCAATTGGCGGAATCAAAACTATCCATGTTTACCCATATCATGGATATAATTATTATCTTATGGAGTTCTATAATATCTTACGATGTTATACAACTCCATAAGATAATTATATCCATGATATTTTTTTTTTTTTTTTTTTTTTTTTTTTTTTTTTTTTTTTTTCTCTCGCACGACAGCTTTACGCCAGTTACAGTGCGACACCTGTTCGTTATTTTATTTAATATATTTTTTAAATCGCTGAACGCCCCAGAAGAAGACGTCAGCTTCAACAGGTAAACCATTTAATAGAGCAGACATTCGTACGAGAGTGTTACGAGCAACCACGTCTGTACGAGCGGCAGGCAAATTAAATAAGTGGTGTCCTCTACCTCTCATGTAGTTCGGGGGAGCGTAAAGGCCTAGGTGCTCAAGCAAAATTGGGCAGTCAATGATATAATTTACAACCTTGTAACCTACCAGAAGTAACGAATTATCTCGCCTTTTTTCGAGACTCTGATAGGCACAGGCCTCAAGGAGATCAGGGTGATGCATGTAAGTTGGGTACACTCCATGCGTACGCATGTAAAGGTACCTTAAAAACTTTTTCTGGATCTGTTCCAGCATTTCGGAGTATTTCTTCCGGCATGGTGCCCAAACAACACTACCAAACTCCAGCTTGGTACGCACCATACAGTTGAATATACTCTTTAGCGCCTCCGGATTTGTAAAATATTTTCCCAGGCGAAAAGTCAGGCCTAGCAACTGTCCACATTTGGATGTCAGGTTGGTGATGTGGTCAGCGAAGGTCAACTTAGCATCATACATCACCCCCAAGTCCTCAAATGTGACTTTTCGTGCCAGCGTGGTACCGTCCATCAAATAGTTGGATAATATAGGGTTTGTCGAGCGACTGTAGCTCATGACGACACATTTTTTAATATTGAACAACAATTTATTAGTGATTGACCACTTTGACAAGTTATCAATATCACACTGGAGCTTCAAACAATCCTCCATAGCTCTGATAGATAAGAAAATCTTTAAGTCGTCAGCATAGAGTAAACAAAGACAGTGTTCAATGACATCCTGTATGTCGTCAATAAATAACAAAAACAAGAGCGGGCCCAGATTAGATCCCTGAGGAATCCCAGAGTAAGATTGGAATTCCTGGGAACAGAACTGACCCACCGTTACGTATTGTTTCCGATTTTCAAGGTAGGAAGCGAAAAATGATAGGAGGCAGTTATCGAATCCAAAGTCATGCAGTTTTTGTAACAAAACGTCGTGATCTACACTGTCAAAGGCCTTGGCAAAATCAGTATAGACCACATCTGTCTGTACAGTCGCATCAAGATTAGTGGATACGTATCCAGAAAACGTTAACAGGTTCGACACTATTGATCTTTTTGGTAGAAATCCGTGTTGGTTGCCTCTAAGATACGGTTGTATTTGAGGGAAAATATTTTTATAGATACACATTTCGAAAATTTTGGGAATGACAGATAGGATTGATATCGGCCTGTAATTTTTAACGTCCATCTTGTCATCTGTCTTATGAATTGGGGTAATTTTTGTCGTCTTCCAGCAAGTAGGAAAAACTTCGGACGATAAACTTAGGTTGAATAAATAATGAAGCGGAATTATAAAGGATTCAGCATGGGATTTAACAATGCTCGCTGGGATACCATCAGGGCCGATCGATTTCTTGGTAGCCAATTCCTTTATACACAGTTCAATAGTGGTTCCCCCAATTGACCAGACTTGTCCCCCCGGTCTAATCACGATGGGAACGAAGTTAACCGTTAATTTTCCGAGATCGCTATATTTGGTGTAACTCCCCATAAGTCAAAATTGACGACTCGGCGAGTAGAGGAAAAAACTTTTGAAAATTATTTACATTTAAACATATTTTCCTTTGATAATAATAATAAAAAACATTTCAGCTCGTACGGCTTTGTGTTTTTTGTTGTTTCAATTGTAAACTTATAAGTTTTTTTGTTCTACAGTAAAATGACATAGGCGGATTTAAAACCAATGCGACACAAGGCCGACTGACATGAATATAGCCGCGCACAAATATGTGCAAATCCAGAACGACAATCTTACGATGTCTACTTTATTTATATGCAGATGCAGATTTTTATTTTAAGGGATGCTATCGGTTCATTTACAGTCAGATTTTATAATTGACACATGATATAGGAGTCAAAGCAAGGACGAGTCAAAAATAGATGAATTGATTAATAAAACAAATATTGAACAGGAAATATCTATATTGGTAATTAATTAAAAAATATATAACGTACTAGGATTATTTTATAATATTTTCAAACTAAACCAATACAAAGACTAAACCTTAATTTTAATTTAATAAGTATTTCGACGGACATTTTTTGGTGAAACAACATTATAAAATATAAATAATTGCACACATACCAACAAACCGTTGACTAAGTTTGTCAACGGACATTTCTTGATGAAACTCCATAACCTATACATAAATATACATATGTAGGTAATAGAAATAAAACACACTTGCTTTAGTTTCACTATTTGTATGTAGTAAATCGAGTACCTATATTTTTTAATTGCATTTACGCAAGCATTGGATTTTTTTCCCTGTCGGGAGTCAAATAATATTTTTACTGACAATAACATCTCAATAGAGACGAAGTTGGGATATTATAGAAGAACCAGGAACTCAGGCACCTACAGGGCTTACGCCCTGTCATCGGCTGGTTTACGTGATCGTTTTATGCGCTTGCGCAACGTTCACCACTTATGCCTTTATTGAGTTCCCTTATCAATGTTATTGTTGAAAGTTCTATATATTTGAATAATATGTAAACAATTCACCTGAATATTACGAAACTATACTATTGCCATCTATGAGGTAACGAACAAACCTTTTTTGTAACGCCATCTATTGATAAGGGAACTCAATAAAGGCATAATTGGCGAACGTCACGCAAGCGCATAAAGTGATCACGGAAACCAGCCGATGACTGTGCCTGAGTTCCTGGATCTTCTATGATATCCCAACTTCGTCTCGATTGAGATGTTATTGTCAATATTATCATCATTGTGGATCAGAGAGATTCGAGAAGAAGTCAACCGGTTGGCCAATACTTGTGACTCTCGAGATCACAAGGTAGCTCGCTTGGGAACTTCCCTCCCTGTTCCATTTTGTCAAATATACAGTCCACTATTCATCCGCAAACCTTCCAACCAAGGCAGGGCAAAATTGCCACGGACGCTATCGAAGCGCTAACACTTCCAACTATCCAGTGTTTCCAGCCCAGAGAAGCGAGATTTGTATGGAAAATAGTTTTTAATAACTTTTTCCTCTGTTTGCAATAGAACACAGAATCCCTAAGGCATGTATGAAGCGATGGATGTTTTGCAAAAGACAAAGACTATGCAATATTCAGAAATACGTCAAAATATAAAATTCACTTCTCACAATTGTTATAAATAAGAATCCCTAAGGCATGTATGAAGCGATGGATGTTTTGCAAAAGACAAAGACTATGCAATATTCAGAAATACGTCAAAATATAAAATTCACTTCTCACAATTGTTATAAATAAGAATCCCTAAGGCATGTATGAAGCGATGGATGTTTTACAAAAGACAAAGACTATGCAATATTCAGAAATACGTCAAAATATAAAATTCACTTCTCACAAATGTTATAAATAAGAATCCCTAAGGCATGTATGAAGCGATGGATGTTTTGCAAAAGACAAAGACTATGCAATATTCAGAAATACGTCAAAATATAAAATTCACTTCTCACAATTGTTATAAATAAGAATCCCTAAGGCATGTATGAAGCGATGGATGTTTTGCAAAAGACAAAGACTATGCAATATTCAGAAATACGTCAAAATATAAAATTCACTTCTCACAAATGTTATAAATAAGAATCCCTAAGGCATGTATGAAGCGATGGATGTTTTGCAAAAGACAAAGACTATGCAATATTCAGAAATACGTCAAAATATAAAATTCACTTCTCACAAATGTTATAAATAAGAATCCCTAAGGCATGTATGAAGCGATGGATGTTTTGCAAAAGACAAAGACTATGCAATATTCAGAAATACGTCAAAATATAAAATTCACTTCTCACAAATGTTATAAATAATATATGACGGGATAGAAAATATGGCACGTCGCAGTATTTTTTCCGTTTTCTTTAATAACCTCCATAATTCACAGAACACATGACACTACACGAAATCTACAATTCCTCGGGTGGCCATTAAAGATAATAGACCAAAAATATAACATGGCGATACAGAAGTGTTTATACAGTGGTTTACCTATCTAATATAAGCATTTGAGTCGTTTATTTAGTTTATTTTATTTATTCATCTTCTTGTACATAATTAAAAAAAAATATAATACGCACTGGCGGGCTTATTACCATTAGGCAATTCATTCCAACCAACCAGATTACAAAGTATGATAAAATTGTATATTATGTACCTACACCAACAAAATAATGAAAGCGAGGAAAGAAAATAAACATTATACTAGTAAAAATAAAAACAAAAAGATAAAAAATATATATCATAACAAAAAAAGGATAAGGAAAGAAAAAGAAGGGGAAATCGGGATCAGATGTTAAGGGATAAATATTCCTTCTTTAGTTTTTTTCTTGAAAATGCAAAGTGAGTTAGACGAAGCAATATCCGGACTAAAGGTGGGTTCATATAATTGTGTTGTGTTGTGTTGGGGAGCTATCTGTCGTGTCAGGTGAGTGTTTATATTATTGTGTTGTGTCGTGTTGCAGTGATGTGTCTCATTTTCAGATCATTGTGTGTTGAGCCGTGGTTAAGTGCAATGTTTTTCTCGGAATCTTCTAATACAGACAGTGATTTTGATGAAGATATTCAATTTCTCGTGTTGGCTAGACTTCTTAAAAAAGAAAATAAGATATTGGGTTCGTCCTATAAATAGTCTGAGAGAGTCTAGAGACGCATTTCACTGTCTCGTTCAGGAATTAGAAAGGGACGAAGAAAGATTTCATCGATTTTTTAGACAGTTTGAGCAAGTTCACAATTTAATTGAAATCGATATAAAAACGAGTGGGTTGTGGCCAACGCTAAACTCCTCACTAACAAGTCATTGTATAAAGTATTCAAATTTTGTATGGAAAATTTCCAACATTTTCATTAAATGAGTTTGTTAAATTATTTTTAATTTAAATATTTTATTATAAAAACTTGATAACTCTTCAATGCCATTTTATGAAAGGGATGTGCCTTTTTACGAATTTTGACAGTTAGAAAAATTGAGAAGCACTATTCATATATCGTTCAAAATCTAATGGGATCTAATCGAGTATTAGATATACATATATGCAAAATTTGAATAGAATCGAATGAGTACTTTAGTCTGTAATCGATAAAGTAAAAATGAACACGCCGCACATAGCACATAGCACACTGCACATAGCACACACACACAGATACATTGTGATGAAACTTTCAGAATACAATCTCAGCATGATACTAGTTGATAATCTGCAATAATAAAAAAATACCCCTAAAAATTGCGAAATCATAACTCCCCACTATATCCCCTTGGGTTAGTGAGGAGTAAAAAGGAACGGCAAGTTTCGCCGACCTATAGGAACAAAAGAAAGACCGATTCATTTAATGTTTTTGCTAGTTAGATTTAAAGAGCGGCTTTGAAAGTATTTTTTTTCTAACCTTGCAACAGTATTTTAGATTTTATCACCATCATTGGCGCTACAGCTCTGTGTGGGCCTTGGCCTCCTCCAGAATCCTTCTCCAGCCGTCCCTGTCCTCCACCGTTGTCCTCCAGTTAGCTATTCCGATCGCCCTTATGTCGTCTTCAGTTTCGTCTAGACATCTTAGCTTGGGCCTGCCTCTTCTTCTGCCCTCTGGATTGGTATTAAGAACCTTTTTGGGGATACGATCATCATTCATCCGGCTGACATGTCCCAACCACTGCAGTATCGTACTTTTATGACAACTACAATGTTGGGTTCGTCATATAATATAGTTCATGATTATATCGCATCCATTATCATTTACTGGGCCAAAAATCTTTCTCATGCTTTTCCTTTCAAATTTCAAGAGGCTGTTTTCGTCTCTTTTGGTTAAGACCCAGCATTCAGCTCCATACACTACGTATTTTAGATTTACATGTCCAAATTTATGACCGTAGTTTTCCTGGTCAAATGTTTGCCCATTACTAGTAAGTAAGTAATAACCATGAATCACAAAGTTGTATACAATTTTAAAAAATCCTTCACCGGACATTAAAAACGTTTCTACTTTCGAAGATTCTTCGTTACATTTTACCTCATTCGGAAATTTGAGAAAGATTATTTTCTTTGAAAGGCTTCCGTGAAAAGGTGTATCTTTTGTAATTCTAAATTTTATACATACCGATCACAGCGAGAGAATTCAATACAATAAAAAAATAAAAATTTTAACAGAATAAAAGAGATAGCAAATTCGTATTTTTTATAATTTTGTTGAAAAGCTTTCAGTTATTAAAAAATAATAAATTGAAATTTCATTGTATTCAAAAAAATAAAAGAATGGCGTAAATAATTTCTGCTCGAATTTTGATTAAAAAATCTAACACATGTTTACAAATTGCAAAAAATATTTGCTAAAAATATTCATATTAGAAGACGACACTGGAGAGACCATGTTAAAAGAATGAATCCAGAAAGGCTGCCAAAGATCGTAATGCGCGAAATACCACCGGGAAGACCATCAAAGAGATGGAGGACATCCTCGTCCCAGGACCTGTAAAACAGATCATAGATCTAAAAAAAGAGGAAGAAGAAGAAGAATATTCATAAAATATTTCCAGAACGATATCCCATCCTTCCTTTCCATATTGCTATGACCAGACATGGGTTTCAAATTACCATACTATTGTATCTACCTGATTTACTTAAGGCACGGGTAGGTTGGATGAAATTGCCTAATGGTAAAAAACTAACGAAAGTGAATACATTGAAATGTTTGGCCACATGGGGGGAATGAATGTGGAACTCCTGTCGAAGAAAATATACAATGCGGACAGGAATGGAATGAGAGGTCAGCCCGGCCAATAACTAAACCATGTGAACGACATTCTGAAAGAGATAAATGTAAGAACTCAAAAAACAGACAAACATGTATGAGACGATGTATGAATGTTGATGAGGCGATGGATGCGAGCCAGGATAGAACAATATGACGTCCGATTCTCTCTGCCTACCCCGTTAGGAACAAGGCGTGATGGCATGTATATATGTATGTAAAAAAAAGTTTATTTAACTTTACCTGTCTGTCCGTAGGTACTGGAATTTTGCAATTTTGCAACAAGTGTATTTTTTACTCTCCACTTCTCTCTTCCTCAAGGGGTAGGCAGTGAGAACCGAACACCGCTTTCTTCTATATTGACACATGCATCGCCTCATCAACATTGATACACTGTCTCATACATGCTCATCTTGCTAGTAATGCAATTTTACTTAAAATTTCTCAACAGGTATCACGTAGAAAAAACATACTATGAGTTTCGTGACAATGTTTTTGTGTGTATGGTGTATTGTGAAAACTTTTGTCCTCTGGCAATCTTATATTTGTTTAAGAATCTAATAGAAATGTACTTCATAAAAATGCATTTAGAGATTGTCAACATTTCAAGAAGAAAAAATGAACGCTTACTATGGTGTGGAGAGTTTAGTGTTGGCCACAACCCACCCGTTTTTAACATTGTTTTTAATATTGCATGAATATTTGAATTTTCTAACTAAAATATTTGGACTCCTAGATGTTCAAATTTGATCAAATAAAAAAGGTTCGTTTTCTATAGCCCCAGAAAAGATCCTTGAAAAATTTGGCGGATGTGGATGGGTGGATGGCAGAGCGGTTAGCGCGCTGGGTTAGTAATCCAGTGGTCGCGAGTTCGAATCCTGCCTCGACCGATCTCGTTCACCTATAGGACAAGCATTTATGCTTAGTTTAGGGAACGTAGGAAGATGTATATGTACTTGTTTAACAAGGACATATTCATTAAAAAAAAAAAAAAAAAAAATGGAGCAAAAAGGGAAAATGTAAAAAAATAAAAATGTTTGCATGTTCCGCAAACAGTTTTAATATAGGTAACTTTTTCGACATACCGCTTATTTTATTAATATTTATTATTGTATTAACTGTAAAATTTCTCACTGTCACCAGGTATGCGTCCTGGGAACCTTTGCAAATATCCTGAACATAGCTGTACTGACTAGGAAAGATATGGCCAGTGCTCCAATCAACAGAATCCTTAAATGGTTGGCTGTGACAGACATGCTGGTCATGATTGAGTATATTCCCTTCGCCACCTACAGATATATGGTAAGACATTTTTTCGACTACTTATATTTCAATAACTTAACTGAACTCAACAATTCAACTAACGACACCTTTCCTTATCTTATCTATATTCTTTCCTTGAATCATCATTTCTACTTTCATTCCTTGTCATATATACATCATACTGTTACAAATTGTTCTTAGCAATCTCATTTCAACTTTATTCATTCTGCTTTCATGCAACTTATGCCATGTTTTGATGAGGAAATGAGAAAAAAAGAGGCACCACGATGAATAGAAAAAAATTAAAACCAGAATTCCGGTTAAAAAAATAATATGTGTATTTTTTTAACAAATTCTGATTTTAATATATTTTTTGCTAGTTTACGCCAGTGACATTTTATATATAGATAGGGTAAACCATACAGTTGTTGGACATTTAAGGATTTTTTTTACTTTAATTGCATGTTAAAATCAAACCAAATAAAATTTTCCGTTGAAATAAAGAAATTGTTTAAAAGAATTTATTTATTTTTTTAATAAATACAATTGTTTTCTATAATATATGCCAGTTAAAAAACAATAAATAAAAAAATTCAACAAATGTAAAAATATTCAGATATTGGACACTTGACAAAGAACTTGAATATAAAAAAAATTCTAGCAAATAAATTTAAGGGTTATATTGTTTTACTAGGTTATAAATATCATAATTTTCGTCTTCTTTGTCGGTATTATCATCCACTCTGTAACAAAAATGACAAAGAAATGTGTCATCACTATGTGTACCTACCTATTGTGAATTTTGTGACTTGATGGAATACACTTTGTATGGAAGACATTTTTTACAATGAGAATATTCAAGTACAGATGTTTTTTTAAAATTAATTGACATACACAGTAAATTAAATTGATTTTTATTTCCAATTGTTTGAACTGTTTTGTATTATTTCGACTTCAATCTTGTTTGTTTTCAATTTTCTTTCTCGTTCATCTTTTTTTCTTATAATATCTCATATTTTTTTCTATAACACGGATTAATTAAAAATTAAGTGAAATATACTTTATCTTCAGATTACAATATAGTAAAATATTATAAATAACACTTTAACTTAAAAAAAGATATTGGACAGGTTGCCCATTAATTGAATAAAATCATCATAATTGATACAGTTATTGGACACCCCCCAATACGCCTAATCTAACATACAAAAATATTCAAACAATTAAAACACAGTACAGTTAAATAACTTATCTGCTAATAACCATATATGAATATTAGACAACATATAGAACTTTATCTACTAACATGTAAATTGAGCCACAATCCTTAATAATTTCTTATGAGGGTGGACTGCTGCCAACATACCTATTTTTTCAATTTGATATACCATCATTATTACTAAACGAATCATTTTGAAAAAAATAACCTTGTTAGTTTGGATATTAATAAAGAGAAATATACCTTAACTTTTTGATTATGTTCTGTATATATTCTTGTAGGAAAATAATAAGCATACCCCGATTTTAGACATTTATCTTAAATTTCTAAAAAAATATAAGGTATAGAGCAATATTTTTTTTTTGTAAATTAAAGAACAACAAAATACCTGGAAAAATATGATATGACGTTGCATTA
Organism: Molanna angustata; assembly: GCA_963576475.1. Classification (NCBI taxonomy): domain Eukaryota; kingdom Metazoa; phylum Arthropoda; class Insecta; order Trichoptera; family Molannidae; genus Molanna; species Molanna angustata. The sequence goes on along the minus strand of OY754978.1, from coordinate 10,416,162 downwards.
ACGCATCAGGTTAAGTAAATAAACCAAAAAAACTTTTATTACGCAATGGCGCTGAATGAAAAATAAAAGTTTTTTAGGTTTATTTACTAAACCTGAAGCATTAATGCAACGTCACATCATATAAAATAAAATAAAATATTTTTTCTAGATATTTTTGTCTTCTTTAATTTAAAAAAAATATATTACTCTACGCCTTATAGTTTATTAAAAATATATGATAAACGTTGAAAATCGGGGTATGCCATTATTTTTCTACAAGAATTTATACAGAATATTATCAAAAAGTTAAGGTATATTTTTGTTTATGAATATCCAAACTATCTATATTATTTTTTTCAAAACGATTTGATAAGAAATAATGATGGTATATCAAATTGAAAAATAGGTATGTTGGCAGCAGTCCCCCCCCCCCTTAAGAAAATTCAATATTAATACACTAGCATGTTAACGACTTGTCAAAATATTTTTTTTTGTAACTGTTATGTATCCAGTCGGTAATACTAGAAACGATTCATGTCAAATTATGATTCAAGATGACATCTATGATAAAATATCTTAAAATAATTCAAATATGTTCTTATTATTTTACGAAAAATACTCCAGTGTCCAATAACTGTCTCTGTCCATTAAGTGTACTGTTTACCCTACGTTATATGAAAACAAAACGCTCTACAAAAATGGTACATTTAACGTATTCTCGCAATATCACCAAGGAAAATCACACACGACATAATACAAGTGAGATAGAGATCTCACACACTGCAGACATATTTTCTCATTTACTCCAATGCAATCACATAATAATTATCTCTAACACCAAATGGTGTCTGTGAAAGAGACGAACTTATAATATTAAGTTATAGCTGTGTGAAACAGCAGAATCTCTCTACATAACCACAAGCAAATATAACTTGACTTCAAAAAAACTCTGCCGTTTACAAAAAATAAAAATAAATATTGAATATTGAATTAAGTTATTGAATAAATATGTAGCATGAAATGATATATCTGGTCATTCCTTCACAGTTCTAGTGTAACTTTTACGTGTTTTCATCATACAAGATAGTCGAATATTTTTTTAATTGCATATACGCAAACATTGTTTTGTGGAAGACCACATCTCGTAAATTTACCTTTAAGCAAACTATTAATTGTGATCAATATACTCATTGTAACTTTTGACCATTCTTTCTTCTTCTCTCCCAACCACTGTCCTTGTGTTCTTATTTCAAATCATATCCACTTAATTGGGATATAGTAAACTCTCTTTATTGGTAACCCCTCTGGTTACCACATATATTCATTAGTAACCCCTCTGGTTACTAACTACGCTTGATTGGTAACCCATCTGGTTACAAGTCAGCTTAACTATATAACTACTGTTGATTGGTAACCCCTCCGGTTACCAATAAGCTAAAGTTTTTTTTTCTTCTCTGTCGGGAGTCAAATGATATATCCATTGACAAACTCTTTAACATCTCAATAGAGACAAAGTTGGGGTGTTATAGAAGAACCAGGAACTCAAGGCACCTACAGGGCTTATGATCTGTCATCGGCTGGTTTACGTTATCACTTTATGCGCTTGCGCAACGTTCACCAATTATGCATTCTTATTGAGTTCCCTTATCAATGTAATTTTTGAAAGTTCTATATATTTGAACAATGTGAAACAATTCACCTGAAAATAAGGAATTATACTATTGCCATCTATGAAGTAACGAAGAAACCTTTTTTTGCAACGCCATCTATTGAGAAATTTGTTTATTTGTAAACAATGGAAGCAACAGTCCTTATAAATGAGATGGCATAGATGTTAAAGAGTTTGTCAATGGAGATACAAGATGGTATTTTGACTAATACGTCTGAATACGTCCGAACACTAAGGTAAGGCGCGCATGGAAGCTTAAATTCATCGGCAGATAATTATTGGCCGATGAATTTATCGGCCGATAATAATCGGCCGATCGGTTCTAACGCGCATGGAAGCTTATAGAATCGTACGATTGGAAATAACACGGCAGTCAACATTCATATATTATATTTAAAAGACAAAATGTATTTTTTAAGTAGCATGTGTTTGTGCTCTTGTCCCCTCTAAATCAGTGCTCCGAAACCTTTTCTCACCTACGACACTACAACACACTACACAAAAGCTAAAATATATGGGTATTAAATTGATACACAAATTATACAATATTTTTTTGTTTTTTTATTTGAAAAGTATACATACATTTATGTATGTAAAATGTCGAATACATTGAATTTAACCGCGGCACACCTGTATCCGGCTCTCGGTACACCGGTTGCGGAGCACTGCTCTAAATGCGTAAAAAGGAACGTCAAAAAGAGTACTGGGTTCATCCGCTTTTAAGTGCTAGATTACTGAAAGGACAATTTGCCCGATCCTACGAAGATTTAAGATCACACCCTGAGAAGTTATTAACTACACCAGAATGTCTGTCAATACTTTCGATATGAATGTTTTTCTCGATCTACTGCGCTCGGACAATTTTTTTGTGTCTCGTCACAGATTTTTAAATCGGCCGATTCTGTTAGCTTTCATGCGCGCTCTTACATGTAATTCGTATGTTGTAGCTCACCGATAATTAATCGGCCGATGAAATTAGCTTCCATGCGCGCCTACCTTAAAACATCTTGCATGTAACTAAAGTGCGATAAGAATTAAGTGAGGTATGCGCCTTACTTTTTGTTGATTTACACACTAGTAATGTATCTATTATTTTAATATATCTTCGTTTTACGCGCATTGAAATGGTGAAACCATGAAAACAGTAGGAATCAGCAAAGCCCCTAGTGATAGATACCTACATTTTCCGAAAAATATTTGCATAATGGTTTCATACTAAGAAGACTAAAATAAATTATTTAAATATTATCATATAACTATTTTGATTAAACAAATCTACTTAAAAACGAGTGTGTTGTGGCCAACGCCAAACTCCTCACTAACAAGTCATTCTATAAATGGTGAAACCATGAAAACAGTAGGAATCAGCAAAGCCCCTAGTGATAGATAGACATTTTCCGAAAAATATTTGCATAATGGTTTCATACTAAGAAGACTAAAATAAATTATTAAAATATTATCATATAGCTATTTTGATTAAACAAATCTACTTAAAAACGAGTGTGTTGTGGCCAACGCCAAACTCCTCACTAACAAATCATTCTATAAAGTATTCAAATTTTGTATGGAAAATATTCAGCATTTCCATGAAATGGGTTTGTTACATTATTTTTTATTTAAATATTTTATTATCTAAACTTAATAACTCTTCAATGCCATTTTATGAAAGTGATGTGCCTTTTTACAAGTTTTTAAAAGTTTCCTGAGCTTGGTGTCACTTTGAAATATTTGACAGTTAAAATAAATTGAGAAGAGCTATTCAGATATCCTTCAAAATCTAATGGGGTTTTAGCGAGTATTAGATAAACGAATTTGCAAAATTTGAATAGAATCGAATGAGTACTTTAGCCCATAATCGATAAAGTAAAATTAACTCGCAGAACACAGCACATAGCACATACACAGATACATTGTGATGAAATTTTAAGAATACAATCTCAGCATGATACTAGGTGCAGATTTGCAATAAAAAAATATCCTTAAAAATTGCGAAATCATAACTCCTCACTATATCCCCTTGGGTTAGTGAGGAGTAAAAAACAAACATTTTTGATAACATTGATATCTTTATTAAATCTATTACGTTTTCAATTCAAATTCTTTGTTTTGATTACCTTATCGAGGGTAAATTACTTATATAAAATGCAAAGTAGATGGAATTGTTTAAGTGGCTTCGAAGAATTGCCTGGTCGTTTTTTTTATGTTGGTAATCATGATTAATAGTGGCGTTTTTTCTTTGTCCAAAAATAAAATGGAGCAATTCAAAAGATATTTCATTCAATTCGGTTGTTACCTGATTTAAATTTATTTCATTTTCTGACGCGTGCGTTCTATGGTCGAACTTTCAGAGGATTGTAATTGTTTTGGGGCAATTTGAGAGACAAAGATAAAATAGAAAAATCGAGGTAGACATCTGGACTTTTTGAAAAATAAATATCTCAAGATGAACTTAACTCTTGAATATTTTTACCCATAAAAAATAAATCTTTCTGACAGATTTTTTAAAGCCGTGAACACTGTGAATGATCACACAAAAAAAATTTAATAGTCTTTCAAAAATATTTAAAGTCAATCTTTTAGAAAGATGTTTATACTTTTATTATTTTTTCTAGTCTTTTTATCAGTTTGAATTAACGAATCACTGTTACAAACGTTACGTTATTTAATTATATTTATTAATTATCTATACTAGTGCGTCATTATGGTTGAACTTATTTTGCCGTGTTGGTGGGAGACGGGAGAAGTTGTACAGGAGACAGATTCGAACTAGCGACTACTGCATTACTAAACCGGCGCATTGACCGCTTTGCCACTAACCCATCTGGGCGCAGACGTGAATCATTTATTCACTACATAGTTATTATTTTATTATTATTATATTGAGGTGACAAGCAGGCAGCATAAAGCTGATGTGCTTGAATGAGTCCAAAGTGTCACTGCAATCCATCTAGTACATTCTTAAAGGAGTTGACACTCTCAGCAACAACCAGATCCTGAGGCAGCCTGTTACAACCAACCACCACTCCATTACTTAGGAAGTGTTTATGTGGATTCCGAGCAAACACACTTCTATTCAACTTCAGGCTATGGCCACGATATAGTTGAGATAAAAAAAAAACACGAAAATACAAAGAAAAATTTTGGCAATCCATCTTTTATGCGTTTTCAATTTTCAATAGGATCAAATTTTAAAATTTAATATTAATGCTTCTTTAGTACATCTGATCGCAATACAAAATAGAATCTGAGTATTTTTACTCCTCACTACCCCAAGGGGATAGTGGGGAGTTATGCATTCGTAATTTTTGAGGCTATTTTTTTCATTGCAGGTTTTCAACTAGTACCTATCATGCTTAGATTGTATTCGGAAAGTTTCATCACAATGTAAATGTGAATGTATGAATGAATAGTATATTTTCAACAGTATAAATATTACAAAAGAACAAAATACAATTTAATTTATACCTTATTACAATTTTACAATTATGATTATTTTGTTTTTTTTCCACACATATGGAAATTTTACTGCCTCGCAAGACATAGTCTGTTCTGAGGCAGTACTAGTTTTGAATTGCTATGGCTTTTGAATTTTATTTTTTTTTACATATTCCATTCACTTCAGCACTCAGGATGAAAAACTCTAAACCACAACCAGGATGAAAAATTCTAAAACCTCTATCTCAAAAAATCTAAGCGTATCGAGACAGATCCTTCTCTTCCAATTTGCTTCAGCCAATGGAAGAGAAGGATCATGTGTGATCATGAAGTATCACCCATGTGTGCTGTGTACTATGTACAATGTGCTATGTACGGCGTGTTTATTCTACTTTTTTGACTATAGACTAAAGTAGGTACTCATCGAATTCTTTTCAAATTTTGAAAATTTGTATGTCTAATACTCGCTTACACCCCATAATATTTGGAAGGATATCTGATCAGTGATTCTCAATTTTTTTGACTGTTATATATTTCAACGTGTTCCCAAGATCGGGTTATTTGAAATTTAATAATTTTATTTTCAAATTGCTAAAAACCCACATCACCATAGTAAAATGGCATCGAAGACTTACCAAGTTTTCGTAATAAAATATTAAATCAAAACTATTTTATAAAAATTTGAATACTTTGTGGAGTAACTTGGCAGTGCAGAGTATAGCGTTGGCCACAACCCGCTCGGTTATACAAAATATAGAAACAGATGTCTCGGCGCTATCGACTGAACCTAATTTAAAATACATAATGACGGTTTATAAGACAGTATTACAACGTTTGCCTCAAGTCTGAGACAGAACTAATTGTCTACAAACTAATAATCCACGACCCGTTCTGTATTATCTTACAGTACATTAACTACTCCCTAACAATGAGACTAATTAGGTTTTTTTCTTATTCCTGTCAGACCCATTTTTCCTAAGTCGGAGAAATCTTTAACCTATTGCGCCCTCCGATTCCAAAACCGTTTTTATTGTTAGCGAATCGCGGGGCGCCCGCGATGTTTATTTGAAAATTTTATACGATTCCTTGAATTAGAATACTTGAAAATTTTAATAACGTAATAATAAAATTACACTAAGACGAAGGCAATGGTGAACGCTTCGAAGAAAAATCTATTTCCTCAAACCGGGTTGAATGAAACAGACGAAAAACCGGCCTCGAAAAGAAACCGTAGGAATATTCGATATATATTTTTGTACGACAAGAGTTTATACGCTGAACGATTTTTTCTACGACGAGAAATAATAATCTGGATTCTATTAATGTCATTGTTTACATAATTCACTGTTCATTGATCATTCGATGTATCCAACAACAAAAAAACATAAATACAAGGATACAAATATTCTATTAGTAATAATGAAGAGATAATAACAAATCAGAAAGTACATTTTGGAATCATACATAAAAAACACGAAAATCATAATAAAATAAAGAGGCAACAGCGTTTTGAAAGTCGCTATAGGAAAATAATCAAGCAGAAAAAGAAAATTATGGAGATAAATTAGTTTGTAGAGAATGGTTGACATTATGTTCTTGACTCAATAATATATAAATTCTTTAAAAAAATACAACATTAACACGACTCATTAAAACATCTCTTGGTGACAGGATCTTATTGGTTACAATTAATTGATATTCGAAATGAAACTGGAAACAGGACGAACGACTGTTATTAATGGTACAGTATTAAATAAATTGATAAAAATGTTTTTAAAAGACAGACGGCAACAAATTTTAATGCATAATTTAATTATGTAAGTATATGAGAAATTGGACGACATATTAGAAACACGACAAGTAAAAATTGTCTTTGAAGTATGCTTTCGATTTTTATTCATACATATATCTGAAAAATATAAATTTGAATAACGTCGAGAAAGGTGATTTACTTTATTATATTTATATTTGAGAAACAAACAGCGCAAGAACAATGAAATTATAACAACTACATATGCCAGTAATATGTTTCCACATGAAGTTGAGTAGATAAGTAAAGTAAAGTAAAAAGCAATAGTGAAGTAAGTAAGAAGAAGTGTATACAAGATGATGTAGGAGAGAGTTGGAAATAGAAAGGAAAGATAGAGTGCAGATGGAGAGGGATAAGTATAGGTATGATTATAATAAGTACCGTAATTCGGGGTCAATAGAGACAGTGGGGTGAATAGAGACAATTTCAAAATCGAAATTTAACAAGAAAAAATGAACAGTAAAGGTCGAGTAAGAAAACCATGAATCTTTTATTTTGTTATATGGCAATATATATTTTCAAATGGCAATAATTAAGCTGTAAGAATATCTGTCAAAACTTTCTAGAAACGTCCGTCAACGTGATCTGAGTGAACAGTGTAAAATTTGTGCTACGGAACTTTGGATTTAATATTGAAAAAAGTATGTATGTTGTATTTTTTTAAGCATTAACATTAAGATACATTATTTGTCTACCTTTTATATTAATTCAAGATCCATTTTTATGCTTTATTAGTGTAACTGAATGTGTTTAAACAACATGCTCATTTCTTAAGAACATTGGGGTTATTAGAGACGCCAGAGGGGTGAATAGAGACGCTATATGAGGTTAATAGAGACGCCATTAGGGTCAATAGAGACAATAGTGGGGTTAATAGAGACAGCAATAATCATGATTCAATATTCGCAAATTAATTATTTTCTATTTATGGTTTACCTAAAACACAATTATTTTTTGTTTTTAGAATACATATCTAAAATGCCACGAAACTACAAACCAGTCGTCAATGCTTAGAACAAGTGATTCCTTCATGTGATGCTTCCAATGGAATGGTTATCGATGACGATCCTGTTGAAGAAACGATGATCAGCAGTCCTACTACTTCCTCACAGATTGACCAAATACCTTGCAAAATGTGCAACAATAAAAGCCACAGAAAATCAAATTGGGCAAAATGCATGGTCTACAAGTGTTTGATATGTTTCGAGTGTACAGAAGGAAATGTTCCTTTTGACTACATATGCCTTCAGTGCTTATGTTTCGGTGATGAGTAGGAGATATTATGTACCTACATTTATTATTATATTATATTTTTGTTTGAATAGCGATTCATAAATATTATTATTTTTTATTTTCTAATAAATATATAAACCTCATTTAATTATGTGTTTTATTCAAAAATATAAATATATTATTAGATATGTACAATAATATTATGCTTTCTACATATTTCTGTCGGTGTCTCCAATGACCCCGATGAGGTCTCTATTGTCCCCAATCAAAGGTAAATAGAGACACCACTCAAAATTAACATTTTCTCGCAATATTTTAATCATACACTCATAATATAATATCATATGGATAGTGGGATAATAGAAACAACTTTTAAAAGAAAAATGGTAACACTATCCTCAGTTGTTATAAAGATACGTAGTCGTAAAGAGCAAATCATGTCTCTATTCACCCCGAATTACGGTATTAATTTTGTGATAAGTTTTGCTTTGATATTATTTATTGATGAGCTGAATATATTCATTTCCATTAGTCGTGTATTGAAGAAGTGAGATGCTCGGTATATGAATGCGTGTTGTTTGTAGTCTGACAGGTTTAATAAATGGTGGAAAGGGGTTGCTCGAGAGTAGCGTCTAGCCCCTGAGTTTCTTTTCTGCATTCTTAGGTTAGGTTTAAGTTTGTGTATAATAATAATAGCGACTCGCGTGAGCGAGTTGCTTTATAAATTGAATTATAAATTATTATAAATTAAATATATAATATTCTTTTAATTTTTCGCATTTAATATAAAATTTCACAGCTCATTTGACTTAATACTACGAGATCTCAACCAATCAGAGAGCCAACCGGAAACAGAATGCAAACGGGTAGATTCAGATTGTAGACTCTAGTTTGCTCGAGTAGGTACCCGAGGATCTATTCGTTCAAGTCATTCCGGCAATCCATGATAGAGTTTGCGATTCAATATGAGATGACGGCGTCGGAAATATTATGTCTGAGTGGTGATATTATGGAACAGGCGTAGACTATCAAAGGGTCGATAAAATGAAACGAAATTTCTGAAATATCGCGAATATTTCAGAACTCTTTAAAAATCTAGATATTTATTTGATTATATAGTCAAGTCGGCTTGTATGAGAATTGAAATTATTCAAAGATGCAATGGTTCCTACTTGCATAATGTTCTCAAAAGGAGCTGGAAGAGCAGTTAGTACATTGGTTTAACAATTCAGTGGAATTGCTGAGTTGGAATTTTGTTCACCAACAGCATAATCATTTTCTTATTTAGTCAATGTAAGGTTGTTAATATACATATTTTTTGAAAACATACCTACATATAGCAATGTTAAATAAAAAAGAATGAATATGTCTTTTTAATGAGATTCGAGCGTATTTTTTTAATGAATACTTTATTTTATTTTATTTTATATCGTTTTACAGAGTACAAACAGTCAAATTCATATAATATACCTATACAAAAAAAATAAGTTACCAGCATATAGATCAGTGAAGACTCCAGACATAACCAAATATTAATCATTTTTAAAACTAGGAAATAATTATAATAAAAATAAAAATAACTTTGTTTAAACCACTTGTTTAAACAAGTGGTTTAAACAAAGTTATTTTTATTATAATTTTAAAATGTTACCACAAAGTAAACAATCGTTTATCGAAGAAGGAAATAATTAATTTATCAATGAAAAATAAAAAAATAAATTAAGAAATAAATCAACCAATAAATAAATTAATGAAAAAATACTCAATTAAACAAATAACAATAGAAATGAAATAATTAAGTGAAGTAATAAATAAATCAACCAATAAATAAATTAATGAACAAATACTCAATACTTGTTGGTTTTAATAAATTGAGAATAGTTGAAATATCTTTGCAACATGAATATTGCAACAGTATAACAAAATAAAATATGTCTTAAAATACCAAAATATTTTTTAAGCTATCGTACAAGTGGAATCGTACGACTTTTTCCACGAATAAAGTAATTATTTTCCTTTACGCAACAATATCTGTCCGTATAAAAACCTTACGGTAATCATTTAGTTTAGCCACGTCTGGAATAAAAATAAAAAGGACAACTATTTAAATAAAAACAAATCGTCTAAAATTTTGCATTCCAGAAAAGAACACAAGTTCTAGCCATTGATGGAATATTTAATTTAACCTCAGAGAATTTAAAAATGTGAATTGTGACGTCAACCAGGGACATAATGAATTCAAATTCGCGTAACAACCGTTTTGAGGTATGTATATTGAAGGATATTGCGTAAGAGTTTATCTATAAATAAAAAGTAGGGACCTTACAGTCCAATATTATTTTGGCAGTTCGTGAATCTGTTTTTGGGAACCTGTGGTTATTGAAGATAGTAGAGGATATTAAAAAAAACTATCGAAGTATTGAATAAAAAATAAATGTGAAATAAAAAAAAATATTACCCAAGACATTATTATATATAAATGACATGAGATATTTTATATTTAAATTTAACAGAAAATGTTCCGAATACATCATGAACTACGGAAGAACTAAAATGTATCAAATTTTGAACATCGTAGTGTAAGGATGTTATGGACGTTCTTTATAAAGATTTTTTTCTTTTCTCTTTCGTAAAAAAATCCTGATTGTTTTATAAATTTTGTGCCGTCTTGATTTGATCTGAGACTCGACTGAATAAAGATATGACTGACGGATCATGTCTATGCTCTGTCAGTTCAGTATTCCCAAGAGATACTATTTCAGATTATTTGTGTAATTATCAAATAAAAATGACAAGATACCTACATGCAAAATATCATGATGACTCAATCCACTTTTTTAATCTGTGTACAATAGTTAAGTTTACATTGTTTAGATACTTCAAAAAATGCAAATAGTTACAGCCTAAGTTATTTTAAGATATTGTGTAATTTCTTTATATTTTTATGTAAATTTGAATATTTCCATGTTTTTTGTTGTTTTTATATATTTCTTAAAAACTTTTTATTTTTTCAACTTGTAAATATGCTTATTGGTTAAACTAGATGTAACAAAATGCATTTATTTTTTACATCTAAATAAAATGTACATACATACATATGTCTTCTGTAAAACATTATAATAATGTGTACACTGCTATCCCTAGAACAGGTATACCTAGTTGAGCAGCAGTTGTCTATTTTTAACTAATCATATTTAAATGGTGTGATAAAAAATAAATAAAAATTAAATAAAAATTCATGGAGTGGGATAATTAAGGCCAAAATGATTGTAAAACGTGTAAAAATAATAAGTATTTGAATTAGAAGGGATCAATTTGCTGTGTCTTTGATAATGTTTAGTATATTCATAAGTCTGTACAGAAAATTGAGTTGTTTTTTTTTTTTCTTATTTAGGTTCTTCCAGACAAGTTGGATTTTCCAAGACCCTGGGCCGTATACCTTCTATTCCATGTCCACTTCTCTCAAGTTCTTCATACTACTTCAATATGTCTCACTTTACTCTTGGCTGTGTGGAGGTATATCGCTATTAGGTAAGCTATTTTTTAAATACGATTTTACTACATTTAAATATCTAAATAGAAATATTATTAACTTAGTTTAGTTTGCCGATCGACAATTCATGATAGAACTCCATTCAATTCAGATCAAAAATATAAAAAATACTTGGTTTTAGTTCTATTAAAATTTATTTGATTATCGACGCGTTTCATGCAAGGCACATCGTCATTAGTGACCCAACCAGTACAACCAGTGACCCAACTACTTTCATTGGATTAAAACGCAGATTTATATAGATTCATTTTCATTATATAACTTATTTTTCAACCGTTCAAAACCAACATTTTTATACGCCTTTCATGTAAATTTTGTATATAGGTAACCACTAGTCTCAGTCTTGTAAAGTATTATTCTGACGATGTGCCTTGCACGAAACGCGTCGATAATCTAATCAATTTTAATAGAACTAAAACCAAGTATTTTATTATTTTTATTTTTGTGATACATCTACAGAAATATTATTTCTTCGATATATATGTATTTATATACAATCATTGTAATTATCTTCAATTTGTGATTAAATTTTTAGGTACTAAATTAAAATACAGCTTAATATATATTTTTAATATTTTTAATATCAAGTTGTGTTTTTTAATTCATTTAAGTAATAGAAATAATTTTCACCTTAGTGAGTTTTGTTCATAATTTTAGCTAGTTTCGGAATAAATATATTTCTATTTTAATTTATTAAGTTTAACGACGGAAAATTCTTGGTGATAACATAGAAATAAGAACACTTGTTCCAGTTTCACCCATATTTTAACTGAACGTTACCGGTCAGTGAGGTACTGACCAGTATCGGCATGTTGAAGTGCTCTGGAAAAATTAGTAAAAAATAATTATTATGAATTATTTGAAATAAAAAACTTAGGGAAAATGTTGACCTTTCACAGTCGCGTTCTTTGGCGTGTTAATGCCATGACTGAGGCCAAAGTTTTTTGATTATCACATCTAAAAAATATAATTCAAATATTATTTTTAACTTAAAAAACCAATAGGCATGTTGTGGTTGTTCTCACAGAATTTCCAAAGTAAAATAATTTTATATATTTTTATTATAAATACAAAGGGAAACCATTTAATTTTTTTAATCGAGTTTTGAAGGAATACTTTCTAAAGTTACGGTTGTTTAACAAACATTTGGGTAATAATTTTTAACTTATTATTTTAATCAAATCAAAATCAACAATCAAACTTTTTTGATTAATATTTATTTTTGTTATACCAACACAGAATGGTTTATTCATAAACTAGCCGATTACTAATTAATGGTCGAACCCGTACAAATTGAATACATACACTCCTTGCATAAATTAATATGTTAATCGATCTTTTCGACGTACATTATGAATAGTCAATTTGTAGTTTAATATTATGGTAGGTTTGTCTAAATATAACCTGTACTACGATGTTTTCAGGTCATCAATCAAAATAACAAAAGCAAACCATCTTGTATTACATTTTACACAAAGAAGCGACAACGCTGCTATTATAGTTACTAGGTTACATCAATATAACTTACTATGATTAACATCTGCAAAAGGTTGTGAGTGTGAACAGTTTCGTTGTTTTGTGAAACCCCTTAGACACCTACGCACCTCGAAGAGAAACAATGTATACAAAGATGTCTTATGTAATCCCATTTTATTACACGCAGCATTTTAAATAGTAAATGATTTCATCTTTTTTTCCCTGCCCGGAATATCTGTTCCACAGTTCTGAAACCCATTTATTCCCTAATATTTCGCAGCCAGGACATCTGTCTCCTTCCAGTCACTCGGCGACCTTCTATCCTATGTGATTGCTAACGTCGGGAGTTACTGACAGAGCACCAGAAGAGGAAGAAGAATAATATCTATTATTTTGTGTATTATATAACATATTGCAGAAAATACTCGTATAAGTATGTTTACATCCGCGCATATTTGGATTTTTCGTTTTGAAGCGCCAGCGCTTCTATTTGCACTATTAAATGAATTCATGTTTTTTTGATCGTACATAATGATTTCTCGTTTCTTTGCATATCTTTCTCACACTGACTTCAGCATTTCTGTTTTCACTTATATACTTACATACATTTTGAATTTACCATTTGAAATTATGTTGAATCATTAAACAGCACTATGCAAATTCAAATCGTAGGTCACTTATAAATAAACCCTTAAAGGTAAAAATATGCTGCGTTGTGTGATAAAATAAATGTTCTAATTGTAATGAATATTAAACGTTATCAATTTTTATAACAGTAACTACTGTATATTTTCAGGTTTCCTCAATTGAATCACGTCCTCTGTACAGAGATGCGTTGCAGCATAGCAGTCTTCTTGAGTTTCGTACTTCCGTTGCTTCTCTGCATTCCCAACTATCTACTATTCAACATACAAAAAACGAAAGTCGTCGAGAATGGCACTGTCTACGTCTTGTATCATTTGGACGCAAACCAAAAAGGACCATTGTGGCATGCCAACTTTTGGACGCACGCGGTCGTTATAAAACTGATACCATGTTTGATATTGACAATAATCAGCATTTGGCTGATAAACGCGCTGTACAAAGCCGACAGAAGAAAACAGGCGTTGAGATCTTACAACTCTTGTTCTAATCCGTCGGGATCCAAAGAGCGACACCACAGCAAGTTCAACAAGAGAACGGATCGCACCACGAGGATGCTGATCGCAGTCCTTGTGTTGTTCCTCATCACGGAGCTTCCGCAGGGAATTCTGGGTCTCCTCAGCGGTATCATAGGTGACTGTTTCTTCCACCAGTGCTACACGTTATTCGGAGAACTGATGGACATCCTAGCGCTGATCAACGGCGCAATAAACTTCATCCTCTACTGCACCATGAGCAAACAGTTCAGGATAACTTTCGGGTTCCTCTTCAAGCCAAAGATCCTAGCCAACTGGCCGATGAACGGTTCGCAGACGGAAGTGCAGAGCACGTGTGTATGATTGAGGGTTCAGGAGGATATCAAAATGGTCACTCTTGATAACTTGTGAATGTAGGGATTTTTATAAAGTAGGACTATATTACGAGGGTTTCCAATATTTTGATATTTCTCCTCTTTACTTATATTATGAATAATTTCGTGCCATATCTTTAATGTGGTTATCATTGTGGTTAACGCAGTTGTTTGTCAAATGAAAAAAGTTTTACGTTATATTTGAAAATAAAAAAGTTATTTTTATAAGACTTAGGTGGTACTTATGAAAATATCTCGTATACTGGTTGATTTGTTTTCATTATCAATTTTTCCAAACGAAAAATGTTGATTTATGGGAAACATAATGTGTGACAAATATATAACAAACGAAAAATGTTGATTTATGGGAAACATAATGTGTGACAAATATATAACAAACGAAAAATGTTGATTTATGGGAAACATAATGTGTGACAAATATATAACAAACGAAAAATGTTGATTTATGGGAAACATAATGTGTGACAAATATATAACAAACGAAAAATGTTGATTTATGGGAAACATAATGTGTGACAAATATATAACAAACGAAAAATGTTGATTTATGGGAAACATAATGTGTGACAAATATATAACAAACGAAAAATAATGAAAATAAATGGAACAATTCATAAAATGGACATGAAGATGAAAAAATAATTCAAGTATTATATACTCAAACATTTACTACGCTTTAGTATCTTTTTGAATAGATTTATGACAACATTTCTTACATATAACGAATTATTCCAGAGTTTTGCTGAAGCCACTTCAAATGAAGAAAATATGTTGAAAGTATATTTTGAAAGATATAAAGAAAATAAAATCTGAAATTTAATATTTAAATTTATATTTCTCAACTATCTTTCATAAATAAATTGTAACAATGATAAATGTTACATATACCTTATATCATTTTGATAACTCTAAACACTGTCTCACAAATCCGACCTTCATTCGCAATAAAATATGCAACTATGAGACTTCTGTGAAACTAACGTGAGAACAGTGGATAAGATTTTATATCTTAAAAACTGAGCCACGAGCAGACAATATTTTAATAATAGGTATTATACAAATAATTATGGCGAATACCCTTTTGCGAAATTTTTTTTTATTTTAGGCAAAGAACATTTTTTTTTAATTATTTACCAACTGAGCAAAAACTGCTAGATAAATTATTTAATGTTAGGTACTATTTGATTTTAATTCAAACTATCTAAATAAACACAAAAAACATTAATTTATCTATGATAAAATATTTATTGAGAAAAGATAATTGTTGGAAAATTGACAATTTAGTCCGGTTAACCAAAGAAAAGGGACTCAATGGATATGTAAGTTTTTATAAATGTAATTTTTTAATAATTGTGAAAAAAATATGAATTATTTATATCTTAGATAGATAAATAAATGAGCAAGAAAATATTTATTGATTCATTAATAAATAAATGTACATATTAATTATTTCCACTCTTAATGAAAAACCAAAATTATTAATGTAAGTACAAAAATATAAAAAAAATAATTGTGAATGCTATAAATCATCTACGTATTTAATACATACATTAAAAAGAAATTATTAAAAACGAGCTTGTATCAATATTATAAAATAAGTGAATTAATATATGAGTCGTCTGTCGAATTCTTTCAACATTTTTTTTATAGAAAAAAAAACAGTAAAAGTGTAAAATTTTCTATTGTGACAATTTATTTTATTTTATTTAAACAATAATCTTAACAATATATACATAAATACCATCACGCCGTATCCCTACTTGGGGTAGGCAGAGAGGACCGAACGCCAGACACCTTTACCTTGACATACATGTTTTGCCTCATTTACATCCATGCATCGCGTCATACATGCTCTCCTATTATTCTGACTTCGTATATTTCCATCTTTCAAAATCTCATTTATATGATCATGCCAACTCTTTCTCGGGCGGCCACGACCTCTCATTCCACTCTTTTCAGCCTTGTATACTTTCTTTGTCAGGCGCTCATCGTTCATTCTCTCCACATGTCCGAACCATCGTAGTGTATTTACTTTCATTCTACTCACAATATCTCTTTCAATCTTGTATTCTCGTCTGATGTCCACATTCCTTATCCTATCATAGATCGTTCCACCACACATTCGTCTTAGGGACCTCATTTCCACAGCGTTAATTTTACTTTCATGTGTCTTCTACCATGTCCATGTCTCACTTGCATACATAAATGTTGGTACGACTATTGCATTGTGCACAGCGAGCTTTACTGGCCTTGAGATAATTGGTTCGGCCATTATTGTTCTTAATGCACCGTTCACCCAATTTGCTGCCGTTACCCTTCTTTCTATATCCTTTTCCAGTCTTCCGTCACGCTGAAACAATAGATAGGTACAATTTTTTATTGTTTTTCGTTAAAAATATATAATTTTCACAATAATTTCAATGGAGATGAATAAAAATATTTTGTTTGTGCCTACATAAAAATGCATATAAAATTTGCAGAAACATTTTTCATTTCCTTTTACTTTCTTCATTTTTCCTTTTACTTTATTATCCATAGACTAGTAATGAATATAATATTTTTTTTATAGTCACATAAATATGTACAACTTATGTACAAAAAAAATGTACGACGAATGCACATTTTCAGATGTACCTACTTAAATTATAGAAATTTTGTAAATATTACGACTCGCGTTAGCAAGTTGCGTTACATATTATGTACAAATAAATTGTACTCATAAGTTCGAAATAACGACCACGTTTGGAACTAAATTAGTATTTGATATTTGTCTCTTGTGTACTACTTTTTATACATTTTATTAAGTATTTGTTGCGCTCTTCACGCGTTTATACTTTTATTAACGATATTAAATGTATGATGTAACACGCTCACGCGAGACTTATACACTAAAACAAACTTACCTTAAATAATAATTTAATTGTAGCTTTAATTGATTGTTACCAAATTTATTATTATTAACTATGGCATTATTACCTACACAGAGAATCCTGGGGGGGGGCAAGTCTGGTCAGCCGGCGTAATCAAAACCATCCATGTTTTGCCCATATCATAGATAAAATTATCTTATTGAGTTCTCTAATATCTTAAGATGTTATAGAACTCAATAAGATAATTATTTATTTATTTTTTTATAAAAAAATGGTACATCGACAGACATCAGCTTACAATTTTCATAAAAAGAAAACAATATTGGTTATTATTATGAGTGCTGGACGTCACTGATATGGGTAAATATGGATTGTTTTGATTCCGCCTGTTGACCAGGGGGGCAAGTCTGGTCCAACCGGCGAAATCAGAACCCTCGTGACCTATAACATCATGGATATAATTATCATATGGAGTTCTATGACATCTAAAGGTATTATATAACTCCATATGATAATTATATCCATGATATGGGTAATCGTGAGGGTTTTGATTTCGCCGGTTGGACCAGACTTGCCTCCCTGTTTCAAAAATCACCAATAAAGGTTTATAATATGGAATACTAGTTCAAAATTTTTTTTATTTATTTTTTATAGAATTTTTTTTTCTAATGCCATTTTACGAGTTCTTGTTTAATTGTTTTTTTGTATTTTTACCTATAATGATTTGTGTAAATTTGAAATTTGGATAAAATAATGTCCTAAACACTACTTATCGCGCAAAACGTCTTAATAAAAAATATAATTAAATGTAATATTTAATTATAATTTTTTTTTTCTTATAAATTAAACATTGTCCCGGATGCCTCATTCCATAATGTACCTATGGATAATATGTCAAATTAATAAACCATGCCCTCTTTTTGTTTACTTAAGGCACTGTAAAAGTGAGTCAGTTTTTGACTGTTTTTGACTGAAAAAATTTTTTTTGATGAAATTTTGTTTTACGATGTCATATAAATCTAAACATCGCAATTAGAAAAAAATTTCTCATATTAGTTAAGCATTGTATTTCTAAAGTAAGTTTTTTCAGCATTTCTCTAGTGAATGTTCTTCAACTAATTTTAAAATTTTTTCATAAATTCTATTAAAATAATAATTGAAAATATCGTTTTCTACAGCGTTTTTTTAATTAATCCTATAACTATATGTCGTAGAGAAGTTAGGTTTGATCTTAAAATGCAATAAATCATCAAATTTTGGTTTTCATACATATATACATTCCATCACGCCATGTCCCTCATGGGGTAAGCAGAGAGAACCGAATGCCACTTATTTCTATCTTGACACACACATTCATCGCCTCGTCGACATTCATACATCGTCTTATATATGTTCGTCTGTTGTTCACGCTTCTAACATTTTCTACTTTCAAAATACCTTTCACATGGACGTGCCATCCCTTTCTTGGGCGGCTCCGACCTCTCATTCTATTCCTGTCCGTAAGGTATATTTTCTTCCTTAGGCGTTCCTCATTCATTCTCCCCCTGTGGCCAAACCATCTCAATGTTTTCACTTTCATTCTTTTAATGACATCTTTCTTTATCTTACATTCTTTCCTTATGTCCTCATTTCTGACCCTGTCATACATCGTTCTAATACAGATTCTTCTTAGCGATCTCATTTCAACTGCATTTATTCTGTTTTCGTGCGACTTCTGCCATGTCCAGGTTTTACTTGCATACGTCAACGTTGGCACTAAGATTATGAAGGGCAACTTTAGCATCCTTTGATATGTTGCGGTCATTCATAACTGGTCTTAGTGCTCCATTCACTCTGTTTCCTGCCATAACTCTTCTTTCGATCTCCTTATTAATCCGTCCATTGCGTTGAAATATGCTTCCCAGAATGACATATTTGGCGACTTGCTCGAACCATTCGTTCTCTGCTTTTATTTGGCACGCTGTTCTGCTTTCACTCCTTTCAATTGCTTTGATTTGCTGGCATTCATCCTTATCCAGATAATTTTAATCACGTAAATCAGTAAATGTCATTTTTAGGCACGCGAAAGTTACCCTTATTAAACACATAACTTCATAGTGAATTAGGTGGTTTTAATATATCATGTTTTCAGTCACTAGATTTAGCGTTCTATGCCCTCTTAAATAAAATAAATTACTTTGTTACGACCACGAATTTAGTCTTTCATTTGACAGTTTTCGAAGCGTACCGCTTCCTCGTCAGGACGAATAACAACTTACTTTCTATGTTAATGTAGATTACTCATTTATGTTTTTGCACTCGTTTTCCTTAAATTATCCTTATGAGCAAATAACATGAATTAAGCGATGGTTGTGTTACTAATATAAAAAAAAATATTCAATTTATTGAAATTACTATACCCTTTTAAAGAAAAAAATATTTTATGTTCCAACACGTCATAATTTTTTCATAATCTGTAAAAATGATTGAAATTTCGAAATGAAGCATTTCGAAGCCTAAGAATTTATAATTCTTAGAAAATATTTTTCTAAGAATTATAAATTTGAATCTTGTCCGTTATAATTTTTAAGGTTATATATGACAGAGTTCGAAATGAAGATACAAGGAAATAATGTAAGATGAAGAAAGATGTAATTAACAGAATGAAAGTTAACACATTGAGATGGTTTGGCCACTTGGAGAGTTGAATGAAGAATGCCTGACGAAGAAAATATACAAAGCTGACAGGAATGGAATAAGTGGTCGGGGGCGCCCAAGAAAAGGATGGCAAGACCATGTAAACGATATTCTGAAAGATCGAAATGTAAGAAGCGTGAACAACAGACGAACGTGTATAAGACGATGTATGAATGTTGATGAGGCGATGAATGTGTGTCAAGATAGAAAAAATGTGGCGTTCGTTTCTCTCTGCCTACCCCGTGAGGGACATGGCGTGATGGTATGTATGTATGTATAATTTTTTAAAATCAATAAATAAATAAATAAGTATTTTTCCTCAATATTTTTATAACGACCGAATGTTTCCGCCAAGGTGACTTCGCATTGCCAAGGTCTAAATGAAACTCTTGACGGAATTTTTTTTATTTATTTTTTAATTTTAAAATGGCATTCCACTCTGTTAGCACAAAAACTCTAGAAATCATTATATTTTTGTGTTTGTCTATAGTACCTACCTATTTGATAAAGGAATTCACGTTTAAGAATTAAAAAGTATTTTTATTTGACTATGCAAATATTAAACGTTAAAACTTTTTGACAAACATAAATGAGAATAAATAGGTATATAATTATGTTTATTTCTAGCATCTCACCTTTGTTTTTAAACAAAAGCCATTTACCTGGAAAAGCTGTTTAATTTCACAATTTTCCGCTTACGTTCCACTTTGTTCATTGACAAATTTATAATAAGGGAATGACAAAACCCCTCAACTCTTAAGTTATCTTTTGTCTCAGATGAAAACAATAATGTAATTATAAATATTTGTGCAGAGTCTGGAACTATGGCGTTGTAGCGGAACAAATTTGTCAAACGACATAAATGAATTTTGTTGGATTTAGGATTTTAGGAGAATGCACACATTCATTTAAATTTAAAGGGTTCACAAACGATGAAGATTTGTTGAAATATCAGACAAATATTCAGTTATATCACAAATTAAGAACTTTTTTCTTTTATTTAAATTAGTTATTGATTCAAAATGTCTTTTTACATTAATATGGCAGACTATGGCAGACGTCCATCAAAATAATTAGATGCCTTGTGATTTTGGAAATATTTACTTACCTATGTACATATTAAAAGTAATCTAGATTTTTTTTAGCATTGATTGAATGCGATAATTTGATATTTTAACAAGTATTTTTGACACTTCAATTCTTCTTCTTCTTCTTTCCCCTTAGCGCTTTTATCCCGTTTCTATCGGGGTACGCTTTGACCATGATCCTGGAATTGGCGAGTCTGGTTATTACATTTAAGCGACTGCCATCTGACCTTCGTAACCCTTATAAAGGGGAACCAGACAAATTGGATCATGGCTACTATATTTTTGGCACTTCAATTAATGTTCAAAAAATAATTAATAATACCATATCATATTTAATCCTACTGCCCAAACCAGCTGCTCATGTAACTTTCATTTGTACATAATTTTAAGGTAATTTAAATTAATGGCGGCTATTGTGTGGTCTCAAATATGAAATATTTTATATCTATCGCCGAATGCGTCAAAAATAGTTACCTATATCGTCCCTCTCCTGACTGAGGCTGTGTTTCTCGTACAAAGATTAAAGTAAAAGTATAGTTAAAATATTTTGATTTCATAAAATTGTTCAATACTTTTGTGTTTCATAGAAATCTAATGCCGTCAAACGACGCATTTTTGGACAATTTCATGCAAACAAAGTATTTTGTGTTTCATAGAAATCTAATGCCGTCAAACGACGCATTTTTGGACAATTTCATGCAATCAAAGTATTTTGTGTTTCATAGAAATCTAATGCCGTCAAACGACGCATTTTTGGACAATTTCATGCAATCAAAGTATTTTAACTATACTATTAGGTACCGTTACTTTTGTTGAAACAACCCTGCCTAACAGTCGTATCTGCAAAATGCAAATTGTTGGGAGAGCGTTTTTAGTGTTTTGCCCGTGCATATTTTCATCTCTCCCACAGCACACGGTGACACGGTGTAAATATATTTTAATATTTTATTTGTATTCTTATTGAATCATTCTTATATAAATAAGAATCGTATTGGCACATAGATTAGTGATATTTTATTTTCAGTAATTCGTAGACAACAAATCATTAAGCTATTCCAAGTTCTAACGGGAGGTGATACAGTCGAGATCTTTAGTGAGAACATGCGTGCAACTTAAAAATACCCATTAAAGGGGGGACTGCTGCCAACGTACCTATTTTTCAATTTGATATACCATCATTATTTCTTATCAAATCGTTTTGAAAAAAATAATTTAGATAGTTTGGATATTAATAAACAAAAATATACCTTAACTTTTTGATAATGTTCTGTATAAATTCTTGTAGAAAAATAATGGCATCCCCCGATTTTCAACGTTAATCATATATTTTTAATAAACTATAAGACGTAGAGTAATATATATTTTTTAAATTAAAGAAGACAAAAATATCTAGAAAAATATGATGTGACGTTGCTTCAGGTTAAGTAAATAAACCTAAAAAATATTTATTTTCCATTCAGCGCCATTGCGTAAAAAAGTTTTTTTTGGTTTATTTACTTAACCTGAGACGTTAATGCAACATCATATCATATTTTTTCAGGTATTTTGTTCTTCTTTAATTTATAAAAAAAATATTGCTCTATACCTTATATTTTTTTAGAAATTTAAGATAAATGTCTAAAATCGGGGTATGCTTATTATTTTTCTACAAGAATATATACAGAACATAATCAAAAAGTTAAGGTATATTTCTCTTTATTAATATCCAAACTAACTAGATATTTTTTTCAAAATGATTCGTGTAGTAATAATGATGGTATATCAAATTGAAAAAATAGGTACGTTGGCAGCAGTCACCCTCTTAACCTAACTCGATTTTGCAAAAAAATGTCAGATACGACAGTTAGTCAGCAGATATATGGGCGATATCTTAACATTTTGTCAATGTAATTAATAATTCATTTATAACTGCAAAATTTATTGAAAATAACTATTAGGGAGAAAAAAAAATTCCATTTTTATTCCATAACATACGATTTTTTTTAAATTTACAATTCAATACACAATCACTACATTTAACAAGAACATAAGAACCTACTCATATTACTTCAATTTGATTGAAAACATATTATTAAATGGCAGCCCGTACACAGTCAATCGTGATCATTAATTTTGATTTTGATCAATGATCATGATTGAATTATAAATTAATTATCAATCAATCAAATAAACAGTCAGTTTGGATCGCGATCAATAATTTTTAATCACGGATCGCGATCCAGACTGACTGTGTACGGGCTGCCAAACAATGATTTTGACTAAAAAAATGCACAGTACGAAAAATACGTCAAATATTATACGTCTAATATATTTTTTTGTGATTTTTTTTCTTGTACCTACCAACTTAATATTTTACCTGTATTTTTTTTCTAGTTAGATATATAAGTGCCATTTAGAAACATATTTTTATATCTCTAATTAATTTATTTAAATAAATCAATTTCTTGCCTATTAGAAAAAATCAAGCTACATACGAATGATATTTAATGACTTAGTTATAATTCGATCCTGTAAAAGTTAACATGTTATTATTTATTAATTTATTGTAACAATAATATATCCCATTTCTCTACACTGCTAAAATAATTGGACCTGTCCAAATGATCCCATGATGGGAAAAATACCTACTCAAGAAAATATATTCAATACAAATAACCAATTCATAAAATGATTTCAAAAGAATATTTTTTTTTCAACGTCTAGCTTAATTTACAAATCTATACTTGTGAAGGTTGTATTGATTTCTTTGGGTAAATTGTGGAATCATGCGACCGGTTTAAATTATTTCACGCAATCTAGATGCCAAAGAAAATCAAACATTTTTAAACTTATAATAATTACTTGTTTAAATAATAAATTTAAGTATTCATATTTGTGTGAAACAATTTTAATATTACAACTTATTATAAGAATTACTGTGATGTAAAGTGAATTTCATCCAATTATTATTAAATATAATATACCAATTATGTATGTTTATAAAGGCGGGTGCTTTCATAATCTGAACATAAAATTATTGTAAAACTTTTAATGTGTCCCTCATTAAACATCCCTAAAACGTACCTCGCGTCTTAAGCTCTTTAAAATTACTTTGTTTTACAAATATAAAATCCGCGCGGAGGTATAAAAATAACAGGCAATATTAGGGCAGACCTATACAAGAAAAAAAAAACAAATTATGTTAATGCAAATAAAGAACTTATCTCTTCTTAAGTCCTGCCTCGAATAAGAGATGAGGAAAAGGAAAGAAAACAACACTATGAAAAGCTGAGTTCTTGGTCGATATAATAGTATTGAAATAAATGTTGCAGTCTGTATATTAACGTAAAAAAATGGCTGATTCATAAACAATATCTATCGATATAATATACTGATTTGTCACCATAGAATTATATTTGTCACATAAGATGTAATGGTAAAAGATTCCTTAGAAAATTCTGAGGAAACCTGTTTCTGTTGACTGGATGCAGAACTATTTAACCTATTGTTCAACAGTCGTTCAAAGTTGTAATTTCTAAATAAAAATAATATTTATGTCTATGCACTCTGCTCATCAGGGTTGTTGCAAACATCAACATAAACATCAACATCCACGGAACATCAGCATCTGTATTGATCGAAGCTGATTATCTATGCTTGGTATTCGATTGTTTGACACGAACGCAGAGATGGCAGAGTTTATGGCACGTGTTGTTTTCAATTTAGTTTTAGATCAATCAAATACTACATATTTTAACTAAACATTCCAAGTCTTCCATACTTTCTGTCGTTAATACTTTGTTATCTGCATACATTAGATCACATATGCACAGTCACACCTTCCAGTTTCAACCCAATGTTCTCATTCTTTAGTGCTCTCACACAGTAGTCAGTGTATTAATTTATTAAAGTGCCACGGTGATATTACGCACCCTTGCTCCACTCCCTTTTTAATGGAAAAATATCCTGTATGAGAGTTTTCAATCCTCACACACAGACTTTTCTTTGCTCATAAAAATGAAATTGCTCTTTTCAACCAGCCCTCCGCTCCATACACTGATTGCACGATTCAAAGCTTTCCACGGATTTTGTAAGAATTTTGACTAAATATGAATACATACAAATATTTCAAATATAAATAAAATAGTTAAGGTAAGTATCTGAACTAAACTAAATATGCCTATACACATATTTAATATATGAATAATATAGCCAAACATCTTGAACGAGCTTCCGGTTGCGCAGAGCGCAAATTTGTGTATTTTTGCTTCGTTGGTTTAACTGCAAATCGCTCTCCTTTTCGGCTAAAAGTTCAAGTTATTTGGCGCCAAATATAATGTATGTAAGTGCATTGGCACAGTTGGTAAGCCGTTTGGCTTCTGTGCGAGCATTCTGGGTTCGATCCCCAGCAGAGGAGTAATTTATTTTAATTCATTTCTCACGTAAATATTGCTTCTATGGGTTACGAACACTGGTTAGTTGGAAGAAATTGCCATATGGCAATAAACTCACCACTTTCGGCAGGGAGCAAGGAAGTGTTTATTATTATTATAAAGCATCCATTATAACTAAATGGGAATAGGGATATACAAATACTTCAAAAATAGATATTATATACCAAGGCAAGTAAATATGAGTATATAGGTAAGTATTTATGTTATGTGTTTGTCATAAATCCAAATAAATGAGATCGCCGAAGATGCGCATGGATGAAATACTTCGTGGAAAAGCAACCAGTTGACGAAGCATGAAACAAAATGAAGCGAGATGAGTGCTAAGCAAGATGGAAATTATTTATTTCCCAGAAAAGTCGAACGGTAAGTAGGTATCTTCGTTAAAATAAAAACAATTAGAAACGGGAACTCGAGTCGATCAGTTTTTGTATTTATATTCTAGACATCAAGGCGTCTCACACCTTACAGAAATTTGGCTTGTTTTTACTAATCCCAAAATGGCAAAAAATCTGGAAAATCTTAGTCGCCGATATAATGGTATGATACAAATGATTTGAAAATTATACTTAATTTTTTGACTTAGTAGACAAATAAAACAAAATATTAACTTATACAAAATATGTATAAGTTAATACCTCACCTGAAGACGAGAACGGTAGTTCTTCAAACTAGTTGTGGTATAAAAATTAATAAGTGGAAATAAACAAATTTACATTGTTATTTTAATTTTTTAAAATGAAATTCCACAGTGTAAACGCCTCTACCTTTGAATATTTGAAATATCAACATCATTACGCTCTAATTGCTTCATAAACAGATTCAATGACGCTGTGAGAAAACATATATATTTATATGTTTTCTCACAGCGTATCATAAATATATATATGTATATATTTTTATCTCAATTGTCCAGTTTTTAATGTACAAAGTAAACAGGATGGGTCCAAGCACTGTTCCCTATACCCCTGGTACTTTATCATTCGTTACAGTCGCAATTAAACATATTTGTGATTTATAATATTCAATAAACTTTGTTTACACCACTCACACAAGCACAAGCTTCTACCGGTTACCGGTTACAGACTTATGTACTCTAACACTCTTATGTATTCTAGAGGACATGTCTTTCTGAAGAAGAAAACATTGTTTTTGAAACCGGTAGAAGTCTGTGCTCATGTGAGTGGTGTAAACAAAGTTTATTGAATATTATAAATCATTTCGCACCTTTATTTTCATAGTGATACTATACAAAATTATTAATTTTAAATTTTTATTACCAGCTATGTATTTTAGATGAACGCTATCTATTGAATACAGAAACACCAGATTTATAGTTCAAATATTTATCACCAATTGGCATTATTGCAATTTGTATTTTTTCAAATCAAATAAAAAATCCGAAACTTAAATCCCTGATTGTGAAAAATATTTTTTTTTGTTTAGTGTCACTATGAAATAAAAGGTGCGATTTATAATGTCGCCACAAAGTTATCTTCCAAACATTAACGATATAAAATATTTGTTTTTATAACAAAAACACATTCTGTATATCTAAAGAGGATTAAGGTACTTTCTTTTGAATTGTTCAGATATTGTAACAAAAACAATATCTTTTATTTATTTACCGTCTGTCCGACTTAACAAAAAATAAAGTATAGTTTATTGCTCCGTTACGTTTATCAAAGAGCAAAAGTTTGTTAGTTCTGGAGATACAAGTGAAAAAAAATCGGAATCTTCATTCGGATAATTGAGATGGACTCTTGCCAAGGTCTCAACTGGAAATGGATCTTATTGTCGTTGATAAAAAATAAAAACAAACCTTTTTGAAGTTGATCTATGAAAAACGCTCTGCGGTAGATTTTGCTAAGCGACTGGAAAATATGACATTAAATTCATCTCAAATAGTTGAAGGTGAAGATCGATCTTTTTATAAAAATAGGTCAGTAAAGGAATTACTCTTCAACTGACAATACCTTCTTCTTCTTCTTCCTTTTCATAGATCCGAAGATCTGTTTGTACCGCTATTCTGTCTCCTGCGATGTGGACTGCCAACTGTCTCGCCATCTCTTTGGAGGTCTTCCTGGTGGTCTTCTTCCAGCTGGGTTCTCCTGGAGAGCGATACGTGGGAGTCTATTTTCAGCCATTCTGTTTACATGTGAGCTCCAATATCGCCTCCGCTATCTTCCCCATCTGACGATGTCCTCCGTACTACACTTTTTTCTTATTTCGGTATTTCGAATTCGGTCTCTTAGAGTGTTTCCGGAGTGACAATACCAAAAACAAATAACTTTTACGGTGACAGAACTAAGGCAAAAATAATACAAAAACTATTCCATAAACTACCTAATATAGACAAGAAAAAGATGAAAATTTCTTTAAAACAATTTTACACTTAGCATACCTACTTATATTTTCATTTTTTTCTGATTTACCTTGTTTTTCATTGCTGTGTTTTTGATACAATTTATTTTGAATGCATATTTTTTTCTTATTTTCTATTTACATAATTTGAACTGCTCTGTTTGAGATAGTGCAAAAATAATAGAACCAAAAGTAAATTTTATCATACAATAAATAATAAAAAAACAAAGAAAATAGTTCGTACAGTTGAAATCTGCTGAAATTAGGGCTGAAATACATTTTATTTATTTATTAAAAAATGGGCAACGTACATTATTTAATATTTATTTAACAATATAATAATAAGTATAACAATCATAATCAGCCCCACCTTTGATTTCATGTTACATGTACTCACTGCTGGTAATACAACAATGAATTTTTCGTGTCTAATGTGGCTCCTGAAAAGGGTCCTGGACATAGAGAATATGTCAATGGACTTGATCCTTTCCAAATTATTATATGTGGTAAGGAATCGGTACAATGACAAATTCTGAGAGGATTTAGTGTTTTTTTTTTGTCTAAAAAGAACGTTAAATTGTGCCTTGTTAGTCTGTTTGGTATGTTGAAGTTAATAATATTCAGATGGTCTGTACAGTCAATACATGAAACATAAATAACAACTGATTTTCAATTTGGGTAATAGAAAATAGTGGAGGCACTATTCTATGGCGGTCGGCATAGAATAGTGCCTCCACTAATAATATAGAGCCTGATTATCGCAAATACAACAGAGCCTGATTATCGCAAATACAATTGACTAAATAACATATCACATAATGTAGTTCAGCAACGAAGTTCACCACCCATCTGAATGTTGCCTTTTTAGGTGAGTCGAGACTGGCATGTGTGTATACACGCATGTGTCGTACTTCCTTTTGAAAAGTTATTTATATCCGCACGCCTATCGTTTGTTACCCCAAATTTAAGAATATGCCGTGATGGTGTCAATTCGAGTATCTGTACCAATACCCGTTTACATTTTATTATATCCGTCACGATTGTGGCGAGGAAAATACATTTTTAATATTAAAAATTAAGCTATGAAAATAAAATAATCTGTTTTGAGTCTAGATACATACTTATTAACTGTTATTTACTTAATACATACTTATTCACTTAAAAGCTATTTTGTCCTATAAGTACATTATCAAGACTTACAAATAAATGTAAATTAAATTTCAAATTTTTACTAATCCAACTTTCGATTCGTTCAGGAGAATGAAATTCTATTGAAGGAAGAGGCAGTTAAAATCCAAGATGCGTGTACGAAGGAACATTTTGTAGAATCAGAATATATAAACAGTTATAGGCCTACAAAACTTTTATACTCAGAATTGTGAATTTTTGTTTCAGTCAAGGGTTATCAACTTTTGAAATTTTGGTTTATTTTTCCATGTATCTCAGAAACCATAAAAGTTAGAACGCTGAAATTTGGTATAAACATAGACAAATACAAAATCTTAAATTATTTTTTTTTTAAAAAATCCAGGGTTTCTCAAACATTTTTTATTAAGAAAAATATTTTTTTTTTGATAAATTTATGAGTTTAACTGCCTATATTTCCAATTTTCTTAAAAATATCAAAAAAAAGCCGAAACACTCCAACTAGATAATTTAATTTTCTATAAAAAATATTGCCATTGTACTAGCACATCTCAAATTTTTTTTTAACAATTTTTATAAAAATTGAATTTTGTGACGACATTGCTTCATACAATTTGTATGGCAGTCGCCTACACACAATATCTAAGAAGACTTAATTGTTTGATACTAATCTCCAAACATACATACATACTATCATGCTGTTTTCATATTCTGGGTAGGATCAAAGGACTGAGCTCCATACTATCCTATCTTAACATACATACTTAGGTACATGTGTTGTATAGAAAACCAAATATTATCTTAAAATATTAAATAATTTGTATTTATGGGTATAAAGTTTGGTACTTATTCTTCAACTGTACGTACTATCGCTATCGACAGTTGGATCTCATGTGTTACATGCAACTAGTTATATGTACACCAGTCCTGGAATCAGTATCACCTAGTTAGTATCAACTATTGACCGAGAATAATTTCTTGTTCTTTTGGATTAAACTGTAGGTACATATATATTTATTGAAATGCAAATTATTTTTAATTTTGTCATACTTTGTAATCTGGTTGGTTGAAAGAAATTGTGTAGTGGCAATAAGCCCGCCGGCGTACAATATTTGTTTATATTATGTACAGAAAGATAAATAAATAAATCAGTTAAAATAAATAAATAATCATGTTGTTATATTTAGAGGTCACTTTATTTACACAACTAAATAAATGGTTGTGATACATACATCCTACATAAAATATATTGCAATTAAATGTAACCATAAATAATTCTAATGCGATCTTTTATGATACCTGGTCCTGAATACAAAAATCGTCGGCCTTCGTGGCTCAGTTGGTTGGGTATCTGACTGCTGATCCAAGGGTCCCGGGTTCGATTCCCGGTGGAGACACAGTTTTTAAATTGTGTTTTCAGTCTGGATCAGTGAGACGATTAATTTCGTAAGTCTCCAGAATGTGACAACTTGTTATTGGGTGCGTGTTAAATTAATATTTGACCTAGTACCTGTTAGTTGCCCGAGAAGTAATAAATAATAAATAATAAAAATGTTATTCGTGAAAATCGAATATCATTGCTGTTTTTAAGTTTTTGAAACATATACTACTTTACATTTTTCTGATAACATCTCTTTATAATAGAGTTTGAAAATCTTCAAATCAAAATAAGACGATTGCTTGAACCAGGGTCAGCTGGATTATTTTATCTTCATTCTAAGTGCATATATTTTTAAGGTGATATTATTCACTCCACAATAAACATGTGTATAGAAATCTAGTAAACTCTAAGATTCCTATATTCTGATATTTCGTTTATCTTGGCGCCCGACGAGTTTCATCTCCAAAACTTCCGGGTATAAAGTTTTTATCATTGCCACTGGGTGAATTGTGAACAAAGCCGTTCGGAATCTGAAAAAGAATAAAAAATAGCACAATTAATTATTATTAAAAACAACGTGGGAAATATTTGTAAGTGGCTTTTCCGTCTTAACACAAAATAAAAAAAAAATAATTCCTCGTAAATTCGGATACATCAAACTTATATGTACATGATATCAATAGAATTCGACCGAAGTTTCGGTTTCCGCTTCGGTCAAAACTAAGCCGAAGCTTTCGATCAGCCGCTAAGAACATTAAAAACTGAAATTGTACGAACGCGCGCGTATTTGGCTAAAATATATATATTTTCTTAGAATGAATATGTCCTTGAAGCAAGTGCATATAGAAGTAGACGTTCTATTGGTGATACCGCACAATCTGCCCTATATCATAAATTAACTAACTTAGAAGCCCGGCGAACTGTAACTGACATGTCTTACTTATACAAGTTGGTGAACTGTATAACGGATTCTAGTGAGTTATTATCTAAATTAAACTTCCATGCATCAAATAGGCTTACTAGAAAGACACATACATTTAGGCCACCTAATTGCCGTACAAATTATGCTCAGAACTCCTAGATATATAGAACGTGTTGTAACTTAAACGCGTTCTTTAATGTAATAGACCTTTTCAAAAACTCCTTAAACGAATTTAATTGTTAAATTTTAGGTTACTGCTCCGCGGTTAGGTGGTATACGTGTGTTCCCCTTTTCCTACTCTCCTACATTTCTTTCCTACTCCCTTCCTGAAAACCACTTCTTTTTGTTAATATAATAACGAAACTAAATTGGTTCACATGTCATATTATGTATGTTAGTAAATTAAGTATATTTTACTGTCTGTTTACACAATAAATTAAAAATAAAATAAAATATACATCCTCATATTTTCCCTAAATTAAGCATAAACGCTTGTGCTTAAGGTGAACG
The DNA here is from genome assembly GCA_963576475.1 of Molanna angustata. Lineage (NCBI taxonomy): Eukaryota > Metazoa > Arthropoda > Insecta > Trichoptera > Molannidae > Molanna > Molanna angustata. Next base: position 10,384,107 of record OY754978.1, on the reverse strand, counting down.
AAATCGGTCGTGGCAGAATTCAAACTTGCGACCATTGGATTACTAAACCAGCGCGCTAACCTCTGCCACCACCCGTCCTAATAAGCTTAGACATATAAACTTAAACACGCCAATTTTAAATTAATTTTCTCAAATATGTTTAACATTGTGTTTCTAAAAAAATACTAAAATTAGATATTTTATACATTTCTGTAGTGAATGTTCGTCACACAATTTAAAAATTCAGCATAAATTCAGCTAAAAAAAGTTATAAAATATCCCATTTTAAAGTATTTTTATAAAACTAGTTGCATGAGATCCAACTGTCGATGGCGATAGTATGCATAATTAAAGAATACGTACCAAAATATAAATGCTTAACACAAATTAATAAATATTTAAAGATATTTTATTTTCTATATAAAACATGTTATATAGTTAAACACATAAATTAAACATTTTTTTTTCTTAATAAAAAATGTGAAAACCTCCAAAAAAAGTTTTTTTGAAAAATAAATTTGAGTTTTTGTATTTGTCTATAATTAAACCACTTTTCATGGCTCTAGCTTTTATAGTTTTTGAGATAGATGGAAAAATAAAATAAAAATTTAAGTGCTGATAATCCCTGATTGAAACGAAAATTCAAAATTCTGAGTATAAAAGTTTTGTAGGCCTATAATATTCTGAAATTTTGGGCTCTGTAAATTGAGCGGAGGGACGGACGGACACACAAACACACTAAATGTTCTGCTCCGAATTCTGAGTAGGTAAATCCATATTGAAACGAAAATTCAAAATTCTGAGTGTAAAAGTTTTATTGGCCATAATATAACTATCTATTTATTCTGAAATTTTGGGCTCTGTCAATTGAGCGGATCAAAAGTTATAAGGGAGGGGGGACACTCAAATACACACACAAGCACACTATATCCATAACATAATATGATGCGAAGCCTCTAAGTATGTGTTTTGTTGACTTCAACGTTGGAAAAACCGTGAAAAATATAGACCCTGCATACAAATCTCGTATCTTGGCATGATACTTTTGTCGATATGTTAAGAGAAATGAATTCTCTTGAACAAATCGACAGTTGGATTACTACATTACAATTTGTCATATAGAAATAAATCTTTTATATGCTTAAAGAGTGCATAAAGATCTTTAGTGGGTGCATAAAGTTTTACACATTTTAGGATGGGGGGTGGCAGATCGGCTTGAATATTTTCGATACATATTAGAATAACAAAATAGTACCTAACTGTAATAAAAAAAAGACTTATAATAAACATTCTTTATATATGTACAATGTTATTATTTGGAAATTTAATACCTCACTGGACGAGTACCTACCTATGTTTTGAGGCAGTACCATTTCAATTTGGTCTAAGGTTATATGTTATTGAATGCAAAAGAATTAACAAAAATTATTAAACAAACAAAAGAGAAAAATATACAGTGACTGCTCCATTATTTGAAACCAAATAGTTGAATTGGAAATGATGAATGGCACCAAGCTATGATAGAGGTTCTCAGGTTATGAAGGCAGAGATTATTGAATCGAATTATGTTACTTCTCCCTCTAGAAGTAAATTATATCCGGTTTATATTTAAACGTTGAATATATTTGGGATACCCGTTCCACCTCACTTTGTGTACCATTCCCCTGGCCAAAAGTCGTAGCTTATGTCAGCTCTGTATATTCCGTACTATATGCTGCGAATATAATATGAGTAAAGCAAATCATTTGCTTTTGTGATATCGATTAAAGAATGAATTTGAACTATGTAGATAAAGAGGGAATTAATTCCAAAACAATTACTAATTTGTAATTTGAGCTGTCACAATAACGAAAAGAATAGTTAAAAGGCTCGCTCAATACAAACCTTCGGGTCTATCCTTCGAATATCGAGAAGAATTAATTGGAAATTGAAAAAGGGTTAAACAATTTATTTCTATCATGGTATAAACATCAATACCTGCTATTATTCAATCGCTCAAAAGAGAAAAAAAATTAACAATTTATTAAAAGACCCTTTCTTCTTAGAAGTAAAGTATTGATATTGTAAAAGAAAGAAAAAAATTAGGTATAACATGATTGTTTTTCGCTTCAATGTTTTACGTTTCAAAAGAATCATGTAATATTGAAAATTCCTTTATGAAAATATTACTTTCAAAATACATTTCATTGTTTCTTTTTCTCGGAATATTCGATAACATAATTTCCTACGCCTGTTTGCATGTTTGTGTGTCCGCTAACGGTGAGGGCCCTAGTACATATACCTTGAGCATACGGATGTACACAAATATGCACACTAAATTACCTTGTAATGCATGAAACACGAAAAAATATTGTATGTCACCAAAGCTGCCCCCCTAGACAACATGTCATTTAGCTCAAGAAAAGAAACAAGAAAAGATAACTCATTGTATGGAAGTGACAGTTAGACACAGTTTGTTTCATTTCTTGAGCTTAATGAAACGTTGTCTAGGGGGGCAGATGCGCAGTATAATTAATTTGGCTCAAATATCTGGAGCTCATAGAAAAGAACAACGTGCTATATACGAGTTTATTTTTTCTAAGTAAACATAACGTGTAGAATTTCATAGATGACATTTTTTAATTCGTCATTTTTGACGGGTTATATATATTTGCTATCCAATATTCCATACACGTGTCAATGTCCACTTCTGTGTCGTCGTCCTGCGAGAACTGTCAATATTTTTGCTATTTGTCTTGTTGCACTTAAAAAAATGAAAATTAAGCTATGTTGTCTTACCCAATTTAACCTGACCTAGCCTAAGAAGAAAATAATTCGACAGGCATTAAATTTACATAATTGAATAGTCATACATACATACATACCATCACGCCATGTCCCTTACGGGGTAGGCAGAGAGAACCGAACGCCATATCTTTCTATCCTGGCACACATTCATCGCCTCGTCAACATTCATGCATCGTCTCATACATGTTCGTCTATTGTACATGCTTCTAACATTTCCGTCTTTCAGAATATCGTTCACATGGTCGTGCCATCCCTTTCTTGGGCGGCCCCGGCCTCTCAATCCATTCCTATCCGCATTGTATATTTTCTTCGTCAGGCGTTCCTCATTCATTCTACCCATGTGGCCAAACCATCTCAGTGTGTTCACTTTCATTCTATTAATGATATAATTGAATAGTCTCTTATAAAAAATATATTATCGTCTATAATAGGTATAGATAAATCGATAGAGAATGTATATAGTCACTCATCGCGATAATTTATTCCTGTAAGTAGGTATATATATGTATAGGTATATAGAAGGATCGATTCAAAGGAATGGACCAATCTGTTGGACGGAAATTTCATTACTGTCCATTAGCATCCCTTACTGGCTAAATCCACAATACGAGACTTGACGAAGAAATAGACTGAGAAATCTGATATAAATAAGCACACACGCATATCATTTAATGCGTCATTGTTATTTCCAATAAACTATCTATTTTTAACCGTCTTCCAAAAAACAGGGTAGGTCATCAATTAAACGAGAACTTTTTTTTGTTGCAGTATATTCAGTATTTATAAAATAGTATTTGCAATACTGTTTGTATTTATAAAGACGTGATTCTATGTATCAAAAAAATATTAGTCATTTATCTTATTGAGAGTATTTACATTTGAATATTATGATAAAAAAAAACAAATTTTACGCTTTATCTGAGGAAGTAGAGCGTAGCATAAAAAACAAATTGATATCAAACACCCTTATCTTTAATAAATGTTTAAGCAATAAAGATAAGACTTACCTTTCACCAGTACCTACTCAAATACCTATACTTAAATGACCATTACAACATGATGATAAATAAGGACAAAACAAAATGCATGGTTATTGGAAGGGAGGAATGCACCGCAAATATTGTTCTGGGGGGCATCGAAATCAAGCAGGCGAAAGAGTTTGTATATCTGGGAAGCAGAATATTTCAAGACGGACGTTCAACAGCAGACATCAATAGCAGAATCGACCAAGCAAGAGTCGCCTTTAACAAAAGATCAACAATTTTTGAATCCCCTAATATTTCCATCAAAATTAGGAAAAATTTGATCAAGACTCTTGTCTGGAGTGTACTGCTATATGGCTGTGAAACATGGACCATCAGCCAACGCAAAACGGGACGTCTGTCTGCGTTTGAGATGTGGTGCTACAGACGCATGGCTAAAGTTCACTGGTCAGAACACATCAGCAACGACGAGGTACTAAGTAGGGTTGGAGAGACAAGGCAAATTATGAAAAGAATTGCCCAACAGAGAACAACTTGGATAAGCCACAACATCCGGCACCCAGCCCCCCTAGACAACATGCCATTTAAGCTAAGCGTTATATCGCTAAGCGATAGTAAATGTATGGAATTGGTGGCTATGACATCACGTGACAGCCACCAATTTCATACATTTCTATCGCTTAGCGATATAACGCTTAGCTTTAATGACATGTTGTCTAGGGGGGCTGGCCTGCTTTTTACCATCGTCGAAGGAATGATTGATGGGGGTAACTTAACTGTAGAGGTCGCCCCAAAAACAACTATATAGACCAGATAATCGGTGACGTGCGCTGTAGCAGTTACAAAGAGATGAAGAGACTGGCGGACAATAGAGATAAGTGGAAAGATCGAGTGTTTGGCGCAGACCAATCCTAGGATTGTGACCCAGAAGAAGAGAAATTCCCATACAAAAATTGTACTGAAAATTTTACCTACACTAACATACCGTCTCTATGAAAAACTTGCGGAACATATAATATAGGTACACAAACTTAATTCATAACCTAATAAGTTATGAATTTCATTTTTTTAATCAGACCATCAAAATACCAATATTTATTAAGAAACAAAACGATACAAATATGACTTCAACTGAGTGGAGCCGTAACTACAACGTACACAAGTACCTATATATAAACCGTATCGAAAAATCCAAAACAAGTTTTTGAAAACCCTTAACTTATATAGGTAATCAAATACCTATAAAATATTACACTGATGTCCAATCCTTAAGGGAGCATAAATTACTTCATTTAGAAAAAACGAAGATAAATCACAGACATCCTCTTTCTTTACAATGAAATAATTGAAGCTGGAACGATCGACACACATGTATGAGACGATGCATGAATGTAGATGAGACCGAAACAGACAAAATTGGCGCTCGAGTATCTCTTTTTCATAAGAGACGTGCCATGATGGTATTTATACGATCCCCACCCTCATTAGGAACTTACGCATGACCGATTCGAGATTAGCGAATTCACAATGAGTGCTTTTTTAACATTTATATAAACATCAAATGCACGATGATTGTAAATACAGTATACCTCTTCATAATATGGGGATGATTTATTTAAATAATGAACGTCATGTATGAAAACACTTAACGATATCGCCAAACGCTAATTTTTGACTCTCACTATGGAATAGTGGAGAGTCATGATTTCACAATTTTTAAGCGTATTTTTTTACATCAATTTCTCAACGGGTATCATGTAGAGAAAGGATACTGTAAGTTTCATCGAGATGTGTTTGTATGAATGGCGTACGGATTATCCTTTTTGTGTCCTCTCTACAGCCCAAACTATAAGTCCGATCGACTTCATATTAATTAACATCATATGTGTAAAGTGCATAGACCTAGAGCAGATTATTTTTCCACAGATATTCGTTAATTTCTTCTCTATGATTTTATCTGTCCAAATTTTCAAAATGCTCTCACGGTCTGGAAAAACGAGGTACTTAACTTTTGTCCTCTGGGAATCCTATATTTGTTTAAGAATCTAATAGAAATATACTTTATAAAAATGCATTTACAACCTTTCAAGAAGAAAAAATGAACGCTTACTATGGTGTAGAGAGTTTAGTGTTGGCCACAGCCCACTATTTTTTGTATGGGATCTGACGTTTGTTGTTTGCTATTGTAGGAAAAAATTCTACAACAAACGTCAAATCCCATACAAAAAAAATAGCGTTTGGCGATATCGTTAAGCGTTTTCAACTTGGCTCAGCCCCCTTAGACAACTTGTCATTTAGCTAAATAAAAGAAACAAGAAAAGATAATTCAATGTATGGAAGAGACATTTGCCAGCTGTCACTTCCATACATTGAGTTATCTTTTCTTGAGCTAAATGACAGGGGGGCAGGCCTCTTATCTGCTTCCTATAGTGCTGCTATCCGAGAGTGCTCGCTCTACCAACTAGCCAGTTATTTATAAACTACGGTCATCTCTCTCGCACACTGGTATGTCCTTTTCACACATCTCTATTCACATCTTAATATTACAAGTAATTAGAAAATACTTTCAAATCTTTGCGTTAGGACACCATTCCTTAATCGGTGGATTATCTGTTAAACTGTTTAGTCTCTCTAATTGAGGGTAATTTGGAGACGGACGATAATATTTATCGTGTAGAGGAGCCTGAGCCAAAATCCAATAATTTTAACTTTGTCATTTTTTTGTACAATTGGTCAGACAGAATTCGCAAATTACTTTCTCGTCGCAATTTACATGGGTGCCTACAAAATTCATATTAATATTACGGCCAACGAATATCATTTGATAAATTTTAAGCGTTTTAGATTTGAATTACGTAACTACCCTTGAAATAAAGTACTTAATTGCAATGTCTGTAAACTTTTCATTAGGTTTCGTATGTGATTTACATATCTAATACATACAGGTACTTAGATTTAGTATAATTATGCTTATAAAATTTGTCTAATGTCCTTTATTTTGAAATAAAAATTATATTTGACTAGTTGCATGTAGCACATGAGATCCAACTGTCGATGGCGATAGCATGGGTATAGTGTAAGAATATTCATGTATGTTATAAATTAAAATTAATAAACGTCCTGGGTTCGATCCCCAGCAGAGGACAAATTTATTTAAATTAATTTCTCAAACTAATATTGCTTCTCTAAGCTGGAAACACTGATTAGATGGAAGAAAATGCCATATGGAAATAAAATCGCCACTTGCGCAGGGTGCAAGGGAGTGTTTATTATAATTCAGTCTCTTCGTAGAGTAGGTAACCGGTGAAATATTAACCAAACATCGGAGGAGTTCTCAAGTTGTTTAGTTATTGTGGTGATAATAAAAAAATACGAACAATCGAACATGTGTTTATAATCACACTCTTTTGAATCTGTGTCTAAAAAATTGGTTAGATCGACTTTTTTAATATGATCATTTATATTATTTTGTACAAATATTGTAGATAATATAATAATCGGTATTATTGTCACTTTATTTTGTCTCTATTGGGTTTCGATCAGTTTTTCTAGAGGGATGTATTTTTGAATTTTTCGTGTATGTTTTTGTTCTAAATTTGTTATATTTAAATTAAATCAGTTTGTTTTGTATTTTTCTCAATCAAAGTTATATCGGGTCTATTGTGCAGGTTGGTTCTATCTGTAATTATATCTCTATTCCAATAAAGTTTGTGTGTTGTCTTTAATACCTGCCAACGGAAGGGGGAGTATTGGAAGCATGGTTGTGGAAAATTTATTATTATAACTAGCAAACTATAAAACCTTAAACTGAAATTATTGAATATACTAACCGATTTCATTCACCTATATTACAAGCTTTTATGCTAAATTTAGGGAATGTATGAGGATTTATATGTAATTGTTACAAGGACATATTCATTCTTTATAAAAAAAGTTGTTTTCTTATATGTATCTACTAAATATGTAAATATGTCAGAATAGGATTGTGTGGAGTACAGTCCTTTCTTCTTATCCGAAAAGGTAAACAGCTTGATGATGCATGTATGTGTGAAGAATAAGTATCAAACTATAACTACCTAAAGGTTTTTGAGATATATGAAAAAATAAAGTAAAAAGTATAAATGTTGATAACCCCTGATTGGAACAAAAATTCAAAATTGAAAAAAATATGAAAAATGTAGACCTGGGGGTCAAGTCTGGTCAACCGGCGGAATCAAAATCATCCATGTTTACCCATTATCATGGATTTAATTATCTTTTGGAGTTTTATAATATCTTAAGATATTATAGAACTCCATATGATTATTATATACATGATATGGGTAAACATGGTTGGTTTTGATTCCGCCGGTTGACCAGACTCGACCCCCTGGCTATACAAAATCTCGCAGATCTTGGCTTGAAACTATGCCGATATGTTAAGTAAAATTAATTATTTTGAACAAATCAACAAATTTGATATTAGGGAATATGTAATAATTTTCTGGTTACAGTGAAATATTCATTATTTATTGTAACGATCACACTTCATTCGCCTATTATCTTTGCAATCAATACGACATACATTCCAAAAGTATTTGCAAAGTCCACAGTTTGATGTTTTTCAAATATGCAGATAACATCATCAGTACTTGACCAAATTAAAACGGGACCAGTCATGAAATACCAACTTTCTAATGAGAAGTCGCTGAAGTTGTCGCTGAACATGCATAAAAAATCTCGTCGTATTGATAACCTTATTTTTTTAGGTCGATTTAAAAAAAACATTATTGATCACACATATATAAATGAGGAGAGTGAAGAATGAGGTGATTAAAGACCTCAGAAAATAGGTAATAAATATCTTTCAAAAATTATTTTAAATATAATCTAATCAACATATTTCTTAAGAGGGTGATTGCTGCCAACGTACCTATTTTTTCAATTTGATATGCCATCATTATTACTAAACGAATCATTTTGACAAAAATAACCTTGTTAGTTTGGATATTAATAAAGAGAAATATACCTTAACTTTTTGATTATGTTCTGTATATATTCTTGTAGGAAAATAATAAGCATACCTCGATTTTAGACATTTATCTTAAATTTCTAAAAAAATATAAGGTATAGAGCAATATTTTTTTTACAAATTAAAGAAGAACAAAATACCTGGAAAAATATGATATGACGTTGCATTAACGCATCAGGTTAAGTAAATAAACCAAAAAAACTTTTATTACGCAATGGCGTTGAATGGAAAATAAATGTTTTTTAGGTTTATTTACTAAACCTGAAGCATTAATGCAACGTCACATCATATTTTTCTAGATATTTTTGTCTTCTTTAATTTAAAAAAATATATATTACTCTACGCCTTATAGTTTATTAAAAATATATGATAAACGTTGAAAATCGGGGTATGCCATTATTTTTCTACAAGAATTTATACAGAACATTATCAAAAAGTTAAGGTATATTTTTGTTTATTAATATCCAAACTATCTAAATTATTTTTTTCAAAACGATTTGAAAAGAAATAATGATGGTATATCAAATTGAAAAATAGGTACGTTGGCAGCAGTCCCCCCCTTAATGGCATCACGAAGATACATCTTATGTAAATTATAACACACAGTATTGTTGATTTTGCTTGTCAAGAAGAGGTTAAAACTTCTATAGAGGTCTAAACTGTTGTTTCCTGGCGGAATAAGAAACTGTTATTTGATGCAATACATTCTTAAGCTCCGAAGAAATGGTGTATAAATATGGTACATAATATGTACATTATTTAAAAAAATTCTCTATGTACGTATACAATGAAATAAACTTAAGTGCTGACGAAGGAAGATGATTTTTTTACTCAAAACCAATTTCCATAATGTTGAGCGGATATCATTGATTAGTTTAGCAGGCTAACAGACGCCCCAGACTCAAATTGAGAATCGTTTGTTAAAAACATTGTTACGTCTACATGGTTTTCGCTGAAAATAAAAATTTCACAGTATTTTTAATAATTTATATACCTAATGTTTTATAAATATTTTTTAGTCTACAATTAGTTTTGTGCATTTGAACATTTTACGTGATTATTTTTAACAAACGAATCTCCGTAGCACACATTTTCATATATTGCCTGAACAAGCTGAATATACGCATGTAAGAAATATGTTTAAAAAACAGATTGAATAAAGAATCAACTCGGAAAACTTAAATGCCAATAAAATAAGCATATAAAATATAATATCGAGTTACATAAGATACTCCATGTAAAAAAAAACAATTACAAATCCATTTACCTACTACTAAATTGTTTCTCCAGAATGTGGCAACTTTTTATTGGGTGCGTGTTAAATTAATATTTGACATAGTACCCGTTCACTGCCCTAGAAGTAATGTAAAATAAATAAAATAAGTAACAATTTGCAGATTTCCATAAAAAAGTGTTAATAAATGTAATGTAAATTAAAAGTTTTTTATATGGCAGCAATATTTCATTAACATAATATATTGCTAATATTGTTTTTCGTTTAATATTGATCGCACCTAATCGCAAAATGTAAACACCCACGTAACAAAAACAACAACAACAAACATCCAAAGATGACAGAAACAGGTACTTACACAAATTTTGATAACGTCAATTCCGTCTAAGATAACGCGAATAAGGTGAACGGTTTACTCGAAATACGATAGACGTGGGTAGGCACCGCTAAAGTTATCAACATGGAATGTGAGACAATTTTCGGTGAATTAATGCCTGGCATCACACTGACATATCACTATCCGGACAGAATCGCTGTCGCTACTTTGACTTGATTGGATAGTTTCGCCCAAATAGCATTGATTATGAATAAATTACTGAGTATTATCAGCCTCTCCACAAATATTATCACTACCGCCTTATCGTCTCAATTTATCTGTCCTGAAGCCAAGTCTGCGTCTTAAAATTCAACTGTTATCACGACACCCCATCTCTGTGTTTTGGAATTCTGCCCTTTTACTGATGTAACGAGTATATACCACAAAAAATATAATTACCTATATGTACAATATGTACACTGCTAGCCCTAGAACAGATATACCTAGTTGGGCAGCAGTTATCTATTTTTAAAGAAGATTATTTGAATGGTGTGATAAAAATAATTAAATACAAGGTGTCTCAAAAGAAAGTTTATATTTGTATTCAGAGCGTCATGTGGAAATGTTAGACGACTTCTTGGTGCTTGAACTGCAAAACTTTTCTGGCTATAACCAAAGAACATGGTTCCAGCAGGACGGAGCAACGTTACACGTCCAATACATCTCTGACACGAATTCGTGAAATTTTCCCAGGCAAATTGATCTCCAGGAGAGGTGACATAAATTGGCCTCCACGCAGTCCTGATTTAACCCCTGTCTACCCCTTTTTCCTATGGGGTTATCTTAAATCTAAAGTTTACGCCAATAAACCGACTTCCCTGGCGCATTTAAAAGATAATATCCGTCACGAAATGGTAGCCATCACTGAGTCCACCTGCCGAGCCGTCAGAAGTAATTTTACTCAAGTAATAGTTACTTATTAACGAGAAAATAACTAAAATCAACTAAACGAAAACTGAATTATTTGGAAATGTTGAACGAAATCACAACGTAATTGACAGAAAGTGACAGTCATAGAAAAAACATGATGCATTCCAAATACAAATGTTGCCACTGTATAAACAAAAATAATCGTTTTGAATTCCTAGCTAGGGAACAGATAAAATAGACTGGTGAAAACCATACGATACGTTAGGGGCTACCTATGCTTAGGTGATACCCAGCTATGTGACAGTTTAGGTAACATTGGTGAAAGTCACCATAAGTAATTTTACTGTTCGATTAAATGAGTGCTGCGAACGCGAGTATCTACATTTGGACGATATTTATTTTTATAAATAAATTCCCTAATTGAGTACTTTAATAATTAATAAACCTTTTTTCGATACACGGCTTACTTTTTTTAAATCGATCCACTAAATATAAATTTTGCTTTGAGACACCTTGATATATTGATTCTGAATAGGAGCTAGAGAGCTTTCAATGTTTGAACGATCATCCTCGCAGTCAACGATTAAAACAATACAACATTTATATAAGTATAAAGGTACCGAGTATTTTTATTAACTCCCTTTGAGTCCGACTCGAAAAAAAATACAATATAATATTTAAGAATAAAATCGAAAAATTGTAGTATTTATTTTTTGTTTATTTCATTCATGTTTTTGTGTAGCTTTTAATCTGTTTTGAAAATTTTGTTTAACCTTTTTACACAATCCTTACATTAATTATTGATTTATCTTCAAATAAATGTTAACCTTTGTGATAAAATGTTTTATGTATTATGCAATGTTTGGTGAATGTAACATTAAAAAATAGATACTCCCCTTTTTTAACACGAGATTTTTTCTCAATTAAAGAGGGTTATTATGAAATATATCATGGAACATGTTTACCCAGTTTATTGTAATTTATATGTACATGCAATTGATTCGATTAATAAATTAGAAAAAATATATCAAATAAAATTATGGCCAGTACACAGCAACTAGGCTAGAAGACAGTTTGAAGAGTTTGTAGGGATAAAAAGAAGGAAATCCTTATTATAATGGAAAATTTACTTGCAGTAGATAACACATGTCATAGTATGTTACTTCATGATAAATATTTAACATCTCAATAGAGACGAAGTTGGAATCATCATCAAAAGTCTCAATCCTGCGGATTGGTTTGCAGAAGAAGTCTACATCTCGCTTTCCACTTCTCTCTAATATCCTCTGCAGCCCTCTTCAGCTTAACATGTGTGGCGCAGTTCATGTCCTCGCACACCTGGCCCAGATACTCCCGTCGGGGTGCCCCCTGTGGTTTGTCCCCTCAACCATTCCCTCCATTAGGTCATGTAGGAGACCCTCGTGGCGCAAGATGTGACCAATACATCGAGCACGTCTCTCGGTGATGGTTTTGAGTAGGTGGAATATTACAGGAGAAACCAGAAACTCAAGACGCCTACAGGGCTTACGACCGGTCATCGACAGAATCACGTGATCACTTAATGCGCTTGCGCAACGTTCACCAATTATGACTTCTTATTGAGTTCCCTTTATCAATGCAATTTTGAAAATTCTGTGTATTTTTATTATGAAAAATCTGTTGGTTTGAAAATAAGCTTAAAACACCATCGCTATTATGAAGTGACGAAGAAACTTATTAATAACGCCATCTATTAAGGAATCGATTTGTAAACAAGGCGATAATATTCTCCTTTAATAATCCTCACTATACTCACTATACCCTTGGGGTAGTGAGTATAGTTTATATTATAGTTTATAGTTACTCTGTTTGTTTTCGGTACCTGATCTGCCATTATCTTTTGATTTGATATGATAACTATGTAGGTATGTTACTATTAACTATATAATGTATATTCAGGAATGAAATTGTACAACTATTTTAATATCTTTAGATTTTGAACATACATATTTGATGATGAATTTATACAGTATAAACGCTGTATTGACCGCTGAAATCAAAATTGGATTGATAATATTTGAAGCCTCGCGTTGCTCTATGTTGGTTGGAAAACAAATCCTCATTTCCTACCTCTGATCAATGTATAAATATTTATTTATTTATTTTATATTTGGGAAGCAAACAGCTCATTCACAGTTTTGATTATACAATTTACATGGCATAGTCAGAGCCAATAAAAGCATTCCGTCAATAATAAGAACAAAAGACAGTTCATATAAAGAAATTAACAAACAAAGAGAAAAAAATAATAATTAAGAAAATTGAAATTGGGTATGGGACTGATAAGAGGGATGGGGAGGTGAAATTAAGAGCGCATCACCTTCAGTATTTCTATATATATATATTTACATAGCTCTATGCGTAAATATATCCTACTAAAATATTTTTACGTTTCATCTGAATGGGATGTTAAGTGAAGACCCGTGTAAATAAATGAATATCAAAGAGATGATTGCTAAAATTCTAATAAACAAAAATGGTTTTCCTTGTTGAATAAAAAAGTTTTGAATTTTATGGTGTTTGCATTATAAACATAGTCCATATTTTTAATATTGGTTTAAACAGAGAGAATCTTCTTCTCAGCCTAATCTCGTCCATTCATGGACGAAGGCCTGGCTTCGGTCGTCCGGTTGTTCAGATCCTCCATAACACTCCATCGAATCTGTGGAATTATGAAACACAGAAACGTTTCGCTGAATTAACGACTTAACTGTAATGGAAATTTTAGCTTGTTAATAACTACCCATTCTTATTAACAAAAGACAATTTGAAATAGCCTGCTTGCTATTATATTTTAGTCCCCATTATTCAACCAATAATAGCACAATCAGTGTCATGGACAATGGTATCTACGGGAGGCGATCAAAGGTAATATTGTAGGTTATATCACTTGACACACACAATCGACTAGACTATTATGTAGTCTAATGACCAAACAATTTTGAAACAAAGGTGCAAATTGTTGAAATTCAATAATCATTTCCTTCTATTTATTTAAACATATTTGATTATTATTTATTTATCTTTGTGTACATAAAAATATAATGCACACCGGCGGGATTATTGCCATTAGGCAATTTTTTCCAAGGGTATGACAAAATCATATACCTATGTACATTAACAAAAGAATCAAAGTAAAAAAAAAAACAAAGAATAATACATTGCACTAAGAGAAATATTCAAAAAAACACATACACACAAACAAACATATACACGCATACGCACAAACACAAAAAAGGGTTGGGAAATGACTTCTTCAATGGCGCTACAGCCCATATCGAGCCTTGGCCTCCGTCAGTCTTCGCCCCCAGCTTCCTTCTATCGTCTGCAGCAACTCTCCAACTGCCCGGCACTTGCAGTAGTTGGGAATGCAGCAACTCTCCAACTGCCCGGCACTTGCAGTAGTTGAGAATGACAAGGAGAGGAAATCGGGATCAGGTGTTTAGGATTAAATATTCTATATTTTGTTTTTTCTTGAAAGTAAGATAGATGACGCAATTACTGGGCTTAAGCTATTCCGTAGTCTTGCTGATTGTACTTCGAACGAAGAACTGAGAAATTCTGTGTTATGGAGAGGTATGGATAGTGTTGTGCGTTCAGCATATCGATATAATGATATAGTATTGATTGATTGTACACTCCTCTACAATGAAAGAGTGGAGGTATAATTTAAAAAAAAAACTAAGCGTGTTTTCACATGAATTCATCAACTGGCATTCATGTGGGGATTGCACACTATGATTTTTTTCATGTTAATTTTAAATGTATGGCGTTCTATAAAATTTTGTGTTCTCTATAGATACAGCAAAACTTATACGTTCGATCGACTCGATTTTTTATCATATAACATAATAATATGTCAAACTATCACCTGGAGCTGATTAGTTTTCCATAGACATCGTCCACTTCTTCTGTATTATGTAATCTGTCAAAACTGTCAAAATGCTTTCACACAAGGTAAAAATGAGTTTTTATTTAAAGAATGTAAAGAGCGTAGGTATACGATAAAAGTGGGCTGCAAAAAATGTATATATGAGGGATTGGTCAATGATATATAAAAATAATAGATACGTATTCTTTATATTCGGTAAACAATAAATAAGGCGCATATATCACTTAAATCTTACCGCACTTTTAAATATTAGTTGTAGTGTTCGGACGTATCGTCGTTGTTAGAATCTTGTATGATGAAAACATGTAAAAATTACACTATATAGATATATGAAGGAACGACCAGATATATCATTTCATGCTGCATATTTATTTAATAACTAAACATATGGATTTTTCGATACTTATTTTTATTTTTAGTAAACGAGAGATATTTTATATATAGAGATTTATTATGATAGAATTATTTTTACTTAAGTGAAGTCATATTCGCTTGTAGGTAAACAGAGTTATTCTGTTGTTGTATTCGCGTTTTCACACAGCTATACCTAACTTTATATTATAAGTTCGTCTCTTTCACAGTCATCTTGGTGTGAGAGGTAATTATGATGTGATTGCACTGGAGTAAAAGAGAAAATATGTCTACAGTGTGTATAAATTATTGTATTATGTCTTTATCAGCTCATTCGGCGTCGTTCCATATGGACCGGCTCCATTTGGAGTATTGTAAAATTTTCATCACACTCACGGGCGCGCCATCGCGCCATCGAGCCATCAAAATTAGTAGACGCAAGCGGTCGGCGCGTTCGCATTAATAAGTTCTATTTTTTTTTTAATTTTCAAGTAAAAATCAGTTATACCTAATTCTGATGATAAGTTTTATACAACTGCTATTTAGCGGTTTGTTTATATATAAATAGAAAAAAACAAAGAGAAAATGTTGTATTTTCGTATTCACGAGAGTGTCAAATAGCTCGGCGCAATGTACCGCTGGTTTTCACACTCACGAGCATGCCGTACCGACAGGATGCGCCGCGCCGTTTTCGAGGTACTACAGAGTTTCAATCGTTTGGAATTCCATTTTGGTGTGTCAGGCCGATTGGGCTGCGCGGGATTTGACATTCACGAGCGCATTTTGGAGTGATGGCAAGCCATTTGGAAGGATGGCACGATCGTGAATGAGGGCCTTTTCTCACTTAATGTATTTTGTCGTGTGTATTTAATGTTATGTATTATTTGTGACATTGTAATAATTCGTTGAGATGTACCATTTTTGTAGAGCGTTTTGTTCGCATACAACGTGTCTATATATAAAATGTCATTGGGATTGGCAAGTTTGAAAGTAAAAAAAAAAGTGTGCATACATTTTGTACAGGAGAGAAGTATTGGTTCCAATATACTTGTTTCATAAATAAATCTTCGTATTTTCTTCAATTCGTCCGAAATCTCCTGTTAAACTATGACCTACTATGGCTCAACAGTGGGTACGAAGCAATGAAGGTGGGACGACAGATAGATGGGTTGATATTGAACTTTGTAAGTTTCCAAAATGTCGTTCGGAAATGGGAAATCGGTCTAGTGGAACCATGGCGGAATTATCTGTCGGTAATCTAGTGCAGGAGCCCTATATAGGTATTCGGATATCCGAATAAGCCTCTTTGGCTAGAGGCGATTATCTGCATTTCGGCTGATTGTCCAAATTATACCCGTCCATTGATACCTTGCCAACCCAGCCTCCTGGATCACTCGACACGACTCTCCCGGAGATAAAAAATAATATCTTGGGTCAAAAGGCAGCAGATGTAACTATCTCAAATCTGCCCCGCGTGGAATGGATACACTTCTAAGCCTGCGTTACATATTTTGAGAAATGTGACTGTTTGTAAATACAAATCGAAAGATACATAAATCTAATGACGTTTTACAGCATTTGCAGTTGTAATTCTTCACTAGGTATAAAAAAACCTGTGCCGTGACTAAAGCATCTTGAAATAATGAAACTACTTGAAAGTGAATGCCAAATATCAATCATACATAAAAAATAAAAAGAGCATCAAAAATTATATATTATAGAACAACCATCACGAAGAATACAAAAAAATACAGTATAAAAAGAAGTACATAAATATATTGAAATAAAACCATCAGATCAACCATCAAGAAGAATAAGAAATATAAAATAGATAAATGGAAATAAACGTGGCTATAAAGAATGTACTCGACACATCATATCGAGAATGTACTCGCTTTATCATACAGAGTGTAATCCTTTCCAAACGTATGTGATAAAGTATGAACATACTGGTGTATACTTTAGTAAAAAACTGCAAATAACCTATGTAATATTGTAATAAGTTAATTGTACCTATGTAATTTTTATTATTTTATAGTACCTATTTAATCCCTTATTATATAATATTGCTTACTAATTAATTATTTCGGTGAAGAGTATTTATTTTCAAAAAAAAAAACATTCTAGCCCTGAATTCTTTCCATTTTAAATATCTGACCTTTATATTCAAATACCAACTACTAAGCAACTCATTCATTAAAATTTAGTCATATTTTTTGAGAATCAATATATCATCATAACTAAAGATTATTTTTTCATTTCTTTCCGTTTGTTTACATTTTGTCTGCTTTTTCACGAAATTACCTGTATGTGTATCTACAGATGAGGTCCTACTCGCAGTTAAGGGGCCATTTGAAATGATCCAAATTTTCTTACTATTATTCCTTCTCACATCATGACTGAATGTTATTAAAGTGCCACGTGGAAAACTTACGTAAGCTAAGAATTATAATGTGTGGCGTTCAAAAATCAATGACGACCTTAATTTATTCTAATCAGACTATTGAACTTGATCAAATTACATTTGACAAAATTCATAGTTTCAAACAGAACATATAATTTTGAGCTTGAATTAATTACAAGAGTGGAAACTTTAAAAATGTACATAATATTCGATATGATGTCGACCGTTGTGGTTTAGTTGTCAGCTGTTTGGCTTCTGTGATAGCGTCCTAGGTTCGATTATCAGCGGAGAAAATTTTTTTATATCATTTCTCACGCGAATCTTGCTTATATGAACTGAAAACACTACAAAGTTGAAAGAAATTGCAATAAATTAATGCAAGAAGGGTGGAATAAAGTGTACATCTAATAATAATCCAACTGTCGATTTGTTTAAGAGAATTTTATTCTTTTAACATATCGACAATAATATATCAAGCCAAGATACGCGAGATTTGTATGCAAGGTCTATATTTTTCACGGTTTTTCCAACTTTGAAGTCAAACAACACAAACTTAGAGGCTTCGCAGCATAAATGTTCTATATATATGGATTTACTCAGAATTCGGAGTAGAATTTTTAGTGTGTCTGTGTCCCCCACCCCCCTTAAAACTTTTGATGCGCTCAATTTACAGAGCCCAAAATTTCAGAATATATAGATAAATATATTATAGGCGTTTATAAAACATTGTTTATTAAGAAAAACATTTTTATAATAAATTTATGTGTTTAACTGCCTATATTTCCAAAGTTTCTAAAAATATCGAAAAAAACCGAAACACCCTAACTAGATAATTTAATTTGCTATTAAAAATATTATTACTGTCGTAGTACATCTGAAACTTTTTTTAATAATTTTTATAAAAATATAATTTAGTGACGACATCGTTTCATACAATTTGTAAGGCAATATACACTACACAATATCTCACTCAATACTTTGTTACCTACTTAATCTCCAATTATCCTGTTTTCATATTCTGGGTAGAAAAAAACAGACTGACCTCCATACTATCCTATCCGGACATACAAACCTACATGTTTTATATAGAAAACAAAATATCTTACAATATTTATTAATTTGTGTTTAGGTGTTTATAGTTTAATACGTATTCTTCAATTATATATATTTTCGCCATCGACAGTTGGATCTCATGTGCTACATGCAACTAGTAATAATAAATGTCATGATTTGGTATATTTCATTAAGAAAATCTCTACCCGGAATCAAAATTCGGAAACCAGTTTTTAAATGTCTTATCACTGCAGTCGACAATAATTCTAAAAATTGACAGTTATTACTTATCAATGTTGTTTTCAATTTATTCTCATCGTCCCAAAAGAGATTAGCAGCAGATAACTGTGGGTATTTGATGTCTATGAGGACAATGCTTAGGATAGGACGAAGTGGATGAGTGCAGTTAGGAGAGCAGACCCTACCACCAAGTGGGGTAAAAGCTCATTACGTTTTTTTTTATTCAAAGAGTTTTCATAATTCTCACCTTGGACAAATCAAACCCGCCCTTTTAAACTTCGTCTGGATCTAGGAAGTCTTCGGGCGTTGCGGATTCATCTAGAACCGGCGCGGGAGGTTTAGGGACGTGGATGGTCTCGTATATCGGGTCCAGATCTGTCTTCTTCGGCTGAGGTTCCCCGGGGTCAGGTTTGTGACTCGTCTCCGGAGATACCAAACTCTTCAATCTTGTCAAATAATCGATGCTCTGAAAGTAAGTGAGTGCAATATTGAATTAAATTTAATATTTTGATTTTTTTTGGAAAAGAAATAATTAACTAACGATAAACTAATAAAACAATTAACAATATTTTTTTTTTGTATTTTTACTAAAAAAATCTTAATTCTACAAGATCTTATCATAATATTTAGCTTCAGTAAAAGCAGCAAGGTACTACTTATATTTTATTAAGGGGGGAACTGCTCCCAACGTACCTATATTCTCAATTTGATATACCATCATGATTTCTTATCAAATCGTTTGGAAAAAAATAATTTAGATAGTTTGAGTATTTATAAAAAAAATATATCTTTACTTTTTGATAATGTTTTGTATAAATTCTTGTAGAAAAATATATCCCGATTTTCAACGTTTATCTTATATTTTTAACAAAATATAAGGCGCTGTTCAACATTTTTTTTTTAAATTAAAGAAGACAAAAATATCTAGAAAAATATTATGTGACGTTGCATTAATGCTTCAGGTTTAGTAAATAAACCTAAAAAAAATTTATTTTCCATTCAACGCCATTGCGAAATAAAAGTTTTTTTGGTTTATTAACTTAACCTGATGCATTAATGCAACGTTACATCGTATTTTTCCAGATATTTTGATCTTCTTATAGTTTGTTAGAAATTTAAGATAAATATCAAAAATCGGGGTATGCTTATTATTTTCCTACAAGAATATACCTATATAATTAACTATGTTATTTTTTCAAAATGATTCGTTTTGTAGTAATGATGCAAATTCAAATTGAAAAAATAGGTACGTTGGCAGCAGTCACCCTCTTAATTCGAATTATCCAGATGCAGTACTGGTGAAGATCACATACAAGTCCAGGGTGGTCTTGATCTTGCAAGCCTAGTCTTGTTCTAGGTATCAGTCTTGCACTTCTGGTCTTAATCATGGTTTTAATGTGCAGTGACACGTGTGCCGAAATCAATGCTGGAAGATTTGCGAGAAATTTGCACCACACTAATTTGTGTTCTTCTTATTTTACTCTTTTTAAGCCTGTTGACCTATTAAAGTCCTGCGTCAAATTCACTCTCGTGACTCTCTTGGGACGACGTGTTGGAAGACAGCTTTCCTGGAGAACATCCTTGGTGATGAATCTCGTGTTCGTTCCAGAACCTTCTTCTTCGTCGACCCCATCTTTCGATATCCTCGACTTCGCACAGTCTTCGGAATTCTGTATTTCGCACTCTAACACGAAGGGTTTTTCCAGCATTGTTTCTGAGTACGTTTATTTCACTAGTTCCACAGAGGTTTTTAATACGGACAGTGCCTGTGATTTATACTGTAATTTTAAATTACTAATCTCCAATCTTCATAACATTGTCTATAGTTCTTTTCATTCAAAAGACTCCGTATAAAAAATAATGAACTAATGTATGAGAACTCTCAAACTTACATATTAACAGTCATTGATATCAAACAACGTTTCTGCAAACTATGACGTAAAATCCGCACCTTTTATAAAACTATTTATAGTTAGCTACTTAGTAAATCTTTAAAATCTAATATAACCTTTAGGATTACAATATCGTTGTATTGGATTTTAACAACGGGAACCTCATAAACTAAGTACAAGATAAAGCTCGATAATAGTGTTGTAAAAATTAAACCATCGTTAAGTTGAACGTTCTTGTCGGAGATTTAGTGAACGCTATTTGCCACCAACTTTATGTTATTAAGTAGGTACCCCTCTATGTATTATGTATTTTATACGATGACAATGTAGTTTAACGTTCATTCAAAAGTTAACGCCAAGTATATTATCAAATCAAATTTGATATGACGACGTCAATGAAGACTAAATATAATTTTATGAATTTTCGCAATACTTGGTCTTGGCCTTGCGTCCAAGACCGCATGGGTCGCTCCAACAACAAGAACAAGGTGTGCAAGACCACGACCAGACTTTGCAAGACTTAATGTAAAAGTCTTGTGGTCTCGCAACATTCTATAAACTTGCTTATTTTTCATTAAAAAGAAAGCAATGATCAACGTATTATTGTCATCTTTTTCTTCTTTTTCTTAGCCTTGGGTTAGACCGGGGTTGCAAGACCAAGACCAATCCACCCCGTTCGGTCTTACATTTGCTCATCACTATTTTTTATACTAACAACTCGTTTCAGAACATGTATTTAAAAGGCACTATCATATAAAATTATATTAATCTACTTGTTAAATTAATAGTTTGATGAATTATCAAACTCATTTTTTATTAAATATTTTAATATGAAAACTTGATAATTCTTCGATGCCATTTTATGAAAGTGATGTGCATTTTAAACTATTTGAAAATAAAAATATCAAATTTTAAGTTTTCTGAGTTAAGGGTCACTTTGAAACGTCTAATTTTTTTTAATGTCGAGTTTATTCTACTATGTCGATTATTTTCAAATATTGCAAATTTGTACATCAAATACTCGTTTAGACCCCATTGGATTTCGAAATATATCTGATCTGTGCTTCTATATTTTTTAACTCTCAACACATCCTGTCATTTTTTGTGTTACCTACCAGCTTTAAAAACTTATTTTTACCTGAAACCTTGTTCAAGATATATTTTTTGATATTTTTTTTAAAAAGAATGAATATGATCTTGAAACTAGTAAATATACATCCTCATACATTCCCTACTAGCCCATGGGGCTAACCTGTATTTATACAAAATGTAATAGGCCTTAATACTTGATGTTACTATTGTATTGTACTATGTCTTAACGCTGTTTTTTGTCCAACTTTAACATAAATAAATAAATAAATAAATACTCCTAATTGAATAATAGAATCATACGATTTTATCAACAGACTGCAAACTGGAAGCGATATCTTCCGCGGTTGTGAGCTGCTCCCTCGCCAGATCCACACGACGGCACTTCGCCAAGAACGAGCAGTAGTTGATCCTGATCAGCAGGTCCTCTGGATTCATACTCACCGAATGCTCGTACGCCTTTGACGCGTTCTCCTCGTCGTCCAATTGGTCCAGGGTTACTGAAACACCAGCCGATCAAAAATAACAAGTCAGAAACAAAGCAGCGAAGTGAAGGTTGCATTATTCTTAACTGAGAACTTTAGATATTTATATAATAATAATCAAAACTTTTGAATTTTTATTTTATATATGCACAAATCTCAAAAACCATAAAACTAATGCTCAGCGGCACACTACCAGGTTTCCCTGGATTGCTGTTGGTTTCCAGCAATACCTTGGGAAAACACAAAACATAGATGGAACAGACAGTGCATAACCTTCAAAATTTTAAAAATAATAGAAATTAAAAATAAAATGTAAATCAAATTAATATTTATTCAACTGGCAAACAAAACAGATTCAACATAAAAGGTGAGAGAATTAAATTATTAAGTACCAACCTTAATTAAATAATAAAAAATCAAATAAAATAATAAAAATTAAACTGATAGGAAGAAGAAAACAACAATTAATATCATTGCAGATTTGAGTTATTAAAACTCTGCTACTGCTGGCACCTAAGTTGTTATATGTATGTAATTACCATAACCATAGAATGTTTTTTAACAGACAATTTAGAATAAATAGAATATAAACAATTTAAATATAGACAATTTAGAAAACATACTGAAGTGAACAAAAGGCAATTTGAAGACGAATTAAAATTCAATGGTTTTAATAAATTTCTTCTCTATGATTTTATATATCTATAAAAATTCAAGTTCTAGAAAACTGTATAGGACAGAAATAGGCTTCATAAAAGAAAATCATGGATTGAAGGAGGTTATATAATAACACTCACCTGTACAGTGGACAGAATTCTTAGCCTGGTGAACAAAATATGTAAAAATAAAAATAGTTAACTTCGATAAGAACAATTAATTTATCCTATTTCGTGAAAGGGAAATGATCGAATTTGTACTTACTTGCCATAAGCATGTATGAGGTGGAATTTCCACTTCGAAGATTGAGAGCAGCGCATAGAAATTGAAAGGCAGATGCTGGCTGAGAGCAGGCTAAGTGCACCAGGCCCAAGTTATGCAGAATGCGAGCGCTCAGGGGACTCAGGCAGGCCGCCCGCTTCAAACAGCTGATGGCCTGAAACACAGAAATTAGCAGAATAAACGATATGAGCCTTTTTTTGTTGAGGGGAAATCCTTCATGGACACTCAATCCTTCTGATTGGGTAGTGCCGGACTCTTATCGGCTAAAACCCCTCGTCTTCTTTCGGTACCTATCTTTACGGCTTACCCAGAGCCACGAAATTGTCTCTGTTTACTCTCCATCCAAACCTTCTGTGTCTGCTTTTTGAGCCCTTCAATCGTCTTTCTCTTTTGTTTTTATTATTCCTTCCCAAAGTGAGCTTATTTTGCCCCATACCTCTTTCCTCGCAGTCATTTTTGTTATTATGTTTTCTGGCGTCATTTTCTCGGTCATATAGAGGTCCAGATACACGGCTTCCCTTTCTTGATATGAGCCTGCCTTAATTGCATTACACAACATGTGTATATAATAGAGGATCCGAATTAGAAACGACCTTCATCCATCTGTTTAATGGATTAAAAGTATTTTATATCAAATTTAGATTGTTAAAAAATATATCCCAGACTATATGATTTTATTTTTTTTTAATATTGCTCTCACGAAGAAATTTTATACCAATTTAAATTATGAAGCCTATAGAGTTTATAAACGTTGGGTTATCTATTTTTCCCGGCCTAACTATTGGGTTGGCGGGTATAAACAGGTAAGTCGATACTAGTAATTTACACCCATCTGCTCAATAAATAAATCTTATATCAAAATAAACTTTATTTAATTGCGAACACGATGATATAGGGTTGTCTGCGAAAAATCTGGCCTGAATGACGGTTGGCGAGCTTTGAAAAGCGAAATTTTGGTGCGAAGCTCAACATTGGTGTAACGTAAACATAAACGAGTGGGTTTTGACATACTCCTCACTACCAAGTCACTCCACAAAGTATTTCAATTCTGTATGGAAAATTTTAGCATTTTCGTGAAATGATTTAGTTAAATTATTTTTGATATTAATATTTTATAATGACAAACTTGATGATTCTTCAATGCCTTTTAATTGATGTGCCTTTTTAGAAATTTGAAAACAAAAATATAAAATTTAAAGTTTTCTGAGCTTGGGGTCGCTTTGAAATATTTGACAATTAAAAAATGAGAAGCACTGATCAGATCTCCTTCAAAATTTAATGGAGTCTAAGTGAGTCTAAGAGATTGCTTCAGAGATGTTCACACACGTGAATTACATCGAGTTCTGATGATAGAACTCACGAGAAAAAAATATCAAACTCTACAATTTGTAAAATCGTCTGCAATTAATACTTATAATTTACCAGGACATCTGAATTCGATGACTCCTTTGTCATTAAAAAGACATTACTTCTGTGGTGATTCCCTCTGAACCAAGCTAAGAGATTTGATGATGGATGAAGAGAAAACATGAAACTCATCAATTTGCGTATTATTGTATCGGCGAATTGTATGAAACGTCACGCCATGATGTCGTGGAGTAGGCAGAGAGAACCGGTCACCATATTTTTCTATCTTGACATACATTCACTCGTTTTTTTTTATGGTATATTTTCTTCGATCATACCATAGCCAAACGTGGCCAAACTCTCGCAATAGTGCAAGAGCATAATGTAAAAATAAACAAAAGCATAAAAGCATGCAGGGTAAATTTAATCAGAGTAGCAAAATCAGCCCTGGTATTGGTTTTGCATAAATGTTTACATAAAAGTGTAAGACTAGCGGAGCATGACCAAGACAAAGCTTGTAAAATTCAATATTTTGATGTACATTAGTATCTTTGTAGCTAGTAATGTATTATTAA
Source organism: Molanna angustata (assembly GCA_963576475.1). Lineage (NCBI taxonomy): Eukaryota > Metazoa > Arthropoda > Insecta > Trichoptera > Molannidae > Molanna > Molanna angustata. Next base: position 10,358,561 of record OY754978.1, on the reverse strand, counting down.
TTAAATTATTTTTAATATTTAAGCAAATATATGCATAAAAACATTTTTAAACTAAGGGAATTTTCGCCAATATTCTTGTGCAATTTTTAATACCACAGATTTCCATACCATAACCCAGTGCCTCTATAACAAATAATAACCTTCACATTATCGCTTCTGCGTAGTGCAGTTCAATTAAAGATATAAGTTGAAAATATATTACGTACATACGATGGCACTGCGCCAAATTTCAAGAAACAATATTTTGATCGCGTCCAAACTAATAAGAGTATTATTTTGTACCGAGCGGCTTAAGTATATTAAAAAAGTTTCATTTGAGTTCAGACTAATAGTTTACTTAAAGATTTATATAAATTTCTGTGTATACAATTTAATTGTATATTTATTTAGTAAATACGGGTTGTAGCATAAGTTATATTCTTTTTTTTTTAATTAAAAATAACCAATGAAGAAAATTAAGAAAATTTAGCCAACAATAATATGATCTTCTTCATTATATACCTGTTAAGTATTTATGACGTACTGTGATGTGTTAACGCTGTGGAAATGAGGTCCCTAAGACGAATGTGTGGTAAAACAATTTATGATAGGATAAGGAATCAAGATATCAGAAGAGAATGTAAGATTGAAAGGGATATTTTGAGCAGAATGAAGATAAATGCTTTGCGATGGTTCGGACATGTAGAGAGAATGAACGATGAACGACTGACAAAGAAAGTATACAAGGCTGAAAAGAGTGGAATGAGATGTAAGGGTCGACCGAGAAAGAGCTGGCATGATCATATAAATGAGATTTTGAAAGAGGGGAACATACGAAGTCAGAACAATAGGAGAGCATGTATGACGCGATGTATGAATGTAAATGAGGCAAAACAGGTATGTCAAGATAGAAGAGCCTGGCGTTCGGTTCTCTCTGCCTACCCCAAATAGAGAAACGCCGTGATGGTATATATGTATGTATGTGATGTGTTGCACAAATAAATTAGGTAAGTATTGGAAGTGAAAAATAGGTCTGTAGGTATACAAAAAGAGGCACCTAAATATGGTCATAAACACAGTCGATAAGTCTTTCTTTTTTAGCCTGTTGCTGCCCATCCCTCTCCACTCCAACCGATCTTGAGCATATTGCATGCATGTCGTCTATTGGATGAAGCTGGGGTAGGTCAATGTATGGAAATGACAGTTATCACATGACAGGCAACTGTCACTTCTGTGCTTTTCTTATCTTTTCCATCGCTAAATTAACAAGTTGACTAGGCATCCAAGTCTAACGCCTTTATAATATTGCAATTCTTTCGATGATTTTCAACACTCCAGTTCAAAATCATGATTTGATTTCTAATTATATCTCTGATCCACAGTTAAGTATCGATGAGCAATCGAGCATTATTTTCAGACGCGGAAACTTACATTACTACCTTAAAACATGTATCCAAATCCAAAAGCCAGCTTAAATAATAGATAGGATGATACTGTAATACACAACAGATAACCTTCAACTAAAGTTTGTTTCGTTTAATACAACAACTAAATTATTATTCTTGTATTTTATCTTGTGTGTGGTTTCAAAGTTTTACTTCATTATTATATATACCTATATCTGTTCCTATTTGTTTGATAAACGGTCGGCTTGTTATCAAACTCTTTCATCTTTACTATCGCTGTAAGGTTTTCCAGTTTATAACCAACCTTTTAGATTCCTGGAATAATTGGGTGTTGCTAATGCCTGAGCGGAAGGTTTCTATTTCATTTCATTTATTTAGTACAGCGCCATAACATTTATAAATACGAAACTGCTACCAGTAGATAGACCAAACGCGCAACTAGATAAGCACGACTAAATTAGTTAAGATCGGTATTAAAAAATCTTACTTATAAACGTATACTAAGATGAAACTAACTACTTCACCAAATTGTTTACGAACACCCTCATTTATTTTTTTCATATGGCCGGATTGGCTTCACAGATGTCAAAAAATAGATAAATGCATGTAATTTCTGTATAACTGACATTGAAAAATGAAAACAAACACCGCGTTGTGCCGTGTTGAGTCAATTTAAACACGATTGCGATGAAGAATATGAAGGAAACGTTATGAGGATTAAATTTTTCTATCAATCTCACATATGCGTCGGATCATATTATGTGAAAGATCCGCCATTTTGAAATATTTGGTATGACGTTTGATTTAGTACGCGTTAGTCAAGCGTTAAACACTCTCTCGACTTGTCCTAACTTGACGTCTATGTAATGAAGGTGTAATAAAGATAGTCAGGGTTTATAAGTATTTTTTTCCGTTAATCACACTCTATAACCAGGTACTATAGATAGTTTACGTTTATAATTAAGACGGCTAATATTTTAAAGTTACTTTTGCTGAACATAAACATCCTCATATGTTCCCTAAATAAAGCATTATATGCTTGTGCTTAGGAATACATTATACATTGAGATATCGGCACATTTTCACTGAGGTAAAAATATTAGTCACATAGGGGTATATAATATGTATAGTACCATTTGAGATAGGTACTATAATATTGAGGGACTTAGTAACATTGTAGTAGGTACATGTATATTAATAAGTAGGTATAGTGACATTCAGGTAAAGTCACATTTCACGTTGATGTTTATTAATAAGCATTATATATAACTATTGTAGTACTGAGGTATTTTATATAAAATTTTCATCAAAGAACTTTTGAGTCTTGTAACATTTTGCATTTGATTTATAATGTATCTATGAACAACGTTCAAGAGACGACTATGTAGGGGATCATTAACACTTTTAATTTTAGAATTAATACTTTCAAGAAAAAAACACATCTTTTTTTCCTCCACACTTTTATTTTTTTTCTATGAAGTAATATATAAACTTGTTTTATTAAAGAGTTAAAATAATTTTTCTAGAACTATTATTTCTTCCAACTAACCTGTATTTCCAGCTCGGAGAAGAAATATTAAGAAATATTTGCATGAGAAATGAATTTAAATAAATTATGTTTTATTATTTCCATACTTCTAAGATACTTAGGTGTGCCCCAACGTCTTTACTACCCAATGATCCTATCTCACCCCTACATACCTACTGGTAGAGCGGTATGAGGGAAAACGGAAAAACAAGATCTGAAATTCCAAAAAATATTATTGATGTGAGAACAAAAGGAGAGGTAAGCCAATAGTGTGTATGTAGGTATGACTCATTGGAATCTTTGAAAAAGAATAAAATCTAGCTTCTACGATAAATAAAATAACTATGAAGTAAAAGACGATAAATTAAAACTAAATGAAATAAATTCTGCAGCGTTAGGTTATACAACAGAAAGCCAATAAACAGAAATATATCAAATACTAATGTTATTTTTTCACAAGAAGTTGAATCACATGGGCTAGTGGCAAAGTGGCTAGCGCGGTGGATTAGTTATCCAGAGGTCGCGAGTTCGAATCACGCTTCGGCAGATTTAGTTCAAGCAATAATACAAGGACATGGTCATACTTCAAGAATACAATTCTTCTTCTTTATCAGCCTTCTTCCGTCAACTGCTGGATATAAGCCTCTTCCATTTCCTTCAAACTTGGTCGGTTTGATGCCATCTGCATCCCCGCCGTCCTGATATTATCATCGGTCCATCTTTTTTGGGGCCTGCCGATGCCTCTCCTATTTTTACATGGTCTCCATTCAAGGATTTTTCGGACCCAGCGCTTAACAATTTGTTTTGCGACATTCCCTGCCCACTACCATTTGAGCTTAGCTATGCGATCCATGACGTCTAACTACTCGGGTCCGGGCCATATTTCTTCATTTCGGATTCTGTCTCGACTTACTCCGAGCATGGACCTTTCCTTTTGGTGAAAGTAATTTTCTCTAAACCATACATGTCATCACCGGCAGTATGCACATTTCAAAAGTTTTTCTTTTCAGGCTTATCGGAACCTCATTATTCTCAAAGACACGTTTTTTTATTGTACGTTGCTCAACTCATTCCTATTCGTCTGGATATTTCTGCTGGCTGGTTCTCGTTTCCCATCTTAATGTTGTGCCCCAATTATATATACCTACTCCATCTACATTGTCAATTATTTCGTCTTCAATTTTTAAGGTTTGGTATTTTGGGCACATGATCTTTGTTTTCTTTATATTCATTCGTTCATGGAGTTCATCGATCATCTGTCTTAACTCATCGATATTCTCATTCATAATTACGATGTCATCTGTAAACTTCAGGTGACTCAAGTATGTGTCGTCAATCTTTACGCCCTCGTTTCCCAATTCAAGGTTTTAAAGATATCCTCTAGGACTATCGTGAAAAGTTTAGGCGATATTGTGTCACCCTGACGTACTCCTTTCTGAATCGTTATATAATCAGTTTTGGTGTCATTGTCTATTCTTACATACACGGTTTCAAAAAAAAAACACTGTTACTGAAAACTAATACAACTAAATACTACAGACGGATCCTTCAATTCTTAGACTGTGTATAATCTTGTACACATTGACTGCCTCGTAAATATTGTTGTGATAGATGAAGATCTGTAACAGGTTATTCAGTGACCTAATAAAATCTGTAACAGGTTATTCAGTGACTGGCGCTCTACGTTCTGCTCAGAATAGATCAGCATGGTGGCGGGCCACACATAGAGTGACTGAATCCATTCACCATCCTCAGTCACGAGGAGAGGACGAGAAAGAGGTTATTGAATACGAAATCGACTAAAGAAAATACCATTGTACAGTAATTTATGATAAATTTAAATTAGTGTGAATATTGTCCACATACACGTCGCGCTCAATACTTTTGATATAATTTTTTTCTTGCGTAGATAAAAGCTCAAGGCAGACTACATAATGTTATTTTATAGCGTAGGTGAATAAAATGGGTATTTAGAAAAGGCTTAATAATATGAGAGTATGTTTTTGATTACGTTACCGATAAGTTTTAAGGGAATATCCCGGCATTAGAGCCTTAACGTTCACCCCTAAAGTGTTTTTCATGTGACAGCCCAGACAATACGGAATATTTTTCAACAGATTTTAATGGGACAATATTTCGGCTTAACTACAAAACTTTACTGATATTTACCCACTCAATTCTCATCTCGACTTTTTTCGATTATTTAGTTGTTGTCTTTTTATATTTTAAGTATTATACCCATGACAAATTAAAATACCCATCTTCTCGCTTACTCAATGAGAAATTTTGAAAATTTACGATATGGAATTTTGGATGTACAAACTTAAATACAACATACAAAACGCACTTTTGTAGCCGTTGACATATTACACTTTTGATATTTATTTTTCAAAATATACGAATTAATGATAGGAATATATTTTTCTATGAAAAAAACAGGGATTTTCAAAGTGAGCACTCCGCGTGAGAGCACTTCAATACGACGTGTTCCGAAGTCTTGTTCGGAAATTGACAGAACTGACACGAAGAAGAGGAAACAACGTAAAATATTTGAAGAAACCTATTAAAGATTACGTTTCTTTAATGCATTGTGATTTCCAAAAGTCTCCAATAAATATGGACCAGCGAAATTGCCTGAATTTAGGAAGGATATCGTTAGCTTTTTCTCTGGTTCGCAGCGAGAAATCTGGCCCTCCAGAAGATGGAGAATGATGTCATTAATTTTTGAGGACCTGAAAACGCACCTCTTCTTTATGTCTCAAAATCTAAATTATCACATCTGTTACATCTGTTAAAATTACCTGTGATTTCGTTGGGCTAGTTTTTTACGCCAGAGCTAGAGATAAGGATAGCCTAGTATTCACAGCAATTTTAATATATTCGACGATCGGAACCTCTTCCGGCGAACGCCGTAAGTAGTTTGGCTAAAAAAAATTGGTGACAATTGATAATAATTGTATGTATGTATGTACTTTTTTAAATATATAATACGACTCAACCAACCTATTCTTACCAAACTTTTTGTTATAATTAATGCGTTAGGTTATATTGTCCTGAAAAACTCTCGTGTGATCTCACACGCAAGAATAAATAAAATTCGTGCGTCGAATATTTAAAAACTGGTGTGAACTCTTGGCAAACCAAGTGATAAAATTGTGAATCTGTAAATGTGCTGAAGTTAATAAGAATTAGACAAGCAACTAGGAGCATAGTATGTCCAATGTCAAGGCAGACGAATTTGTAGAAGAGGCAGTCGATAGAGAAATGAAATTCTCAATGAGCTAGAGCAATGTATTAGATTTTGTGGATTGCTGACATGGCTTTGTCGTCACACTGATCTAGCATGTATTTAACAACTGGGTTCGTTTTCAAGGACCACTCAAAAACACATTCGATCCGGATAACTGAGTACTTAGAGAACTATTTAATAGACCTTTGAGTATCGGGCAAATTGTTTTTGTAGTAGCATTAAAGTTTATTTTTAACTCTCAATAGAATGTTTAGAGACACAGATACGTATAATTTAGCTACTTATTCCGCGGTGATAAATATGCCCTTCATCAATTCACAGTTGAGAGAAAGATAGAGGGAAAATGATGTATGGAGCGTAAAAAAAAATTGTAGCTTAAAAATGTCAGGCTATGGTTCGGGATTCCAGATGCGGCATCACTCATGACTCATTTCATTAGGTTGGCTTAACACCGTGATGAGAACAAGCAAATAATTATGCTGTTGTTTTTATACAGTAACAAAGAGTACTATAAGATGTTAAAGAATTTCTCTCAGACAGGTATAGGAACCTACCTACTGTCGTAATAAATTTCACTGAGCAAGCGCAATTTTCAAAGTACCATATATCTTTCGAATTGCTAAGTTAACACTAAAATGGGTTTAAAACCACCGCGTAAACCGCCAATGGTTATATATCGCAGTCCAAAATTGAAGTAATCACCGATGTACGTACTCTCTGGGCTGGTACCTACCTAATTATGATTAGGTACCTAAACTCGATACCTATTTATGAATAGGTACTTTACCTCGGTACTGTACCTATTCAATACAAATGTTAATGATTGGTAGGACTGTAAATTTGTATGGTACGGGTCAAAGTATAGGATGATTAATGCCCCAATATCTGTCGTTGCCAGATATATTGTTATATGATATTAACAATGTTGCCAAACTGAAACATCCATGTACGTTTCACTGGTTGGAAACTACGTATTAGAAAATTATTTCACCTACTCAGAAATTAGCGTAGAGAAAAAAAAGTAATACCATAATCTTTCGTATGAAAAAACGGTTTACTAAATCCCTATTCTTATTTTGATCATGTGATCAAAATCCCTATTTTTGAATCAAATTTTAGATGATTTATTTATTTTTTAGTTACCTACTTATATTGTTTTCATGTTTTTTTATAGAAGTAGGTAACCCTTGGATTTTGATCACATGAAGTGCCAAATTAAAGAAATTTAATTCCAGGAATTCAGACACACAGGATTTCTTGTAAATGTTGGGAATAGAGACACACAGGGATTCTTTAAATGTTGCGAATTTAGATACACAGGGATTCTTGTAAATATTGGGAATTCAGACACAGGGATTCTAATAAATTTTGGGAATTCAGACACTCAGTAATTCAGAGACACAGGGAATCTTAAAAATGTTGGGAATTCAGAAACCCAGGAATCCGAGAAACAGGGATTCTTGAAAATGATGGGAATTTAGGCTAACGATCCCTTGTCTGCCGTAATAAGTGCGTTCTTTATCACTTGCGTAACATTCAGCGATTATGCCTTTTGCGACTTTTCTTAATAATCCTAGTTTTTATTTTTATTGTAGATTGTTTTCGTGGAAAATTTAAATTAAGAAAACGTCCTTCGAGCCGAGCGCATCCGATGAATTACTAGATATGTATTGTTACAGGCGACAAGTCCCACGACCTACTATAAAATAAGCATTATTAGGTAATAAATATAAAATGGACATTTTAAGTGAACATTATCCCCCATATAACTACATAAAATGAACATTCTTATTATCAATTTATTGTTTCTTCATATATGAGTCGAAACAGGTGGTCAATACGATACATATTATAAGTGATAATGTTTTATATTTCATTTTGTATTTTCTAAGATCGAATTAAATTGTTAAAAAAATAAATAAACAATTTTGATAATTATTTTAAATCACTTGTTTTGAACATGACTAGCGGTATGCGTCCACTGCAACCGATCTATCGGTCGATATCGGGTCAAAACTATTCGAACGACGGTTGGCCTTGGAGATTATTTCGCAAAAAATAAAAAGAAGTAATTATCACTCTTACAATGTTTATCTTTATTAATAAATACAACTAATTATTACAAAAATATTTTTTGAATTAAATTAAACTTGTGTTGGCATAAGTAGTTGGTAATGGCTGGCAACTGGCAAAAAATCCGAACAAGTTCGGATTTGTCCGCTGATCGGGAATTATCGGACATCATTGGACGATTTCGGTTGTAGCAGTGTGTATACCTAATCTCTTTCTTTTGGTTCGATCGGCCGATTTCGGACGACAACGGGTTAGGTCAGAGGTTTTCATAGTTTTTTTTCTCGTAGACCACTTTCAAAAGTTTGCTGGTTTCAGTTGACCCCTTGCTGCTACATTTCTGCCATATTCCCAAAACTCGAATATGGAAATTGTGAATATGGAAATTCGCGTCAATGAATATGGAGAAAATGTGAATATGGAAATTCGCGTAAATGAACAAGAATAACATAAGTAATATTGTAACGTATTCAGCCCACTTTTGATTTCATGTAACATGTAGATACTCACTGCTGGAAACAAAACAATAAATTATTCCTGTCTAATGTGGATCATGAAAAAAGTCCTGGATATACAGAATATATTCACGGACCAGGGGGCCTAGACAACGTGTCATTTAAGCTAAGCGTTATATCGCTAAGCGATAATAAATGTATGAATTTGGTCGCTATGACAACACGTGACAGCCACAAATTTCATACATTTCTATCGCTCAGCGATATAACGCTTAGCTTTAATGGCATGTTGTCTAGGGGGGCAGATCCTTTCCAAAAAAATATAATATGTAGCTAAATAGTAAAGAATCAGTACTGTGGCGAATTTTAAGAAGCGTTAGTAGGTATGTTTTTACTCCTCATTAACCCAAGGGGATATAGTGGGGAGTTAAGATTTCGCAATTTATAAGAGTATTTTTTTTTACTGCAGATTATCAACTTGTATTATTTAAGTTTTATGTTTCACCATTTTCAATGTGTTAGCTATAGGACTAATTTTAAATTATTTTTTTGCAAACTGAAAGCGCCCTTGAGGTGACCACGGTTGTCACTAAACGGCGCTTTATAAATTGTCCTCATTATTATTATTATTAGTATCATGCTGAGATTGTATTCTGAAAGTTTCATCACAATGTATCTGTGTGTGTGTGCTATGTGCTGTGTGCTATGTACGGCGTGTTTATTTTACTTTCTTGATTATAGACTAAAGTACTCATTCAATTCTTTTCAAATTTTGCAAATATGTATATCTAATACTCGCTTAGACCCCATTAGATTTTGAATGATATATGAATAGTGCTTCTCAATATTTTTTCAATCAAATATTTCAAAGTGACCCCAAACTCAGGAAACTTAAAATTTGAAATTTTTATTTTCAAATTGGTAAAAAGGCACACCACTTACCTTTAATAAAATTTTAATAAAAACTTAATAAAATTTTATTTTTTATTTAAATATTTTATTAAGTTTTCATAATAAAATATTTAAATAAAAAATAATTTAAAAACTCATTTCATAAAAATGCACATATTTTCCATATAAAATTTGAATACTTATATAAATAAAATGACATACTTATATAAATAAAACATATATAAAATGACTTGTTAGTGAGGAGTTTAGCGTTGGCCACAACCCACTCGTTTTTTTTTTTACTAAAAAGAACGTTGGGGTGAGCCTTGTTCTTCTGTTTGGTAAGTTAATAATTTTCCGGAGTGTACAGTCAATAATTAAATTGACTCTTGTCTGTCAAGTCTGCAAATTATGTTTGCAATTATAATAAGAATAACGCATATTCAAAAATAAACTTGTTATTTAAAATTTTTTAACTTATTTCCGTTTCAAAAAATGGCTGAAAATTCACACAGCTAACAAATTTTCTTCTGTATACGAAAATATTCATGTGAAAATATTCTTTCGTGATAATGAAATAACTAAATTGAAATTAATTACGTTCTATAATCGAGGTAGTTTTCACATCGAGGCAGTTTTACCAATGAGGCAGTTTTTGTCTTGATCACAATAATAGTATATCAAAAGTTTGACTCCAATTTTGAAAACGGCGAATAAATCATTTCTGTAAATTATACCACCTCCGCGGTTTTCTATTTTGACCGCAAACTGCCTCAAAACAGGCGCTGACGAAACTACGTAGATAAAACTTACATACTTTACTAAAATAATTCACAGTACACATTTCGGTACAATTCATAATTGCAAAAATGTACCAAATTTTAGTATATACGAAAAAGCAGAGTTTCTATGTTTACCAGTTGATAAGGGCCTAATAAGCTGAAACGGTCGTCCTGGATTCAGGAAAAAATATATATGTAGACCAAATCATTTGTTTGATTTAGAATACCCATTATTCTAAAGTTTTTGTTAATAGAGTGGGAATTTGTTACAAAATTAACGAATAAAATAAAACAAACTATTTTCCAACAAATTCGATTTATTATGACATAACGTTTTTTGCTGTACACTGCTTCTACTGATATATTTTTGTATTTAATATTTTTTATTTAATGTTTCTGGTTTATTTTTAGTCTATATGTATATATATTTTTAATTTTTGCTTAATTCTGTTTATCTTTTTATAATCAACATTGCTTGATTTTGTACTTGTTTTTTTTTATATAAAAGGTATGTGGTATTGCTAAAAGAGGTGGAATGAAAGGCGATGCATGGTGGAGTGAGAGAGTTAAGATAGTTGTGGGTGAAAAGAAGAAAGCATGGATGGCATTAATAGCCGCGAAAGGATCGAATAATGAAGAAAGAGCAAAAGAGAATTATAAAGTGTGCAAGAAGGTAGTCAAAGACACAGTAAAAAGGGAAAAAGATGGTATAAAAGAGAAAGAAAGCCTGAAAATAGCCAACGACTTTCCTGGAAACATGAAAATGTTCTGGAAAGGCGTAGCGAAAAGAAAAAATGGAACTGTGAAAGCTTCGAAAGGAATAAATGATAAAGATGGAAAAATAATTATGGACGAAGACGGCGTGAAAAAACGATGGAAAGAGTATTTCAAGGAACTGTATGATAGCGGAGTAAGTGGGGACGTGAGTCAGAGAACATGGCAAGTAAGCGAAAGTGATAAGGATGAAATAACGCAAGAAGAAGTGTTTGAAGCAGTAAAACACGCGAAAGCGGGGAAAGCTGCCGGGTATGACAGTGTATCAACTGAACTTATAAAATATGGCGTCGAACAGACGTTGGAGTGGTGTCTCTCTCTTTTCAACAAATGTTGGGAAGAAGGACACACTCCCTCAGACTGGTGAAATGCAGTCGTGGTACCTTTGTATAAAGGTAAAGGATCGAAGCTCGACTGCAAAAACTATAGAGCCATAAGTTTGCTAAGCTCAGTTGGTAAGATGTATGCAAGGATCCTGGATCAAAGAGTGCGAAAGATTACAGAAAGCAAGATATGGGATGTCCAAGGTGCGTTTGTGGGCGGCAGAGGATGTATAGACCAATTTTTTTCTCTGCGCACGGTCACAGAAAAGGTTCTGGATAAAAATCAGAAAATTTTCTGTGCCTTCATAGACCTAGAAAAGGCGTATGATAAAGTTGTTAGAGAAAAATTATGGGATATACTAGCAGTGTATGGAGTGAAGAGCAAACTGAAACGCGCAATCGCGTCATTATATGAGAACAGCGAAGCATGTGTTCGTGTCAACGACACAGTGACAACGTGGTTCTCTATAAATAATGGCGTTAGACAAGGGTGCGTGCTATCTCCATGGCTCTTTAACTTGTACATTGATTTCTGCATTAGAGCCCTTAAGGATGAAAGCAAGGGTCTGAAATTGAGTAATGTAATGGTGCGAGATTTGATGTATGCAGACGATAAAGTTCTTTTAGCAGAAAGTATGGAAGAGTTACAGTATCTTGTAAGTATGGTATATGAAGGATGTATAGAGAATGGACTTAGGATGAACGCCAGCAAATCAAAGACAATGGTCTTTGAAAAGAGTGAAAGCAGAACAGCGTGTAAAGTAAGAGTAGAGAACGAATGGCTTGAGCAAGTCGACGAATATGTGTACTTGGGAAGCATATTTCAACGGAACGGACGACTCGATAAAGAGATCGAAAGAAGAGTTATGGCAGGAAACAGAGTGAATGGAGCATTAAGACCAATTATGAATGATCGCAACATATCAAAGGATGCCAAAGTTGCCATTCATAACGCCATCGTAGTGCCAACCCTGACGTATGCAAGTGAAACCTGGACATGGCAGAAGACGCATGAAAGCAGAATAAATGCAGTTGAAATGAGATCGTTAAGAAGGATTTGTAATAGAACGATGTATGACCGGGTAAGAAACGAGGATATAAGGAAAGAATGTAAGATTAAGAAAGATGTCATTACTAGAATGAAAGTAAACACATTGAGATGGTTTGGTCACATGGGGAGAATGAATGAGGAGCGCCTGACGAAGAAAATATACAGAGCGGAAAAAAATGGAATGAGAGGTCGGGGACGCCCAAGAAAGGGATGGCAACCATGTGAACGAAATTTTGAAACACGGAAATGTTAGAAGTGTGAGCAATAGACGAACATGTATGAGACGATGCATGAATGTGGACGAGGCGAGGGATGCGTGCCAGGATAGAAAAATGTGGCGTTCGGTTCTCTCTGCCTACCCCGCAAGGGACATGGCGTGATGGTATGTATGTATGTATGTATGATGTTTTTATTTTTATAGTATGTATGCTAAATCAATTTATGCTGTTTATTAGTAAATAAATAAAGAATTATTTTTTTAGTCATTAGTTATTGTACAATCAAAATAAATTGGAATAAAAAAATCTTATACGGTAATTTTGCTACTTCCACCACCACCAGCTCTGCATATGGGGACTGAAATTTGCAGTAGGTAATTATTTCTAATTCCTAATAATTAATTTAAACACCCTCGTTGCCAAGTAGCAGTTTCTTTTTACTAATAAGTTTTTTTTCAGTACCGCGCCGTAGCACAGTTGGGAAGCTGTTTGCATTCTGTGCAGGAGTCCTCGGTTCGATCCTCAGCAGAGGAGAATTGTATTTACTTTTTAATTTCTTACGCAAAGATTTCTTTTCTGGGCTGCAAATATACCTGCTCCATCTGCCGAATATAATTATTTAACGATCGGTCTGCGACACGTCCACCGCGACTTGAAATACTTGTACGAAAAATACGTAGGTAGGAACATTGTGTTTTTCCATTTCACAAGTGTTTTCACAAAACGGTCACGTAATTCGTCGACGCGAATTTCATACGGCAATAAACAGGAAGTCAGCAACACATTCGTCTTCAGCTGCCCCTAAACTTAATACCACAACCTACCTATTCGAGTATATAATATGTTAATATTATGATGTACACTTTTCACTCGAAGCTACTAAGTATGGGAGGCATTGTGTAAAGCAATTTCACGAGATATTGCATTTCTCTGCATATTCTTATCTGATAAACGTGGCCTTCGTTGCTCAGTTGTTTAAATATCTGATTCCTGAGACAGATATATCTAACGAAAACGTTTATTCGATCCCGTTGGAGACACTATCGTTTTCAGTCTAGATCTGTGAGATTTATTTATTTATGATTAAGGACCACTTACAGCTAACAAGTTCTTATACATCATGGTTCCATAAAATAAGGGCAAGCTATTACAAAACTGCTCAGCCAATTACAAGTGGCTACATCCTGCAATAATAATTGGCGCACAAATCTATAAGTAAAAACAATATCTTAAATGGAATTTATATAAAAATGAATAGATACAATAGAAACTAAGATCACAACAAAGTAAAATACGTAAACGAGCCGATGACAGGTTCTGTAGGTGCCTGAGTTCCTGGTTCTTCTATAATATCCCAACTTCGTCTCTATTGAGATGTTGAAAAGTTTGATAATATAAATACCTATATTTTATTTTATTATAGTGTAGGTAAAGATAGAAGGAAGACGAAGAATGGGGCATAAAAGAATATCGTGGCTTAAAAGTCTTAGGCAGTAGTGAGTGGTTCGTGTTTCTGGATGCGACGTCACTAATTAGATTGGCGGAAGATCGTGATGAGTATTATTATTATTATATCGTGATCGTTATGGGGTGTGATGGTCGCCAACCTCCATAAAGAGCGGCATAAGAAGAAGGTCTACAGGTTATAGGTCTACAAGTTAGAAAGCTATTCCGACACAAGCACTGCTTAGTGGAATGGTTCTTATCCACTGGATGTTGGTACTGATAAATTGCATTCTCTTTGTCAGTGCCAACATATAGGTACTAAATTGTCTATTTTTCATATGTTTCACTATTGTATTTATTTGTAATTTTTTTTTGTATGGTTATTGTGGATTTTGAATAAATAAATAAATAAATAAGTCCTTGTAAAAAAATATGAATAAATAAATTGGTACCTAATGATATGCAATAATAAAAATATTCGATTACTTACTAATTGGTACAAGTAGGTAAATAAGACAAAATTGACCTTATAAGTCTGGCGCAATTCAGAGGTGACTTCTATGCGAAAAATGCATTGTCACCTCAGGTATAAGAATTGTTGCTTTCATTATTTACAAAAAAAAAAACAATTCTCTCAATAGATGGCGTGACAACCAAAATAAATAAAAATAATAAGAATGTTGTTCATAATTTCACACATAGATGTCTGTAGTAAAAATCCTTATTTCCTCAAGCGAAAAGAATTTCAGTATTGTAATATATAGAACTTTCAAAAATTGAATTGATAGGGATCTCATTAAAAGGCATAATTGGTGAACGTTGCGCAAGCGCATAAAGTGATCACGTAAACCAGCCGATGACAGGTCATAAGCCCTGTCGGTGCCTCGATTTCCCGGTTCTCCTACAGTAAATATTCCAACTTCGTCTCTATTGATATAATTAAAAATCTGTTAAAAGATATACGATATCTTTACAGTAAGCATAATACAATTCAAAGATTTTTTTAATTTATTATATCAACATAAATTACGGGGTCAAAGTATAAAAATAGATATTTCATTTTTGTTAAATGCGTCCATCACCATTAGGAGTATTTTTTCCGAGAAGTTAAGTCCTTCTTCGGAATCCCACGAAACGGAGAGTATTATGTAGGTATATTATAGGGAATTTTTTTACGTGAAATGATATTTTGTGATTTCGTTATGTAAGACAATGATAACAAATCACGTCAAATAGCGTATTATTATTTTCCATACTTTGAAATTTACCTACCTACGCACGCGTACTAGAAATATCACAACGCACATAACGCACTAGCGTAATGGCACATTTAAGTAATTGAAAACGAGTGGGTTGTGGCCAACACTAAACTCTCCGCTATCTCATTTAGTTTGAACTCCACAAATAAGTTTACCTGTCAAACTTTTTGAATTTTTGTTTAAATAATGTACTCATAGTATATGCCTTTGCAAGGCTACTCATAAAGTTGATAAAAGTAAGACTAAGATCAGCTTCAGACTTTAGCAATCTTTGAGATAAATTAATTTAATAATAATATTAAGTTGTACAACTTCAATTTTTTTTTTTTACTTTTACGGCGCTGGCCGATTTACTAATGATATTAATAACAATTAAGCACTACAAATAATAACACTCAATTATTATTATAACCATTATACACTTCCTCAAAAGAAATAGCAGATCAATGCGTAAATTGTAATTTATTTAAAAGAACAAAATAAAATGCAACAAACGCATCATCAAGCATTCAATTGGGAATAGTTCACCCATCCAGATACTTAACATATCAAAGGATTAGGCTCTGAGGAGGTCTCTATACTACCTAACAACCCTACTGATTCCCGAATATTAACGTTTAAAAAATCTTTAACGATTCTATTATTTTACGAGAATGCCAAAGTCTTTTAATCTCGTTACCTAAAGCGGTGTATTTTCTAATTTTTTCATCAAAAGTTTTTATAATATTACTAGAATTTGGAATAGCCACGTCGCAAATATATGTTATTTTTTTAATTTTATCATGTATTATTAAATCGGGTCTGTTATGTTGAATTGACCGGTCAGTTAATATTGTTTTATCGTAATAAAGCGAAATATTATTATTTTCTAAAAATGAAATCGGAGCATATTCATAATATGGTTTTATGTTTATCGCGTCAATTAATTTATATTTAATAGCTAAATTTTGATGTTATATTTTTGCAACCTGATTATGTCTAAATGTATATTCTGATTGCGCGAGAAAATAACAGCCCGATATTATATGCTCGATTGTTTCCGGAAAAGCCAAACATTTCCTACAACTATCATCTACTACATTTATGTCTTTTATTATATATTTTTGATAATTTTTAGTTTTTATTACTCTTTCCTGAATCGCTATTATAAAACCTTCTAAATCCGCGTCCAAATCACCAATACTCAACCATTTGTTTGACCAAATTTTGTCAACATAAGGTTGGTTGAGATATTTTGGATGTGTAGAACGAATTATTTTATTTAGCCACGAATTTAGAAGGTCATCATTTATATGTTAATTTCATACTTAACGTTGATATTAACATTTTTTATGATTAAATAAAAAGAATGATTAAATAATATTTTGATTGAGTACTGATTTATACATTTTTAAGATTTTAAAATAATTTGTACTGCAGGGTTACTCATAAAGTTGATCAACATAAGTTTAAGATCAGTTTCAGAATTCAGAAATCTTTGAGCTTCAAATTAATTAAATACTTGTAAAATTTATACAAAAATTAATGAATAATTCATATTAAACGTTGATATTGTGGAGCGCCAGCCACCGCGCCACATTGCTACGAATCGGCTACGATCACATGTTCAGCGCTACGACGCGCTACGATACATGTAAGCGACATAGTACCTGCCACGCTCACCCGGCTACGACAAAGCCGGTATATAAGGGATCACACCGGGTCCACGATCATTCGGTATCATCCAGACCTCCAGCTACGTCCTTACGCTGCCCAGTCGCCTATTCATAGTTCAAGATCCGCGATCTATATTTGTAAAACTAAAAATGAGTACTTTATACCTATATTTTCATTACGTAAACCAATTATCATTGTATATCGAGCACAGCTGTGTATTAAACGAGTAAGTTATATTCTTGTTACATCTTTTAATCTCTGTCCAACAATAATTACCTGAGTTTTATTCTGCATTTATTATAAATTGTATACGGTATCATATGTGCTTGATCGACCTATACGTGTGCCTGACTATTGGGAGACTCCGATAGACGGTAACCGGGGATCGATCACAGCATCTGTGATATCGTTTAGTTGTGTTTAACCGAAGGCGGACACACAGGTTTTATACCTACACGTCCAAGCAAACCGGTATTACCACCATCTGCCTGTCGTGGTTCCCGCCGACAGGCTTGCATCACCTTGTCCAACTGGTGTGCAAACCCTTTCACCCAAGTGGTAACTCTAACACTTCTAAAATATTAACAATTTTTTTATGATAAAATGTAGAGAAAAATTAAAATTACATTATGATCGAGTAATGATTTATCCATTTTTAAGATTAAGGCAAGATAATGACGTATTATGAATGTGTATTTAAGATAACGTTGATATTAACATTTTTATGATTAAATGAAGAGAAAGATTAAAAATGAATAGCCACCATGGACAATAACCAAAAACGGTGAATACAGACTGGACGCCATTGTAAGAAATTGTAAATCTTACACAGAACTTATTAACGACGGACAAACATGGCCGAAAAGATATAACACAGAGCTCTGTGGGCTTAACCAGGACATCAGTGTTTCAAGTCTGTGGGGGAAACGAGGTAGCCCCTCTGGCTGTCTATATATACCCTTACCAATCACAACCTGAGTAGGTTCTCATTTACTGTTCTCTTTTCCCACTTTTACTTCATATAACGCTTAGCTTTAATGGCATGTTGTCTAGGGGGGCTGGTAGGGCTGAACTATCTGTGTGATTGTATTTGTCTGTCTTTCCTGGGACCAATTTTTTTTTGTATAAAGCAATTCACCCTGTAAAGCAGGGGTTCCCAACCTTTTTGTACTCTAGAGCACATTCTAAAATATCGGTAGGGTGGCGGGCACCACCAATTTTTAATCGACAAACTCCTTCCATAACCTTTCACTTTCCCATAATTTATTTTCTTTTATTCATAATTTATTAAGAAGAAGACTGTCAGTTTGGCTGTCGGGGCCATACTTATTGCTTTCACTGACAGACTACTTTTACATACAATATCGCAAACATACGAACGCATTTAATAAACCTAGGCACTCAAAAAAATTAAAACTTTAAGAAATAAATAAAAATAATTTTCATTTTTAATTAATGTTTATGAAAAAAATCTGTCTCTGTCGAATAGCGGCGGGCACATTCGAATCGTTCCGCGGGCGCCAAGGTGCCCGTGAGCACGGGGTTGGGAACCTCTGCTGTAAAGAGTGCTTTGTGCCAATTTAATGTTTACTGAGCAAAATAAGAAAAGTAATTTTTGTATAAGGCAATTCATCCTGCAAAGAGTGCTTTGTGCCAATTTAATGTTTACTAATGATATTTATTGTGTTGGTGATAGAGATTTCAACATTATGTTCCAGGAAAATATAGGGCCGAATTTATAAACAATTCTCAAATGGTGACTCTGAGAATTCTCACGTAAGCACTACTCAAACGAATCTGAGAATTACTAACAATGTCCTATTAATAAACAATACTTTGAGTTTACTCAGTCGAGAAAAACGTTTGTCTATGAGTTGTATTTTTTACTTGATATTACCAACACATTTAGGCCCGCTGCGTTGGGATTCTTAAAACTTATTGCATAGACACGTGCGCACATTTATAATAATAATAAGAACAAGATATGGGATGTTGATTTGACAATATAATATAACATTGAATCTGCATTACCTCTCTAGATAAATAAAATCGAAAAATCAAAAATATAAAGAGAATTACTAATTTTGCAACAACTACGAATATAACCAAAAATATAAGTAAGTTCATATTAAAAATAATATATTACAAATCTAGCAATAAAACATACAAATAATAAAAAAAACTATGGTTGTGGGTATTTATGTATATTTTTACTATGATGGAAAATAGTACAAATTCTTACATCTATAATAGTTTAAATATTAATCAAATATATATGCCAATAAAAAAGTATCATATAAAAAACAATCAAGGTAGTTTTACAGAAAACATCACTATCCCTTTCAATTCCTGAATTCAACACATCATAGGTATTTATAACAAGTAAGTATCAGTCAAATAATAAAAACAATGTTGAAGTAAAAACAAAATAGATATTATATAAATTGGAGCGCAAGCCGAAAATTTAACGAGATGCAATACACGAAACTGACAACTGTAAAATATACAATGACGAAGTTATGTACACGCATATTATCAACTCTTTCACTCGGTATAACTCTGTCTCGTTCCGTCTCTCTGAGTAGTTCTCCAAGGCAGATAGCTGGGCGACTTGAGCATTCGATAATATTTCTATAGACTGCGCTGCAATACTTAGTACCTACGCGTTTACGACATAAGCATTGCATATTGTTTATTAATACGATTTTGGGGTGCTAAGCATTGAGCACATACTAAGTACGTTTTGTAAATTCGGCCCATAGACTCTAAAAATTTTAAAATTAAATTATTTCAAAACTAACTTTGAGTAAAGTTTCTTGTTTTTCCCGTTAATTAACTTTATTAATTATGGAATACTAACACAAAGTCACCACGAGGAAACCACGAGTGGACGAACATAATTAATTAAACAAAAGCTAAACATTTCATTGATACAAATAAATAAACTTACGGCAACAAATTTCTGTTTTCCAAAAAAGCACATCCCTATGTTGTTCCACAGGGCTGCACAATCGGGGGTCTGCTGTGCCGCTACTTTGTATCTGGACAGTGCCACGTCGTAATCACGATGACTCTAAAAAAATACTTTGAAAATTGTGAAATCATGATATGATCGGAGAGCAAAAAGAACAAGCTAATAAATAAAAAAAAATAAGGACACCCTTTTAAATTTTTTCTTCGCATATTAAATTTGTAATCGAGTTTTCACTAGCATACATTAAATTACTCAGTTGATATATTTTCATAAATTTTAATCTAGTTCACAGTCAAATCAAGTTCAGAAATGTATATTATTTATTTATTGAGACATTCACGGCTCAAAGCCCTTTGCAAAACAAAATACGGTGCCACTATTTTTACGACCGGAATTGGCGGGAAAAGCGTTTTCTCGCCAAAAAGTGTATTTATGCGACAAATTTTCTGACGTCATCTATGTTTTTAGGTCATTTATAACCATAGAAAGCGCAGATAAATCAAGTTACAAAAGTATTTACCTTTGTCATTTTTTTCAATGGTCATAAATGCATCATGGAAACCAACTTGAAGAAAAAATAAATAATATTATTACATTAACTTAATTATATAAATCATTTTTTCATCGAGATCTACTATTACTAGTTGCATGTAACACATGAGATCCAACTGTCGATAGCAATAGTATGTATAGTTGAAGAATAAAAATCAAACTATAAACCCATAAATCCAAATTATTGAAAATTTTAACACATGTTGGCATGTATGTCAAGATAGGACAGTATGGAGGTCAGTCCTCTTTTCCTTCCCGGAATATGAAAACAGCATGATGGTTCTGTATGTATGTTTGGATATTAAGATCCTATCAAACTATTAAGTCTTCTTACATATTGTGTATAGGCGACTGCCATATAAATTGTATGAAGCGATGTCGTCACTAAATTCAATTTTTATAAAAATTGTTAAAAAAAATTTGATATGTACAAATACAATGCTAATATTTTTTATAGAAAATTAAATTATCTAGTTGGGGTGTTTCTGCTTTTTTCGATATTTTCAAAAAGTTTGGAAATATATGCAGTTAAACTCATAAATTTATAATAAAAAAAATATTTTTCTTAACAAAAATTTTTGACACACCCTGGAATTTAAAAAAAAATTAATTTGAGATTTTGTATTTGTCTATATTTATACCAATTTTCAGCGTTTTAGCTTTTATGGTTTCTGAGATATATGGAAAAATAAACCAAAATTTAAAAAGTTGATAACCCCTGACTGAAACAAAAATTCACAATTCTGAGTATAAAAGTTTTTTGTAGGCCTATAATTATTTATATATTCTGAAATTTTGAGCTCCGTTTATTGAGCGGATCAAAAGTTATAAGGGGGGGTGGACATACACATACACAGACTCACTAAATGTTCTACTCCGAATTCTGAGTAAATACCTACGTATATACAAGATATAATATGCTGCGAAGACACACACACACACACACACACACACACACACACACACACACACACACACACACACACACACACACACACACACACACACACACACACACACACACACACACACACACACACACACACACACACACACACACACACACACACACACACACACACACACACACACACACACACACACACACACACACACACACACACACACACACACACACACACACACACACACACACACACACACACACACACACACACACACACACACACACACACACACACACACACACACACACACACACACACACACACACACACACACACACACACACACACACACACACACACACACACACACACACACACACACACACACACACACACACACACACACACACACACACAGACACAAAACTCACATTAAATGTTCTACTCCGAATTCTGAGTAAATCCATGTATGGGAACATATATGCTGCAAAATTTTCCTTCGTACACGCATCTTGGCTTAATAATGTCGATTCATTAAGAGAATTGAATTCTCATGAACGAATCGACAGTTGGATAACAAAGTATAAACAAAGGTAAACTTGATTTATCTGCGCTTTCTATGGGTATGGAAAGAATGATAAGAATTTATCTATGGTTGAGTCGTAAAAATATCCCTAGCCAACAAAATATTACATGACACAGCATAAATTTAAACAAAGAAATACAATTAATAAACAATTCATCTCCACCACCGGTATAAAGATATACCTAACTGATTGTAGGAAACCTTTCACTCGACCATTAGAAAGTGACTGACAAAGTCATGATTTATTGGAAATTCTTTAATTGCTTGTACATATGCTTTCCTTTTGCAATCGTTTAATGTAAACCCCTATTTCTCTGAGATCTAATGGAATTCTGTTTATATTCTTCTTTTCAACAGTAAATATATTATGATCTAAATTTTACAACACAAATCTGTCTATATTGGTGGCTGTGCCTTATTAAAAAAATCATAACATCTATACATATCAATGGTAGCAGAGTATAAATAAAAAAATAAAAAACATATAAGATGTGTAAATTAAACGCCAAAGTACATACATTATCATGATATCAAATGTTTTTACATTGAAAACATGTGAAAACAATAAAATATTATTATCTAACCGAGTAAAATTCTAATTTTATTAACGCTCAGACGGAAACGCATATGTAGATTTGTTTACTTACTATGAAATACAAAAATGTTCAATTTGAACAAAATATCAAATGAATCATGCTGGAAACAACAATCAAGCTGGTCTTAACATGCAATGTCATCGGTAATACACAAATTTTGAAATTTTCAGACGTCTAACTGGTCGCTCTCTGCTTTTAAGAAAAAAGTTAACTCGCGCGTGTTGTTTTAAGAAGGTCTCATTGCTATTTATATACCTACGCTATTTGATTGTAATCTGTTTGAAATTGTCTTCTCTAACTCATGTAACTTTTTTTACTTTTTAACTTATACATTCGGAATGGGTGGAGGTGGAGAACCTCTGATAGCTGAACATTGTGATATTACGTTTTGCCTCTTGTATTTTCGATTATCCGGCTCTTACGTTACACCCGAAAACGATAGCGAAAGGAAAGAGTGGAAACACTATTCTAATCCGGTGCCTCACAGCAATATAATATGAAAACATTTTTGGCACCTGCATAATGGCTGCCAGGGGCAGCAAAGCTCTGGCCTGCGGTGGACCAAGTGCCAGGGCCGAACCAAGTCTCTCCACCGCCAACTGCTGTTGACCAGCTCGCACGTGCAGGACACCCACCGAAGTCAACAGGTCCACGTTGTCGGGAGCATTTCTATAATAGTGACAAAAACAATCTTGACATGTCCTTCGCAGAGTAAGAAAAGATTACTTAACTCTAAAATCTCTTTCTTGGTGCATTTTAATGAATATTGGTGGCTGTATGTTACACAAATAACTCCTATAGCAATAGTACAAAAAGTTATCATCAAAATAATATTGAAAAGACCTAAAATACCCTTTACCTACTTAATTTTGGAAGAATTTAAAATACGAAGATTTAACGATATTTTCAAGAAAATCGCAATATTACAGGCTTTTACTTATTTGTCACAGGCGAATGATACCTACGCCGTAAAGTGAAGAGCTTTTAGGTATAACAACTTACTGCAAAGCGGCGTTGTACGCTTGCACCGCTCCGTGTATGTCACCGGCCGCCGCCAATAGCGCTCCCAGCTGAGCGCACGCGGTCAGGCGGCCCCCGGCACGTGCGGCGCGGCGGGACCATTCGAGTGCCGCCTCTGAAGAGCCCAGTGCGGTCAGACACTCCGCTGCGAGAGTAAAACAAAACATTACTTTTACTTATAGCATCCCGGTGTTCCAAAATAATTGTGATTGAAATCATCTCTGCTATTTCGACCCTTATACACGACACTCGAAAAAGTGTCCACAAGTTGAAAGGTGCACAGAGATCCACGGAAAAGCAGAAGCTTGAGGTGAGTCTCAGCGACAAAATACAAAATAAAGAGATCAGGCGCCATACTATGATCACCGATATTATTGATCGTGTTGCTGGAAGTGGCAATGGGCTGGAAGTAGACATACATACTAAAATTAAAAATAAAATATAGACTGTTGTTTAAGTCTAACGATTTGGGTAGATATTTTATTATTAATTGGTAAGTTTAGTTGGATATTCATTATTGTTTTTATTTTTTTATTTTTATTTTTATTTTATTTTTACAAAGGACAGCACACAGTACATGCATACAATTATTAAAATTAAATAAATAAAAATACAAAAATAACATGTACCTCTCTTACGTACTATACCTAATATCAAAATAATACATCAAAAAAGTGTGAATTAGTGGGGTGCGCGTATGAGAAAAGAGTAATACATGTGTGTGTGTGTGAAAGAGATATCTAGAAAGAGTGTGAGTGTGTGGGTGTGTATGTGTGTGTGAGAGAGAGGGTGTGCATGTGTGTGTAGACGAACATATATTGACAGATTCATGAGTTGAGAAGAAAAAGAAAATATATTGCTGAGGGTGGTTGGGAAAAATAAAATTAATCTGTAAATAATTGTTATAATGTCACGACGTTAGATATAAGTTTATTTTTGAAGGTTATATGTGAATCAAAAAATATGTCTAACGGGCTATTTCACCACCTCTGGATAAAGTTCTAGATAACTATCCATAAGATAAATTTATCTTAAGGATAAATGAAGCGAGCGTTTCACCACCTACAAATTTCTTACAGATTGTTATCCGACGGATAAAGGGTGGCAACGTTGTAATTTCATCTATTTCAATGGCCTTGTCTATGGGTTGATAAAGCTGTCACATTGTAAATCGTAAAAAGTCGCAGTAAACAACGGACAACGGTAAATAAACACGCGGTCAAAACGAACACGTGGACACAAAATAAGATATTTCAAATATTTTGAGAATGTATAAAAGAGAAAGAACTATGAATTTCTGAGAGGATGACATCAACGTGTTGGTGGATTTAGTTTGTCAACAAAAACATGTTATAGAAAATAAGATATAAGAAAAAATAATTTCTTTTGTCCTAAAATGTTCTGTGCAGACGTTTTCGTCAATCTAAATCTCGCCTTGAAATCAATATTGTCGAACTCCGAAAAATAATCTTTTCGCATTTGGAATAAATCTCTGACGCCGATTTTGTCTCGTATTATGTAAAAATACGATATCATCGTCGATTTGGTCATAAATTTCGATCATTTAAAAAATAAATTATACTAAGTTTAACTTATCTATCACTTATCGCGAACCTATTCCGCTAGACAACATATCTAGAACTTTATCCATGGGATAGAGCTATCAGAGAATCGTGAAACGCATTTTTCGGTTTATCCGTTAGATTTGTGTTAGATTGGCTATCGTACACTTTATCCAGAGGTGGTGAAATAGCCCGTAAGTCGGCGAGTAAGTAAGAGTTAAATAAGTTTATCATTCTGTTAATCGGAGCGTTTTTGGAAGCATTTGTTTTACAGATATTGGAGAAGAAAAGTGACGTATGTCTTGTCCGGCGAGTAGAAGTATTAAATTTGATATTGGTAAGAATTTCATGGCATTCTATGTTTCCATTTAGTATACTGTGATGGAACATAAGGTCTGAAATTGTGCGTCGCGTGGTCAAAGAAGTTAGTATAGTAGGTTGGTAAGTATTGTTACAACGGTAGTTTGAATATTTAATGAATTTATTCTGAATTTGATCCAACGAGTGAATGTAAACCTTGTACTGGGGATTCCATATAGTTGATGCGTACTCAAGTTGACCTCTGACAAGAGAGCAATATAATTGTTTTAATGTATTGGGGTTTTTAAAGTATTTACTGATTCTAAATATAAAGCCTAACATTTTATAAGATTTGTTTACTATAATTTCAATATGTTTGTCGAAGAGAAGTTTTGAATCAAGGTGTACGCCAAGATCTTTGCAGTCTGTTTTCGTCGGTAAAACTACATTGTTCAGTTTATAATTGTATTTTACAACTTTTATCTTCCTAGTGAAAGATATAGAAAAACACTTGGATATATTTAAGGAAAGATAATTTTCATTGCAATAAACGGATAAACGTTCCAAATCTTTCTGTAGATCGGCACAATCAGAGCAATTTGAGATTGTTTTGAAAATTTTCATGTCATCGGCAAATAATAATACTTGACTACTATAAAAGCATTTTCCGATGTCATTTATGTAAATATTAAAGAGAAGGGGACCTAAATGAGATCCCTGGGGGACTCCAGATGTCACGCTAATAAATTTAGAAGAATGTCCGTTAACCGAGGTTATTTGGTGTCTATTATCAATATATGATTTAAGCCACCTAAATAGGTCACCATGTATGCCTATCAATGACAATTTTTGCAAGAGAGTTGGGTGATTTACGCGGTCAAATGCTTTGGCATAGTCAGTATATATAGCATCTATTTGCAGTCTCTGATCCATTTTATCATGAAGATAACTAGTAAATTGGGCTAAATTAGTGGTGGTAGAACGTTTTCTCACAAAACCGTGTTGATCAGTGGTGATATATGAAGATATTTTACTATAAACCTGATCATACACTATTTTTTCAAACACTTTGCTGATAATTGGGAGTTTGGAGATGGGCCTATAGTTAGTGACATCGTGTTTATCACCGTTTTTCAGTATGGGATGAACAAGAGCGGTTTTCCATATTTCAGGGAATGTGCCGTTAATAAGTGACAATTTGAATATATAACACAACGGGTGTGCCAGGACCCGAGCGCATTTTATCAAAAAAACTCCAGGAATATTATCGTTTCCTGCACCCTTTGATATATCTATGTTAAGAAGATATTTTAGCGTACTGTTATAGTCGATGGAGATGGAATTAATAAGATAAGGGTTATCGATGTTGTTGTTTTCGTTAGTGACACTATTAGGTGTGATGTACACTGAGCTGAAGAAGTCGGAAAAAAGATTGGCTATGCCTACTCCATTAGACGAGGTGGCATTGCCGAAGAACATGGTCTCAGGAATGTCTGGTGTCTTTTTGAATGATTTTACATAATTCCATAAAGTTTTTACGTTTTGTCGTATTCCGTTTTCAATCAAGTTAATGTAATTTTTGAAGATGAGATCGGCAGTTTTCTTTTGTCTTTTTCGCAGAAGAGAGAACGTCTGATAATCAAGAGGGTTTCTGTCACGTTTCCATTTGTTGTGGTAGTATATTTTTTCTTTAATAATTTTTTTCTGTGGTAAGGTATACCACACT
This sequence comes from Molanna angustata, assembly GCA_963576475.1. Classification (NCBI taxonomy): domain Eukaryota; kingdom Metazoa; phylum Arthropoda; class Insecta; order Trichoptera; family Molannidae; genus Molanna; species Molanna angustata. The sequence goes on along the minus strand of OY754978.1, from coordinate 10,331,249 downwards.
GGGTATTTGTCAGACTTCTTTGTTCTTTTTGGTACATGGGTTTCTATAGTGTTTGTCAGTATACAATTAAAATTGTCAAATGCTGTGTTAATGTCAGAAGTGTTTATTACTGAAGACCAATTAGTTTTTGTCAAGAAGTCGTTGATAATGTCGTAGTTGGCTTTATGGAATAAGCGTATAGTCTGAGGATTTTTCAAAGCGGTCTTGGGAAAAGGGATTTGGAAATCTATTAAGAGGGAAGGATGATGCAGGTCTTCAATTACCAAAGAATGACAAGTTTTGGAAACGGTAAGGGGTAAATTTGACAACACTATATCAAGAACTCGTCCATTATGATTGGTAATATTGTTATATTGAGTTAGATTCGACAACGATATAGAGTTACAGAACAAGGAAGAACACTGATCATTATTATTTGGTTGTGGGGACACGTATAAGGAAGAATTCCAGGTTATGCTAGGCATATTATGTCTAATCTCCTAATACGATAAAAATATCGTCTGGGAATAGTGTAGTCATTTTACAAATATTATCAGTATGGTTTGCGACGAGTGCCAATCTATCTGAAGCCGATAGTTTCGGTCCAACTCCCGGTATATAGGTGCAACATAAATGAATTGAAAAATTTCGCTTTTTTGAGAGATGTAGTTTAAGACTTATCCAAATATCCTCGGCATTAGAGAGCCACGTTTTTTCAAGTTTTGCGGTGTATTTTCTATCGACTGCTATAGCAACTCCTCCTCCGGTTAATTTGCCATTATTATTGTGATTACAACTATTATTAAGGGTAATGTTTCGGTCTCGTCTGTACACATTGTAACGTTTGTCAAATATCTCGTCGTCGGTAATACTTTCTATCAACCATGACTCTGTAATACAAATTATATCATAATCATTTAGTAGTACACTTTGTAGAAAATCATGAGTTTTAGTTCGCAGGCCTCGGACATTTTGGTAATAAATACTAATTGTGTCAGTCATTTTTGAACGTAAGTATAAATATATGTATCGAAATAAATTTAAAAAGAATAACATAAATGAAAACGCTTGTCAGAGGTCCACCTTCAGCACGCCTAATTAAATTCAACATAAGTTCGCCTGTGTAAGTATGGGTTGTGGTGTAGATGTTGTAATGTGTGTATATATGTAATGTATTTGATATTACGTTTATGTGATTAATATGTTCATAGAAATTAAAATTTGGCAGCGATAAGATAATACAATATAATAGCAACAGATATACATAGATTTGAAAAATAAGAAAATAGAAGTAATCAAACAGAAATAAAAAATAAGCATTATCATTCAAGTAAGATTCGCTAGTTGATTCATACTGGAGATACATACTGGTCCGGAAAGCTCGTTTTTTCGCAAATAGATTTTGGAGTTGCGTACCCACAAAAAATTATAGTTATTTGTCTTTTTGAATTCCTTGGCCGCCCTCAGGATCAGCTTGTTCCTCGTTGTAAGATGATCGTTTACAAATATTTTGACGTTTTCTCCTGAAAGACCCAGTGAAGAAGTACTGACGCCTTTATTCTTCTTTATTGCTGCCAGCAACTCGTCCTTTGTCCTTTTCGAAGAGATTTGGGCAATAATATTTCTTGGTCTGGTGGTAGTGGTTGATCCTGACTGCAGGGGTTGGCGGTAGCGGGGTGTTAATCTATTGACAGTTACTAAATCCTCATGTTTCAATTTATATCCAACAGTTTCTGCGATGTTTATAATGGTCTTCTTAAGGTTTTCGTCATTATTTTCGGGGAGGCAGTGTATTTCAATATTATTATTTAGTGTTTCTTGTTCACTTTCGTTACTTTGCCTCTCCAGGTACGAGATGGTTTTTTTCAGATTAGTTATTTCCACTTCCAAAAGTTTTGTTTATTATGAGACGGTTTCAGAAAGGCAGGAATGGAAGAGACTGCTGTATAAGACTTACGTACCTATCTAATAAATTAAAAATAAAATATTAACTGTTGTTTAGGTATAACGCTGTGGGAAAGGTCTATTTAAAAAGTATAGTAAACATAAATCAGTGAAACCAGGTCATTCAGAATAAGATGTTAAATTATTACTTGGAAAGTATAGTTGGATATTTCTTATTTTTTGTTTATTATTGTTTTGTTTATTATGTGACGGTTTCAGAAAGACAGCAATGGAAGAGATTGCTGTATTCAGCCATGGCCCACCCAAGCATGCTATATTATGAGGGAAATCGGTAGAGGCAGCTAGGTTGGGGTTCAAACCCGCTATAACTGGATTACTATGGCAGCGCGATGCCCAATCTGTCAACTATGATTAGTGTTATCTGTTAATTTAATTCATCATACTATACAATGGATCGATCAATCTGTTATGTAATAGTACTAGTTGAGCTACGACCTAGTCTCATTGCCGATATGTCAGAAATCTCTCTTTTGGATTTTCTTTTAAACCGTGGATGTGATGGTGTGATGGGATAATAGAGATTTCCTTTCCTTTTGGAAGATATTTTCTCATCCGGATTTGAGATGCATAGTTAATGGTAAACATGCATTACACTTTGAATTAATCCGATTTGTTTGAAACTTAAAAGAAGATAAAGCGAAAAAAAAAATATTATATTTATAATTCAGCCAGCACAGCAGGTCTTCGTTAGGGTCCAGACGATCGATAAACACCAACGTAGACAATAGAACGGCTCGATTATATAACGGAGATGAACCTTCATCATAACGTTTATAAATTTATTCTCATCCCTTGTCAAAATACAATGTGATCATGTCAATTTGTTGGACTTTCATACACAAAAACAATTATTGATGGACCCTAAATATAGTACTATTGACAATGGACAGGTTTTGGAAAAGCTGTCAAATTTTGAAGATATTTCATATTTGAGTAGGCTATTGAAATTTGGATAATAATGGTGATTTCTCTTGATCTTTTGTCAGTCACAAAACCGTAAGTTATAAAATAACAGCGACGATAGTGAAATAAGCCATAGCTGGTAGAAAAGTTTATTTTTTATTTATTTATTTATGTAGCTTCTTGGGAATCTAACAGGTATTATGTCAAATAATTATTTAACACGCACCCAATTACAAAGTTACGATATATCCACACTGGAAACACAATTAAAAACTGTGTCTCCACCGGGAATCGAACCCGGGACCCTTGGATCAGCAGTCAGATACCTAACCAATCGAGCCACGAAGGCCGAATATAGATATTTAATCAATTTTATAATATCATACATTGATTTTTCAAATTACTTTTTACTCCTCACTAACCCAAGCGGATATAGTGGGGAGTTATGATTTCGCAATTTTTAAGGCTATATTTTTTTGCAGATTATCAACTAGTATCATGCTGATATTGTATTCTGAAAGTTTCATCACAATGTATCTGTGTGTGTGTGCTATGTGCTGTGTACAGTGTGCAGTGTGCTATGTACGGCGTGTTCATTTTACTTTATCGAATATTATAGACTAAAGTACTCATTCGATTCTATTCAAATTTTACAAATATGTATATCTAATACTCGATTAGATCCTATTAGATTTTGAACGATATATGAATAGTACTTCTCAATTTTTTTACTGTCAAATATTTCAAAGTGACCCCAAGCTCAGGAAAATTAAAATTTGAAATTTTTATTTTCAAATTGGTGAAAAGGCACATCACTTTCATAAAATGGCATTGAAGAGTTATCAAGTTTTCATAATAAAATATTTAAATAAAAAATAATTTAACAAACTCATTTCATGAAAATGCTGAAAATTTTCTATACAAAATTTGAATACTTTATAGAATAACTTGTTATTGAGGAGTTTAGCGTTGGCCACAACCCACTTGTTTTAAAGTAGTGATAGAGGAGTTCACATACCTCGGTTCTACGGTGACCAGCGACAATGACACACGAGAAGAAGTTAGAAGAAGAATTATGGCTGCTAACAGATGCCTCTACGCCCTACAAAAGCAGCTAAGGTCAAAACTGGTTAGGAGAAACACAAAGATTCTTATGTATAAAACACTCATCAAGCCGGCCCTCACGTTTGCTTCCGAAACCTGGGTGACGACTGAGCAAACTGAAGGATCATTCGAACGATCTTCGGGCCAATAATACAGAATAATTTGAAAAAATATAACTAACTCTTGGAAAAGATCGTGTACGATCAAATGTACTTTGCGGTCAAACTCCATTTAGATCCTAAACAACATGGTTTTGTTAGGGGACGTTCTACTAATACAAATTTAAATGTCTTTCTAAACGAAATTCATGACAACCTTGATAACAAAAGACAAACTGACGCAATATATACAGACTACTCAAAAGCCTTTGATAAAGTGGACCATCTTATTCTGACTAAGAAACTAAAACTTTTGGGTATTCACGGTGATCTTCTTAGGTGGCTAAAATCATACCTTATTAATAGAAGCCAAATAGGTACGGTGGTCATCTATCGTCTGCAACACAGGTGCCATCGGGTGTACCTCAAGGTTCCCATTTGGGGCCTCTCTTATTTAATATTTACATACATGACATTGGATTATGCTTCAGGAACAGTAATTACATATTATACGCTGACGATATGAAAATCTACAAAACTGTTATAGACATTACTGACTGTGAGGACTTGCAACTTGACCTTGATAGACTAACTTATTGTGTCTCGAATAAGCTGTTACTAAATGTAAAAAAATGTCACTCCATTACATTCTCTAGGAAAAAGAGTACAATACAATACACATACACAATCAATAGGGAGGCGATTGATAAGTAATCAGACTGTAGAGACTTAGGTATACAACTGGACAGTAAACTTTTATTTGACAAACACATTGACACAATTACACTGAAAGCTTATAAAATGTTGGGATTCCTGATGAGAGTATGCAAACCATTCACACAAGTGAAAACATTTATCTTACTATATAACACAATTGTTAGAAGTCAATTGGAACATGCATCAGTCATCTGGAATCCACAATATAATATTTATATTAACAATATTGAACGAATACAACAAATATTTTTGAAACATATGAAGTACAAATTTGGTAATAACTACAAACATGAATTGCAGACTTTACAGACAAGACGAAGGACCTCAGACTTAATGTACCTTTATGACATACATAATAAACTTCAATATTGACTGTACAGACCTTCTGAAAATTATTAACTTCAACATACCAAACAGACGAACAAGACACACCTCAACGTTCTTTTTAGACAAAAAAAACACTAATGCCGCTCAAAATTCGCCATTGTACCGATGCCTTACCACGTATAATAATTTGGAAAAGATCAGGTCCGTGGACATATTCTGTATGTCCAGGACTCTTTTCAGGAGCCACGTTAGACAGGAATAATAATTTTTTTTTTTATTACCAGTAGTGAGTACAATGCACCATGAAATCAAAGGTGGGCTGATTAAGTTACAATTACTTATGTTGCTTACAATTACTTATGTTATATTTGTTAAAAAAAATATTATTGTACGTTGCCCATTTTTTCAAATAAAATAAAAAAATAAAAAAAATAATGGCGTCGTCGATACAACAGGGAGCTATATGAGATCTATGGAGAGCCCGATGCGATCAATTCCATCAAGATACGACGCTTGAGATGGACTGGTCACATAATCCGAATGGACGACGACAACCCCACAAAACGCCTCACATCCTATGTGCCACAAGGTCGAAGGAGACCAGGAAGACCGAGGACTGTAGCATATATTAGTTACTGGAGAACGAAGGCAACGAATAGACGGGAATAGAGGAGACTCCTGGATTCAGCCAAGGCCAACCCAGGGCTGTCGAGGTTATTTTATTATTTTTATGCAACTGTCGATTTTTTCAAGAGAATTATATTCTCTTAACCTATCGACAAATTTTCAACCCAAGGTACGCGAGATTTGAATGCACGGTCTATATTTTCCACGGCTTTATCAACTTTGAAGTCAAAAAACACCTGAGTTGGTAATCGAATATTTTTATTATTGCATAATGCACAAACATTGGATTTTTTTCCCTGTCGGAAGTCAAAGATATTTTTTAACAGATTTTTAATTATGTCAATAGAGATGAAGTTGGAATATAGGAGAAACCGGAAATCAAGGCACCTACAGGGCTTACGACCTGTCATAGGCTGGTTTAAGTGATCACTTTATGCGCTTGCGCAACGTTCACCAATTATACCTTTTTAATGAGATCCCTATCAATTCAATTTTGAAAGTTCTATGTATTGTAATACTGAAATTCTTTTCGCTTGAAAATAAGGAATTTTAACTACAGTCATCTATGTGTGAAATTATGAACAACATTCTTATTATTTTTTATTTATTTTTGTTGTAACGCCATCTATTGAGAGAATTGTTTTTTTTTGTAAATAATGAGAGCAACAATTCTTATACCTGAGGTGGCAAATGCATTTTTCGCATAGAAGTCATCCCTGAATTGCGCCAGACTCATAAGGTCATTTTTGTCTTATTTTTACTTTATTTTTCCATATATCTCAGAAACCATAAAAGCTAGAACGTTGAAAATTGGAATGAGCATAGACAAATATAAAATCTCAAATAAAGGTTTTCAAAATATTTCCAGAATTTCTCAAACATTTTTTATTAAGAAAAATATTTTTTATGATAAATTTGTGTTTAACTGCCTATATTTTCAAAAAGTTTAATAACATCGAAAAAGCCGAAATACCCCAACTAGACAATTAATTTTTTTTTTTACAAATTTTATAAAAATTGAATTTAGTGACGACATCGCTTCATACAATTTTTATGTCAGTCGCCTATACACAATATCTAAGAAGACTTAATAGTTTGATACTTAATACATGCCATCATGCTGTTTTCATATTCTGGTTAGGAAAAAGTACTGACCACCATACTATCCTATCTTGACATACATACCTACATGTGTTGTATAGAAAACAAAATATCTTAAAATATTCAATAATTTGTATTTATGGGTTTATAGTTCGGTACGTATTCTTCAACTATACATACTATCGACATCGACAGTTGGATCTCATGTGTTACATGCAACTAGTGATATTGAATAATTGTTATGTTAATAATTATAAGGAGCAATTTCCAGTCCCCATATGTGGAGCGGGTGGAGGTTGACGTAGTAGTTATGTTAATATTTATAAGGAGCCATTTTCAGTCCCCATATGTGGAGCGGGTGGAGGTTGACGTAGTAATTTTTATTTTTATTTTATTTATTTTTATTTATTGGAAAATTCACAGAATTTATTACATAACATTATTTACATAATCTTTTAAATATAAATACATTCCAATTATGAATTTACTCGTGAAATATTACAATTATAAAAGCTTGGTATAAATAAAGTATTAACAAATAAAACAAATCGAACTATGATGACAGAAGTAACAGTAACATTGAATTTAATTCACAATTATTTGAAAAATTTAAAATAAATAATATACTTATGATATAGAGAAGAAATCTTAAAACATTGTGTAAAAAATCAATAGAAAAATCGAGATGGAAAAATCGAGATGCACAATCTCTCAAGACTTACGTCATGAATTTATCAAATAAACGGATGAGAAAAAAAATGTCTATATTAAGATGAAGTTAAAATTCATTTCAGGAAATATCGTTGCCTGAACTGAGGATCGTTTTGATTTTACTATTTAAATATTAATATTTTCTAAATTATTAGATATGGAGGCTAAAGACAACTGGGTCATATTTATTCTTCAATCCACGCCACAGATTATTTTCGATATATTTTTTTCATAAAAGGGTGAAAAAGAGTTGCAAGAATACTTCGAAAATTCCAAGTAAATATCTCACGTAGTAAATTGCGCAGCGATATAAAACAGAGCGTTCATTTAATATAAATCAATTTTTAGCAAACAACAGACATACATATGTATATGTGTGTTTCGTGTTATTCAATTCTGATAAGGCGTCAAGAGTGCTAAGAATTGCTACCACTGCCACACAAAGCCCCAGGGATATTCCATCCCCGAACGTTTTACCATTCCCTTGATGAAGATACGGCGTAACGTGAACGTGCGTAAGAGAACGTACGTAATACGCACGTCCACGTGACGATGACGCGGCGTTTGGAGAAATAAAATTGAATCGATTCCATGTACAAAAAAACAACAAACAAGGCAAAATACGAAGACTATAGACTTATCAAAACGGACATTTTCCTGAATGTGGTTATATATTTTTCTTTCGCCAACATGACACCTTCACTACACTACAACGAAAAATGTCATTTTTTTTTATTATATTTATACAATAAAATACATATTCAAAATACAAAATTATTCGATACGAAAATGAGAGTACCAACGCTACTCTACCAAGTCATTCCTCATAGTATTAAAATAATATGGAAAATATCCAAATTTTTTATGAATTTTTTTTTATTTATTTATAACAATTAACAATATCATTTTATATATTACTAGCTTTTATGTCCCGCCGTTGGCCAAGAATGTAAATTAGTGAAGGAATAAGCAATCGTTTATATAATATTGTCACAAAAAATATTTGCTAATTCGTAGTATGAAAAGTAGTTTGAAATTTAATTGAGTTTAAGCGATGTAAAATGTTCAAGTGATGGCCACAACCCATTTGTTTTTATATATAAGTAGGTACATACAATTTCTGCACGCATGGACTATGGTAAATGGTTTTAAATATGACTGATTATAAAGAGACAACGTTGTAAAGAGTTTGGATTTGGCCACAACCCCTATTTTTATATATTGTCATCGAACGCAAATGTGTTTTAAATATTTAGTAATTTTGGATGATGGGAAATGGCTTAAAAATTAAATAAACAAAAGTACTGAAAAGATTCTAGTGTTGGTCATATCCCATTCGTTTTTATATTTTTCGTCAAGTGTGCATACCTATAGATTATTATATTTTTGCACAATAAAACTGATCTACATTACAGAAGAAGACTTAAATAGTTTTTAATTTGAATATAAACGTTGTGAAGAGTCCAGTAATGGCCACAACCCCGATTTTTTATTATATTGTCATCAAAATCAAATATGTAGTTATTGAAAATTAAGCAATATATGATGATATAATAAATGGTGTAAATTTCGATTGAAAAAAAGTATTGAGAAGATTCTAGTGATGGTCACATCCCATTAGTTTTATGTATTTTCGTCAAGTGTGCATGTTGTTTATAATATTTCTATACAATAGACTATAAGACTTAAAACTAACCCAAAAGACTAAATGAAAAAAAAGAATAAGTATAAGACTATAACAAATAGTTTGTAATAAAAACTGACCCAATGGTCTACATAAAAGATGCAATAGAAGAATTACACAATAGTAAATGTATTATATAAAAAACTGACCAAATGGTCTTCATAAAAGAAGAAGAAGATGAATTGAAATATAGGAAATATTATATATAAAATTCACCCAACGTCTACATTAAATAAGAAAACGAAGAATTAGACTAAAGGAAATAGTTTGTATAAAAACTAACCAAAAGATCTACAAAAAATAAGAAAAAGAAGAATTAGACTATAGAAAGTAGTTAATATAAAAACTGACCCAAAGGTCTACATATTAGAAGAATAATTATACGTCAGGAAATAGATTGTATAAAAACTAACGCAAAGGTCAACATAAAAGAAGACGACGAAGAATTAGACTAAAGGAAAAGTTTGCATGAAAACTTTCCCTTGGTCTACATAAAAGAGGAAAAATTAGACTATAGGAAGTTAGTTTATACAAAATTCAACAAAGGTCTACATAAAATTACAAAAAGAAGAAATACGTTAAAAGAAATAGTTGGTATCAAAACTGGCCCAGAGGTCGACATAAAATAAGAAGAAAAAGAATTAGATAATAGGAATAAGTTTGTATAAAAACTCACCCAAAGGACTACATAAAAGAAGAGGAAGAAGATGAATTAGACTATAGGAAATAGTTTGTATAAAAACTCACCCAAGGTCTACATAAATTAAGAAAAAGAAAAATTAGACTATAGGAAATAGTTTATTTATGAACTGTCCCAAATGACTTCACAAAAGAAGAGGAAGAAGAATTCTCCAAGAAATAGTTTGTATAAAAAATCACCCAAAGGTCTACTTAAATAAAAGAAGAATTTCACTATAGGAAATAGTTTGTAGATTGAATGACATGTGTATTGTAGTTAACCTAAGATAGTTTAATAATTTTCCTATACGAAATTAGTATATTGTTGGTTTTGAAGTAGTATTAGGTATGTAGGTACCTACCTACAATGATGTTCTAAATTAATTCGAATTCGATTTATAACAAATTTTATTTGAATATTAGAATCTGTCCGTTACCATAGTAACCATAGAACATGTAAAAAATATCAAATGGTTTGTAGACATTTTTTGAATAATATGTAGGTACCTACATTGGTTTGTTCGATGCCATAAAAATGAAAATTGTCTGAAATATCAAATATTATATACAAATTATGCAATTTTATTATGCCTATATCTTTACTAATAATTAACAGACTTTTACAATATACGTCTTAAAACTTGCTGTAGTGTCTTGTGTTTCATTTTATTATTTCATAATTATATTTATTTCAAAGGTTTATTATTTTCAAGAACATATTCATTCGGTAGGAAAATGAAATATTGTATGAAAAGATATTAAAATGGCGGCATTTATGTACAAAACGCTTACTTTAAAAATAAGTTAAACATTATAATTATACAAAATATTCACCATGTTTTTCACTTAAACGCTAAGTTATACTTCAAAATATATTTTTTTTGTGTAAATACCTACTTCTAACTTTTAAACTAACAGATATTTGCGTGCAAAATGTACACTTTTTTGACAGATATGACTTGGAAAATTTTGTATGAAAAAAATAATGATTTAAATATTTTTTAAATTCAGCATTTTTATCGCATTCTTTTTAGCGTGACACTGCATCAGGTATACT